>JAOCZM010000039.1:0-556473 GCA_026122235.1 Vinca minor | reverse complement strand
TCGATTCATTTTCCATAGAAAGGATGTCTCAGGGACCCAAAGGATGTTGATCGTAGTGAGAAGATTGGTTTATGGAGAAAGACGAAAAATGGATTCGTATTCACATACATAAAAAATTATATAAGAAGAAGAAGAATCTTTGATTTCTTTTTGTTAAAAAGAAAAAACCAGGATTCTTTGTAGCAGAAAGATTATTCCAATTCAATACTCTCGGAGAAAGAATCGTAATAAGTGCAAAGAAGGGCATCTTTTTCCCATAGCGAAGGATTTGAACCAAGATTTCAGATGAACAGGGTGGGGGATTAGTATATCTAACACAAAATGAAAAATGTGAAAAATTGTCCTCTAAGAAAGGGAATATTGAATGAATTGATCGTAAATTAGGAGATTTTAATACCCCTTTCCTTCTTCAGAAGATATTAATCGTATCGAAAACGGAATTTCCATAGTAACTGAAAATACGTCTGATATCATTTTCTAGAATACAAATTCTTGTTGCGCCCAAAAAATCTATTTTGGTTAAATCCATTATATAGAAATAATAAAAATAGGACTCTTCATTATTTTGGTGAGTGCTTTGTATTTCAGCACGCAAGATAATAGGAACATGTGCCTATTATTATCTTGTTTTAGAGGTAGTGCCAGATAGCAAAGTTGTTATTCAAGAGTCCCTAAGTTACTTCAAGGACTGCTTGTCACCTTTCCTAGTTTGAGTTGGAACCGGAGTACCTTCTACTTAAAGGGAATTATCGGCCACATGTTAGTTAGACTTGATATATTGATATTTTGATTAAGGTTAATCCTTTGATACTTCGTTTATGACTTCGGTTGAAGTTTCATAATTCTTTAAATTCTTGTGTATCCAACTAGTTGGTTTATCTAGTTGTGGTGTTTCAACACTCCATTGATACTTAGCCTTTCAGGGCTTTGTGTTAAGTATATTCCCCCATAAAGCCCAATACGAGATAGAGAAAGATCTGCTAATTAAGCGAGTCTTGCCAGTATAACTTCGATCCAAGATTTCGCATCGTCTGATTTAATCCTTTCTAAAATTGATTTGACTCAAGGATATCACCAAATTAGAATACTGAAAGGTGATGAGATGGAGCTACCGCTTTTAAGACTAAATATGGTTTATATGAATGGATTGTTGTGCCTTTTGAGGTCTTACAAATGCACCTAGTACTTTCATGAGATTAATTAACTACATATTTCGGCATTGCTTAGGAAAATTTGTTGTAGTTTAATTTGATGATACACTTGTTTATAGTAAAAAGCCTAGAGGATCATATTCAGGCATCTTAAGGTTGTTTTTACTATATTAAGGGAACAAACTTTGTATGCTAAACTTGAAAAGTGTGTTTTTTGCACTAATTATATTAACTTTCTTGGATCGTTGTTAGTTCTCAAGGTATCAGGTTGATCCGACAAAAATTGAAGCTATTGTAGAATGGCCGAGACCAACAAATGCTACCAAGTGCGTTCATTCAATGGGTTGACAAGCTTTTGCATAGACTTTATGATGTAAACATCGAGGCTATTCAAGATTCCTTAAACTACGGTTAGACCATCGGCGAGAAGGCCCACGACAAAATGAGGTCGAGAAGAACTTAACTGGTTTTGTCGAAAGAGTCCAAGAACAAGAAAAGCACGTGTTCATTAAGAGAGAGAGGTCGAAGGCAGTTTACACATCAAAGTGGACACCTACATGGGCACCGACTTTGGCGGAATGGGTAGCGTGGGTTACAAACGTGATCTAAACGTCCAACCACGATCTAGACCATTATTTCCGCATTATGTTTAGTTGCTTTATTTTAGGCAGTTTAATAAATGGTTATTTAGTAGTTTTATTATTTTGTATTTCAGTCCAAGAACAATTGGACTTTGACTTGGACTTGAAAAACTATGTCGTATTTCAATTCTAAAGCGAGCATTATACCTTATCTTGAACTTTAAACTATATCGTATTTCAATTCAACTAGGACTAGAAACTTAGGCCAAATCTCCCCTACAAAAGGAGCATTCACATCCTTTGTTATTCACCACCATTCATTTATATGAAACGTGAGCTTTGCTTTCATCTCGAGGTTCTTGAAAGGACTTATTCGAACTTATCAAGGATTTCCTTATAGGCGTTCTATCGATTATCAAAGCGAATTATTCACCTTCAGCATGGCGTGCTTCCCTTATATCGAGGTTGCTAATCACGGGTTGATTAGAGTCGAGGTTTCCACCCATCATAAGTCAATTAGCACTTAGGTTGCTAGTACGAGGTAAGGTCGCTTCTTATTGGTTGATTAGAGGCTCGAAGGTCCCCATCAAACCTATGCTAGGCCAATTTCTAGAGTTGTTGTCGAATCGAAGAGGTTCTCGTCCCCATCGTTGGCGAAGGTTCTCCATCATTTGGTCCACATCGTTGGCGAAGGTTTGCATCACGTTTTGTTCGTGATTTTAGCAGGGATTACTTCCCATTTAAAGCAATAGTGAAGAAAGTTGTCCCGATTCTTTTGGGATAAGCCTCAAGAAGATAGTTTTGAGAAGTTAAAGCAATTACTTACTTCTTCCCATATTTTATCTTTACCCAACTTTGATTTAACTTTTGAAGTTGAATGTGATGCACGAGGATAGGTATTGGGGATGTTTTTGCTAACAACAAGGAAAACCTTTAGCATATTTTAGTGAGAAATTAATTGGTGCTTCACTTAACTATCCTACATATGATAAAGAGTTGTATGCCATTGTTAGAGCTTTGGAGACACAGCAGCACTACTTGATCACAAGAGAATTTGTGATACATACGGACCATGAATCCATAATGTATCTAAAGTTGAATAAGAGACACGCTAAGTGGGTTTCCTTCTAGTGATGCCTTTCCATGCTTTATCATATACAAGAAAGGTAAAGAAGGGAAAACATTGTACTTGACACTCTCTCTCGAAGGTATACTTTACTTTCCGTTATGCATGCTAAATTACTAGGATTTGAACATCTTAAAGCATTGTATAAGGAAGATAATGATTTTTTTTCGATTTATATAACTCTTGTGAGCTCTCGGCTCAAAAGATTTTATAGATTTGAAGATTTCTTGTTTAAAGGAAATATATTGTGCATTCCATCATGTTTTATTCGAGATTTAATTGTTACGGAAGCACAATGTGGCTGAGCTTAATGGGTCATTTACGTGTTGTTAAAACATTAGACATATTACAAGAACACTTTTATTGGCCTAGGATGAAAAGAGATGTTAGAAAAATATCACTACAAGAAAAGCGTGTTACGAGAGGCGGACATTTCGTCGCTAAACTCGGTTTAGCGACGATTACCCAGACAGAATGGCGTGGTCGTGTATTTTTTAAATCGCAAAGAAATTCACGACCGAATACCGTACGGAAAGTCTAAGCGACGAGAATATTCGGAGTCTATTTACATACCTAACATACCGTAGAATGGTCAACATTGTTGACTTTTGACTTTACTATATAATGACCCATGAATCAGAAGTGGAAGTCCAGTGACCGAATATTCGGAGTCTATTTACCGCACGAATACCCGACTGAGATAGTCAACATTGATTGACTTTTGACTTGCACTATAGAGCGACCCGAATACAGCGGAAAATCTTGCAATCGAAAATTCGAGTCTATTTACCGGCCAGCTGGTCAACATTGTTGACTTATGACTTGGACTATAGAGCGACCCGAATACCGACCAGACAGATCTAGCGACTTAATATCCGAGTCTATTCTGGAAGTAGAGATGAGTCAACATTGTTGACATTTAGTGGTTAACGACCAGAATCTGAAGCGGTGAATGCATGGCACGATATTGGTCGCTAATTCCGTCAGCTAAATTGTTTTTAATTTTAAAAAATAAATCTGAAAATTTAATTAAATCCCTATTATAAAAAATAGTTTACTTGCGAAATACAAACAGGAAGCGGCATTAATAAGATCCCGAATAGCAAAAATAATCAATAAACCCGAAAATAACATTACATAACCAAGTTTACAACCTGCATCGATTTTTAGTTACAACACTCACGGTCAAAGTGCACAATTCTGCATTTATATTACAACTCTCACAATCAAAGTGCGTACTTCTCATTTCACATTACAATACTTTAATCAAAGTGAACACTTTGAATTACATTCTCAAAAATCAAAATGTGCATTTCTCATTTACATCACATGACTTCACAATCAAAGTCTGCACACTTTGAATTACAACTCTCACAATTAAAGTGTGCATTTCTCATTAATTATAATACTCACAATAAAGTGTACACTTTGAATTATCGAAACTCACAATCCAGCAGTGTACACTTATTATTACTTTTACAACACTACTTAATCAGCTGTTTACTTTTCATAAACTCCTTTTAATCAAATTCAAGAATCAAAATATTTTATGGCAATAAAATACCACTTTGAATTATGATAAAAGTTTAACACTTATTAAGTAGTGTCCCTAGGACCATTAGCATATGTTGTACGTTTTATATCTTTTTGAGAATTTCATCCCGAATAGTTAATTTTACTTCTGAACATCAAATGTGTGATTTGATAGTGAAACTCACGTTGCTTATGTAATTACTATTCTAGTTGTCCCTAGTTTTGTATAGTACCACTTTTTGATAATGAAATAAAACTAGTATGATATTTGATTGATGATTGTGTTTTACTAATCATGTGTAATGAGTACAAATGCATATCTATAGATGCGATATATTGGAGATATATCAGTATTCGGGCGTGATCCGTTGAAAGTAATACTTCATGATCCTTAGTCATAAGTATTACTTCCTCAATACTATTTTAGAATCACTTAGACCTATATGTCTCCATTGATTTTAGCATGAATGGAGCCACTTTTTGACACTGACTGTCGTGCGTTGCTTTTAATCGAATAATCAATACATTGATGATCGGGTCAGTAGTGTCTCTATCATGGCTTGAATGTGAGAGACATTGTAAGAATTTGTCCCTCTCTTATTAGAGAGAATATCATGGGCCCCTCGATAGGGAAAGGTCAGCTTTTAAATGCATGGCCGTGTGTCAAAGCGTATTTAATAAAGTGGTTATTAAATATTGTTTGATGGAGCAGTCTGCACGAGATCGAGCATAAATATAATTAAGCTATATGAGGTGACTGATGTTAGTAGTGCCCTAGGACCATTAGCACATGTTGTGCGTTTTGTTATCTTTTGAGCATAGTAATTGAATAGTTAATTTTGCTTTTGATTATCAAATGTGTGATTTGATAGTAAAACTCATTAGCTTATGTAATTACTATTCTAGAAGTCCCTAGTTTTATGTAATGCTTAATTACTATGAAATAAAACTAGTATGATTGTTGATTGATGATCTTGTTTCTCGATCATGTGTAATGGATACAAATCACATCATAGATGCAATATATAGGGGATACATTGTATTGGGCGTGATCAGTCGGAAGTAATACTTCATGGTCTTAAGTCATAAGTATTACTTCCTCAATACTATTTTAGAATCCTTAGACCTTATGTCTTCATTGATTCTAGTATGAATGGAGCCACGTTTTGACTCGGTCGGACGTTACTTGTGAGTAATCAATACGGCGATGATCGGATGTAGTGTCCTATCATAGCTTGAATGTGAGAGACATTGTAAGGAATTTGTCCTCTACTATTATTAGAGAGATATCCATAGGGCCCTCGATTAGGAAAGAGCTGTTTAAATGCATGGCAGTGCTCAAATGTATTTGATAAAGTGGTTATCAAATGCTATTTGTCAAGCGATCTACACGGAGATCGAGCATAAATACAATTAAGCTTAATAAGGGTGGCGACCACCGTGCCTTATGCTTAATTAGGATATCGCGAGACAAAGGGATTAAATAGTGGATTGATATTGGGATTTCAGTTGTATATTCATTCACTTTGGGTAGTCACGATGTCCTGCTAGGGACCGCTTGTGATTTATGGACTCATGCTACTACTAAGTGTGTTTTCATTGCCATTGTGAGATGAACCTACGGGGTCACACGCATAGAGCGAGCTAACGAGCTTTCATGTCAGTTGATAGATCTAGAATGTGTCTAGGTTCATTGTATCGACATTTATCTTTACGAAAATAATAAAGTGTTTATTATTCGAATTAGAGATAGGGGCAATTTTCGGTATTTTACTTATAGTGTGGGATTACGTGGGGAGTTATTATCAGATAAGGACTCCAGCTACCCGGCAGAAGTCTAGGGGCGTGGGAGTTAAGGACTCCTTCATTGCGAGAGGATTGAGGGGCGTGAGGAGTTGGATTACGGGAGCAAACTCTCACACCACTATATAATAAACTGCTTGGCGAAACCACTAGACATGTTTGCACCAGTCAAATACCTCAAGAAGCCAGAAATAGTTTCGCCTCTCGCTTTCTCTCTAAATTCGAAAATCGGGAAAAGAGCGAAGAGCTAGCAATCGTCTGCCGTTCGTGGCGTGGATACGCGATGAGAGGGACTTTCATGAGAGATCAATTGCGTGGCAGGTCGAATCGAAAGCGTCATCCTCCATTCAAAGGCTACTGAATCCAGATAGCGTAAGTTCTTCACTTGCTAGGTGCTTTCATATGGCTGGATCGTCGAGGAGGATCCATGGGTGTTTAGAGCAGTTTCCGCCCATGAATCCACCGATGGTATTAGAGCCTTGCTCATCACGACTATCGGTCGATATTGTTAATCGGAACAATATGCACTATCAATTCCGATTTGATATGTGTATGTTTGAAAAAAGCAGAAAAATGCGTTTCTTTGATCATGATAAATGCATAAATTGTTTAAGCTGCATTTAAAAAGATTGTATCTTTTGATGAGTATACGCATAAACTCTTCTCGAGTTATACTAATCATTATGAGATAAAGCTGTTTCGGTTTTTTGATTATGCATAAAGCTGTTTAGTGAATATTGATTACATAGATAAACGCATTATCATGAATAATGATTCTGCATAAAACTGTATATCGTGAATGCGGGAATTAATCCCGATTAATTCTATTCTCACGCATAAAGCGTAAATTAATTGATTAATCCTAGCTGTTAGTTCGATTAACCAAATGTACATCAGATTATGTAAGTTAGGCAGTCGAGGGTAAATGCAGAGGAAAAAACTCATTCGGCTAAGCCGGGACCTGCCGTGCTCGCATCACCGATTAAATGCGTTCCCCGAATCAAGACTTTGTGTATGATTTCATTGTGCTTTATGTGATATTAGCATGGTGAATAGCATGGCCTACTATACCGCTTGTTTTACATATTTTGGTTGTAATTTTATAATACGACTCGCGAGTCGATTTTTCAATGTTAGTAAAATTGTAATCACTTTATTAGATTAGCTTTACTGCTTTAAAATGAAGGCTGGGTATGCCCATGCAAATATGTAACAAGGTTGGAGGTGCAAGATCGAAGACATTATCCATGAGATGGATTTTTGACCTAGATCGACCTTGCACTCTCCCAAGGCTGCGTGAGTCATTATAGAATAGGCCATGCTATATCACATTTACATTTTCGCTTTATATCTTCGTGTGATGTTTATTTTATGTCCGGATGGATTTACTTTAACGTCACATTAAATGGTTTTAATTAAGTCTTAAAGTGCCTACCATAACCTAAGCACTCCATAGCTTGGATCATCGTTTTCCGCTTGCCAAAGCGAAAGATAAAAGTGGTTACCTAAGTAAAGGGAGATGGGAAAATAGTGATTTCCATAATGCTTAGACATGGTCAGAGCTTAACTAGGCTATCAAAATAGTTTTGGGCTAGGGCATAGAACGTGGAATAGCCGGGACATATACATGTCAATCCGTTAGATGATTTCAACTTTAATTATGGGTGTAAAGCCGAAAGCTTTCCCATAACTATTGTAAAATGGTTTTTACCCACTATTTATCAAGTGTTGAAATTGTGGAAAATATTTTTGCTCAAAACTAATAAACTTTGCAAATAATTTAATGTAGATAATGGCAGCCAATTCATCACACAACTCAGTTTGCGATCGCGTCATCGAGAAGGAAAAAAGCAGAGCGGCGCCAATTTCCTTGATTGGGCCCATAAACTTAAGATTGTCCTTAAGCGGGAAAAAGAAGCTGTACGTTCTTGACGGACATTCTCGAACAGCCTGCACCCAATGCCCCCGAAACTGGTAGAGAGATGCTTGGAAGAAGCACTCGATGACTGCTAGCGGACGTGACTTATATCATGTTGGTCGATGATGCCCTGATCTTTCAAAAGCAGTTTGAAGGTGTTGAGGCTTTCAGATGATGGGCCAGCTTCGAGAAATGTTCCAAGAGCAAGCCCGTCATGAAAGATTCCTCACTACAAGGCATTGAATAGTTGCGAGATGGCCCACTGGCACCTGCAAGTGCCACGCGTTCTTAAGATGAAGAGGCTATTTTCGACCCGACTTGAGAAACTTGAGGGCTCCGTAGCAGGTCATGACGCATGTCCCGCAGATACGGTCTTGGGCTCACTCCCCACGGAGTATGACCAGTCGTTATGAACTTCAAAGCATGCATGGCATGGAGAAGACCATACATGAAATACACGGGATGCTCGAGCAGGTGAAGCGAACATTAGAAGACCCCGAAGTCTTAATGGTTCAAAAAGAGAATTTCAAGAAGAAAGGCAAGAAAGCCCATAGCTAAGAGGCAAAGGCAAAGGCAATGACAAGCATAGCCAGCCCAATAGCTTGAGGCACGAAGGAGAGTTTGCTTCCATTGTGGCAAACCGGGCCATTGAAGCAGGCTCGCAAACTCTGATTTGGAAGAGAAGAAAAAGGAAAAGCAGTTTATGTTGTCTCTCCGGGTATTTATGTTATAGAAATTAACATGTATGCACTCCCTACTTCATGGGTATTAGATACGGTTGTGGATCTCACATTTGTGCAAATGTGCGGGGGTTCAAAAGGGAGTAGATCACTGCAAAAGGAGAAGTGGACCTCGAGAGTAGCCAACGGAGCAAGAGTTGTTGCTTTGTAGCTATCGGGACATTTAATTTAGTTTTGCCAAGTGGCCTTATCATAGAACTAGATAATTGTTTGTATGTTCCAACTTTGAGTAGGAATATTATTTGAGTTTCTTGTTTGGATATTGAAGGTTTTGAATTAAAGTATTATGAATAAAATTTGCACCATTCATAAAGATCAGTATCTTTTATGGAGATGCCTCTTTGATGAATGGGCTTTATATTCTTAACCTCGATGATTCCATTAAAAGGCCCGTCTATAACATTAATACTAAAGAGGTTTAAATCAAATGACTTAAACCAAACCTACTTTTAGCATTGTCGTTTGGGCCACATAAAGCGAAACGCATATCAAAAGCTCCATACGGATGGAATTTTAACATCATTTGACTTAGAGTCTTATGAGACGTGTGAATCTTGCTTGTTGGGCAAAAATGACTAAAGCTCCCTTTCTTGGACAAAGTGAGAAAGCTTCGATTTGTTGGGCCTCATACATCACGAGATGTTTGTGGACCAATAAACACTAGTGCTAGAGGAGGGTTTCGATACTTCATCACATTCACGAGATGATTTCGGTAGATATGGCTACGTCTATCTAATGAAACATAAATCAGAATCTTTTGGAAGATTCAAAGAATTTCAAAATGAAGTACAAAATCAACTTGGTAAAAGTATTAAGATACTTGATCGGATCGAGGTGGCGAATACCTTAACAAGAGTTTGTGAACATCTTAGTGGTTGTGGAATTGTTTCACAATTAACTCCTCTGGCACACCACAATGGAATGGCGTGTCGAGACGGAGGAATCGCACCTTATTAGATATGGTTCGATCTATGATGAGTCAAACAAGTCTTCCAATTTCCTTTTGGGGCTACGCCACGAAAGCTACTGCATTTATATTAAATAGAGTTCCTTACAAGCGGTTGAGAAAACTCCAGTATGAGATATGGGTAGGAAGCGACCTAGTTTGTCATTTCTCAAAATTTGGGGATGCAGGGCGTATGTAAAAGCGCTTGTTATCGATAAACTCGCCCTCAAATCGACAAAGTGTTTGTTTGTGGGATATCTAAAGAAACTAAAGGATATTACTTCTATCTTCCATCGAGAGAACAAAGTGTTTGTTGCTCGTAATGGTTTATTCCTTGAAAGGGAATTTATTTCCAAAGAGGATAGTGGGAGTAAGATCCATCTTGAGGAAATTCAAGATCCCCAGACAACATACGAACCAACTTTAGAAGTTCGAAGCAAGCTCACGTCGCGTCTTGAGCTTCAATCTTTGACACGAGGCCCCGAGGAGGTCGAGTCGGGTACATCAACGGCACTGAGAGATATGGATTTCTCGTGGTGATGATCATCGAGTTAAGCTGATTGATCAAGATGAACCCATCTACCTACAAAGAGGCAATTCGTAGTTACGAGTCGGATAAGTGGCTAGAAGCTATGAAGTCGAGATCGCGATCCATGTACGACAACCAAGTATGGACTTTGGTTGACCCGCTTTGAAAGAGTGCAAGGTCATTGATAACAAATGGTGTTATAAAAAAGAAGGCCGACATGGATGGTAATGTACACACTTTTAAATCGCGACTAGTAGTTAAAGGTTATAGACAAGTTCATGGTATTGACTATGGCGAAACCTTTTCCCACTATCGTGATGATAAAATCAATTAAGATTTTACTTGCCATAGCGCATATTATGACTATGAGATATGGCAAATGGATGTTAAAGCTGCGTTTCTTAATGGAAACCTTCTCGAGGATGTGTATATGACACGACACTGAGGGGTTTGTTGATCCAACAAATCCTAGCAAAGTGTGTAAGCTTCAAAGGTCCATTTATGGATTGAAGCAAGCATCTCGAAAGCTGGAATCGTCGCTTTGATGAGCGTATTAAAGAATTCGGTTTCATCAAAAAGCGAAAAGCGAGCCTTGTGTTTATAAGAAAGTAACTAATAATGCGGTAGTGTTCCTTGTGCTTTATGTGGGCGACATCTTGCGATTGGAAATGACATCCCCACATTACAAAGCGTAAAAAGCTTGGTTGGGGAAGTGCTTTTCCATGAAAGACTTAAGCGAGGCTACATACATTTTGGGTATTAGAATCTATAGAGATAGATCTAACAAAATGATTGGCTTTGAGCGAGTGGATACATTGACAAGAGTCTTGAAAGCAGTTCGGTTGCAAGACTCAAAAGGGATTCTTGCCCATGTCACATGGCGTTAAACTTCAGCGAGAACTCGAGGACCTTCCACGAGGAGGACCAGAGCGCATGAGTAAGATCCCATATGCTTCGGCCATTGGAGTCTATTATATACGCCATGATATGCACTCGCTTGAGATGTCTCATTTGCTTTAAGTATGACTAGCGAGATATCAATCGACCACTGGTGAGTCACATTGGACTGCGATCAAAGAGCATTCTTAAGTACTTGAGAAGGACTAAAGATATGTTCTTAGTTTACGGAGGTCGGGAAGGAAAGTACAGTAGTAAATGGTTACACGAGCGCTGAAGCTTCGAGACAGCGTAGATGATTTTAGATCGTGATCTGGTTTTGTGTTTTGTTTGAATGGAGGTCTTTGTGGTGGAAGAGCTCAAAGCAAGAAACCGTGGCCGACTACTGCTGAAGGTGAGTATCTAGTTGCCTCTGAAGCGACTAAAGAAGGCTGTTTGGATCGGGAAGTTTGTTGATGAACTAGGTGTCGTCCCCTAGCATTGTGAACCCGGTGGACCTCTATTGTGATAATGCTTGGTGCCATTTCACAAGCTAAGGAACCTAGATCTCTGCTGATCCAAACACATTCTCGAGCGTTTCCGTCGATTAGAGAGATCATCGGCGAGAGGAGGCGTTAGTATTTGCAAAGTTCATACTGAGGCGACAACATTGCGAGATCCATTGACCAAGCCACTCCCACGGCCTAAACATGAGAGTCATACTAGGTCAATGGGATTGAGGATCATGTATGATTGGAACTAGGGCAAGTGGGGAGATTGTTAGTAGTGCCCTAGGACCATTAGCACATGTTGTGCGTTTTGTTATCTTTTGAGCATGTAATTGAATAGTTAATTTTGCTTTTGATTATCAAATGTGTGATTTGATAGTAAAACTCATTAGCTTATGTAATTACTATTCTAGAAGTCCCTAGTTTTATGTAATGCTTAATTACTATGAAATAAAACTAGTATGATTGTTGATTGATGATCTTGTTTTCTTGATCATGTGTAATGGATACAAATCACATCATAGATGCGATATATAGGGATACATTGTATTGGAGCGTGATCAGTCGGAGAAGTAATACTTCGTGGTCTTAAGTCATAAGTATTACTTCCTCAATACTATTTTAGAATCCTTAGACCTTATGTCTTCATTGATTCTAGTATGAATGGAGCCACGTTTTGACTCGGTCGGGCGTTACTTGTAGCGAGTAATCAATACGGCTGATGATCGGATGTAGTGTCCTATCATAGCTTGAATGTGAGAGACATTGTAAGGAATTTGTCCTCTCTATTATTAGAGAGAGATATCCATGGGCCTCGATAGGGAAAGAAGCTGTTTAAATGCATGGCGTGCTCAAATGTATTTGATAAAGTGGTTATCAAATGCTATTTGTCGAAGCAGATCTACACGGAGATCGAGCATAAATACAATTAAGCTTAATAAGGGTGGCGACCACCATGCCTTATGCTTAATTAGGATATCGTGAGACAAAGGGATTAAATAGTGGATTGATATTAGGTTCAGTTGTATATTCATTCACTTTGGGTAGTCACGATGTCTGCTTAGGGGACAGCTTGTGATTTATGGACTGCATCTACTACTAAGTGTGTTTTCATTGCCATTGTGAGATGAACCTACGAGGGTCACACGCATAGGCGAGCTAACGAGCTTTATGTCGAGTTGATGAATCTAGAATGTGTCTAGGTTCATTGTATCGACATTTGTCTTCTGAAAATAATAAAGTGTTTATTATTCGAATTAGAGATAGGGGCAATTTCGGTATTTTACCTATAGGGCTGGGATTACGTGGGAGTTATTGTCAGATAAGGACTCCCAGCTACCCGGGCTGAAGTCTAGGGGGCGTGGGAGTTAAGGACTCCCATTGCGAGAAGGAGTTGAGGGACGTGAGAGTTAGTTACGGGAACAAACTCTCACACCTATATAATAAACTCTTGGCGAAACCACTAGACTCAATGCTTTTCGGCGAAATACCTAAGAAGTCGAAAATAGTTTTACGCCTCTCCCTTTTCTCTCTAAATTCCCGAAAATCAGAAAAAGGCGAAGAGCTAGCAATCGTTTGCCCGTTTAAATCAGCGTGGATACCGGTAGAGGGACTTTCGCATGAGGGAGATCAATTGGTGGCGATTGAATCCCAGAAACGTCATCGCTCCATTCGAAGCGACTTCTTGAATCCAGAAAGCATAAGTTCTTTACTGCTTTTTGGATTGTTTCATATGGCGGATCCTTGAGGGAGGATCCATGGGTGTTGGACGAGTTTCCGCCCATGAATCCGCTCGATGGTATTAGAGCCTTGCTCATGCGACTATCAATTGATATTGTTAATCGGACAATAACACTATCAATTCCGATTTGATATGTGTATGTTTGAAAAACAGAAAAAAATCGTTTCTTTGATCATGATAAATGCATATCTGTTTAATTTTGCATTTAAAGATTGTATCTTTTGATAGTAAGCATACAGCATAAACTCTTCTCGGTTATATGGTGTTATGAGATAAAGCATTTTCGGTTTTTGATTATGCATAAAGCTATTTCCGTGAATATTGATTCGGCATAAAGCATTTACGTGAATAATGATTACGCATAAATCGTATCAGTGAATGCAGAGTTTAGTCGATTAATTCTATTCTCCCATATAAGCGCTTAAATTAGTCGATTAATCCTGCATTGATTACGATTAACTCGATACATAATCCGATTATGTAAGTTAGGCAATTGAGGGGTAAATGCGGGAGGAAAAAACTCATTCGGTTAGCGGGACCGCCGTCTACATCGCGCTTCGATTACGTCGTTCCCCGAATTAAGACTTTGTGTATGATTTCATTGTACTTTATGTGATATTAGCATGGTGAATAGCATGGCTTACTATACCTCTTGTTTTACATATTTTGGTTGTAATTTTATAATACGACTGCGAGTCGATTTTTTTTCAATGTTGTAAAATTGTAATCACTTTATTAGATTAGCTTCTTTGCTTTAAAATGAAGTTTAGGTATGCCCATGCAAATATGTAACAAGGTTGGAGGTGCAAGATCGAAGACATTATCCATGAGATGGATTTTTGACCTAGATCGACCCTTGACTCTCCACAAGGCTCGTGGGAGTCATTATAGAGAATAAACCATGCTATATCACATTTACATTTTTCGCTTTATATCTTGCGTGTGATGTTTATTTTATGTCTGGATGGATTTACTTTAAAGCGTCACATTAAATGGTTTTAATTAAGTCTTAAAGTGCCTACCATAACCTAAGCACTCCATCAAGCTTGGATCATCATTTTATGCTTGCCCAAAGCAAAGATAAAGTGGTTACCTAAGTAAAGGGAGATGGGAAAATAGTGATTTCCATAATGCTTAGACATGGTCCGAGCTTAACTAGGCTATCAAAATAGTTTTGGGCCTAGGGCATAGAATGGGAATAGCAGGGACATATACATGTCAATCCCGTTAGATGATTTCACTTTAATTATGGGTGTAAAGCGAAAGCTTTCCCATAACTATTGTAAAATGGTTTTTACCCACTATTTATCAAGTGTTGAAATTGTGGAAAATATTTTTTGCTCAAAACTAATAAACTTTGCAAATAATTTAATGTAGATAATGGCAACCAATTCATCACACAACTCACTGCGATCCCAGTCACTAGAGAAGGAAAAAGCGAGCGGGACCAATTTCCTTGATTGGGCCCACAACTTAGGGATTGTCCTTAAGCGGGAAAAGAAGGCATACGTTCTTGACACGGACATTCTGAACAGCTGCACCCAATGCCCCGAAGTGAGAGAGATGCTTGGAAGAAGCACTACGATGACTCTAACGGCGTGACTTATATCATGTTGGTCACAATGAGCGCCGATCTTCAAAAAGCAGTTTGAAGGTGTTGAGGCTTTCCGGATGATGGGCAGCTCGAGGAAATGTTCAAGAGCAAGCCCGTCATGAAAGATTCCTCACTACAAAGGCATTGAATAGTTGCAAGATGGCCCCCAGCACCTCTGTAAGTGCCCGCGTTCTTAAGATGAAGGGCTATTTTGACCAAACTTGAGAAACTTGGGGCTCCCAGTAGGTCATGACATGTCCACGAGATATGATCTTGGGCTCACTCCACGGAGTATGACCAATTCGTTATGAACTTCAACATGCATGGCATGGGAAGACCATACATGAAATACACGGGATGCTCAAGCGAGTAGGCTGAACATTAAGAAGACCCACTGAAGTCTTAATGGTTCAAAAGAGAATTTCAAGAAGAAAGGCAAGAGAAAGCCCATGGCTAAGAGAGGCAAAGGCAAAGGCAATGACAAGCCCAAGCCCCGACCCAAGCCAAGGCACCAAAGGAGGAGTTTGCTTCCCATTGTGGCGAAACCAGAGCCATTGGAAGCGGAGCTGCAAACTCTATTTGGAAGAGAAGAAAAGGAAAAGCCGGTTTGGTGTCTCTCGGTATTTATGTTATAGAAATTAACATGTACTGCTCCTACTTCATGGGTATTAGATACTGGGTTGTGGATCTCACATTTGTGCAAATGTGCGAGGGGTTCAAAAGGGAGTAGATCAGCGGCGAAAAGGAGAAGTGGACCTCGGAGTAGCCAGCGGAGCAAGAGTTGTTCTTTGTAGCTACGGGGGACATTTAATTTAGTTTTGCCAAGTGGCCTTATCATAGAACTAGATAATTGTTTGTATGTTCCAACTTTGAGTAGGAATATTATTTCGAGTTTCTTGTTTGGATATTGAAGGTTTTGAATTAAGTATTATGAATAAAATTTGCACCATTCATAAAGATCAGTATCTTTTATGGAGATGCCTCTTTGATGAATGGGCTTTATATTCTTAACCTCGATGATTCCATTAAAAGGCCCATCTATAACATTAATACTAAAAGGTTTAAATCAAATGACTTAAACCAAACCTACTTTTGTAGCCTGTCGTTTGGGCCACATAAAGCGAAAACGCATATCAAAACTCCATACTGAGATGGAATTTTAACATCATTTGACTTAGAGTCTTATGAGACGTGTGAATCTTGCTTGTTGGGCAAAATGACTAAAGCTCCCTTTCTTGGACAAAGTGAGAGAGCTTCAGATTTGTTGGGCCTCATACATACGGATGTTTGTGGACCAATAAACACTAGTGCTAGAGGAGGGTTTTGAGTGCTTCATCACATTCATGAGATGATTTCGAGTAGATATAGCTACGTCTATCTAATGAAACATAAATCTGAATCTTTTGGAAGATTCAAAAGAATTTCAAAATGAAGTACAAAATCAACTTGGTAAAAGTATTAAGATACTTGATCGGATCGAGGTGGCGAATACCTTAACCAAGAGTTTGTGAACATCTTAGTGGTTGTGGAATTGTTTCACAATTAACTCCTCTGGCACACCACAATGGAATGGCGTGTCGAAACGGAGGAATCGCACCTTATTAGATATGGTTCGATCTATGATGAGTCAAACAAGTCTTCCAATTTCCTTTTGGGGGCTACGCCACTGAAAGCTACTTTGCATTTATATTAAATAGAGTTCCTTACAAGCGGTTGAGAAAACTCCATATGAGATGTGGGTAGGAAGCGACCTAGTTTGTCATTTCTCAAAAATTTGGGGATGCGAGGCGTATGTAAAGCGCTTGTTATCGATAAACTCGCTCTAAATCGACAAATGTTTGTTTGTGGGATATCCTAAAGAAACTAAAGGATATTACTTCTATCTTCCATCGAGAGAACAAAGTGTTTGTTGCTCGTAATGGTTTATTCCTTGAAAGGGAATTTATTTCCAAAGAGGATAGTGGGAGTAAGATCCATCTTGAGAAATTCAAGATCCCCCGAAACAACATCTAGAACCAACTTTAGAAGTTCAAGCAAGCTCACGTCGCGTCTGAGCTTCAATCTTTGACACAGAGGCCCGAGGAGGTCGAGTCGGGTACATCAACGACTTTGAGAGATATGGATTTCGTGGCTGATGATCATCGGGTTGAGCCCGATTGATCAAGATGAACCCTCTACCTACAAAGAGGCAATTCGTAGTTACGAGTCGGGATAAGTGGCTAGAAGCTATGAAGTCAGAGATGCAGATCCATGTACGACAACCAAGTATGGACTTTGGTTGACCCACTCGAAGGGTGCAAGGTCATTGATAACAAATGGTGTTATAAAAAGAAGACCGAGCATGGATGGTAATGTACACACTTTTAAATCGCGACTAGTAGTTAAAGGTTATAGACAAGTTCATGGTATTGACTATGGCGAAACCTTTTCCCCATGTCGTGATGATAAAAGTCAATTAGGATTTTACTTGCCATAGCCGCATATTATGACTATGAGATATGGCAAATGGATGTTAAGACTGCGTTTCTTAATGGAAACCTTCTCGAGGATGTGTATATGACACAACTTTGAGGGGGTTTGTTGATCAACAAATCCTAGCAAAGTGTGTAAGCTTCAAAGGTCCATTTATGGATTGAAGCAAGCATCTCGAAAGCTGGAATCAGTCGCTTTGATGAGCGTATTAAAGAATTGGTTTCATCAAAAAGCGAAAAGCGAGCCTTGTGTTTATAAGAAAGTAACTAATAATGCGGTAGTGTTCCTTGTGCTTTATGTGGGACGACATCTTGCTGATTGGAAATGACATCCCCAGCATTACAAAGCGTAAAAGCTTGGTTGGGGAAGTGCTTTTCCATGAAAGACTTAGGCGAGGCTACATACATTTTGGGTATTAGAATCTATAGAGATAGATCTAACAAAATGATTGGCTTTGAGCGAGTGGATACATTGACAAAGATCTTGAAAGCAGTTCGGTTTGCAAGACTCCAAAAGGGATTCTTGCCCATGTCACATGGCGTTAAAGCTTCAGTGAGAACTCGAGGACCTTCCACAAGGGAGGACCAAGAGCGCATGAGTAAGATCCCATATGCTTCGGCCATTGGGTCTATTATGTACGCCATGATATGCACTCGCTTGAGATGTCTCATTTGCTTTAAGTATGACTAGTGAGATATCAATCGACCACAGTGAGTCACATTGGAGTTTGCGAGTCAAGAGCATTCTTAAGTACTTGAGAAGGACTAAAGATATGTTCTTAGTTTACGGAGGTCGGGGAAGGAAAGTGCAGTAGTAAATGGTTACACGAGCCCATGAGCTTCAGACCAGCGTAGATGATTTATAGATCGCGATCTGGTTTTGTGTTTTGTTTGAATGGAGGTCTTTGTGGTGGAAGAGCTCAAAGCAGAAACCGTGGCGACTCTACAGCGAAGTGAGTATCTAGGCTGCCTCTGAAGCGACTAAAGAAAGCTGTTTGGATCGGGAAGTTTGTTGATGAACTAGGTGTCGTCCACTAGCATTGTGAACCCGGTGGACCTCTATTGTGATAATCTTGGTGCCATTTCACAAGCTAAGGAACCTAGATCTCACTGCGATCCAAACACATTCTCGAGGCGTTTCCGTCGATTAGAGAGATCATCGGCAGAGGAGGCGTTAGTATTTGCAAAGTTCATACTGAGGCGACAACATTGCGAGATCCATTGACCAAGCCACTCCCACGGCCTAAACATGAGAGTCATACTAGGTCAATGGGATTGAGGATCATGTATGATTGGAACTAGGGCAAGTGGGAGATTGTTAGTAGTGCCCTAGGACCATTAGCACATGTTGTGCGTTTTGTTATCTTTTGAGCATGTAATTGAATAGTTAATTTTTGCTTTTGATTATCAAATGTGTGATTTGATAGTAAAACTCATTAGCTTATGTAATTACTATTCTAGAAGTCCCTAGTTTTATGTAATGCTTAATTACTATGAAATAAAACTAGTATGATTGTTGATTGATGATCTTGTTTTTCTTGATCATGTGTAATGGATACAAATCACATCATAGATGCAATATATAGGGATACATTGTATTGGGCGTGATCAAGTCGGAAGTAATACTTCATGGTCTTAAGTCATAAGTATTACTTCCTCAATACTATTTTAGAATCCTTAGACCTTATGTCTTCGTGATTCTAGTATGAATGGAGCCACGTTTTGACTCGGTCGGACGTTACTTGTAGTGAGTAATCAATACGGCTGATGATCGGATGTAGTGTCCTATCATAGCTTGAATGTGAGAGACATTGTAAGGAATTTGTCCCTCTCTATTATTAGAGAGATATCCATGGGCCTCGATAGGGAAAAAGCTGTTTAAATGCATGGCCGTGCTCAAATGTATTTGATAAAGTGGTTATCAAATGCTATTTGTCGAAAGCTGATCTACACGGAGATCGAGCATAAATACAATTAAGCTTAATAAGGGTGGCGACCACCATGCCTTATGCTTAATTAGGATATCGCGAGACAAAGGGATTAAATAGTGGATTGATATTGGGATTACGTTGTATATTCATTCACTTTGGGTAGTCACGATGTCACTGCTAGGGACCGCTTGTGATTTATGGACTCACACTACTACTAAGTGTGT
Organism: Vinca minor; assembly: GCA_026122235.1. NCBI lineage: Eukaryota > Viridiplantae > Streptophyta > Magnoliopsida > Gentianales > Apocynaceae > Vinca > Vinca minor. The sequence goes on along the minus strand of JAOCZM010000039.1, from coordinate 536,800 downwards.
TTTCATTGCCATTGTGAGATGAACCTACGGGGTCACACGCATAGGCGAGCTAACGAGCTTTATGTCAGATTCGATGAATCTAGAATGTGTCTAGGTTCATTGTATTTGACATTTGTCTTTCCGAAAATAATAAAGTGTTTATTATTCGAATTAGAGATAGGGGAAATTTCGGGTATTTTACCTATAGTCGGGATTACGTGGGAGTTATTATCAGATAAGGACTCCCACTACTGACAGAAGTCTAAGGGGCGTGGGAGTTAAGGACTCCCGTTGCAGGAAGGAGTTGAGGGCGTGAGAGTTAGTTCGGGAACAAACTCTCACACTCTATATAATAAACTCTTGGCGAAACCACTAGACCGATGCTTTTCAGCGAAATACCTAAGAAGCCGAAATAGTTTCTACCTCTCCCTTTCTCTCTAAATTCCCGAAAATCGAGAAAAAGGCGAAGAAAGCTAGCAATCGTTTGCCCGTTTAAATCGCGTGGATACCGGTAGAGGGACTTTCCCATGAGGAGATCAATTGGTGGCAGATTGAATCCAAGCGTCATCCTCCATTCAAGAAGCGACTTCTTGAATCCAAGAAACGTAAGTTCTTCTTTGCTTTTTCGAATTGTTTCATATGGCGGATCCTTGAGGAGGATCCATGGGTGTTGGAGCGAGGTTTCCGTCCCATGAATCCCTTCGACGACTACCATGACTTATGGTTAATTAGGATATCGCGAGACAAAGAGATTAAATAGTGGATTGATATTAGGTTCCACCGTAAATTCATTCACTTTGGGTAGTCACAATGTCCTGCTAGGGACCGCTTGTGATTTATGAACACACACTACTACTAAGTGTGTATTCATTGCCATTGTGATATGAACCTACAGGGTCACACGCATAGACGAGTTAACGAGCTTCATGTCCAGATTCAGTGGATCTAGATTGTGTCTAGGTTCATTGTATAGGACATTTATTTTTCTGATGATAATAAGACGTTATTATTCGAATTAGAGATAAGGGGACATTTTCAGTATAGCTGGGATTATGTGGGAGTTGTTGCAGATAAAGACTCATGCTTTGCCAGTGAAAGTCTAGGGGACGTGGGAGTTTAAGACTCCCACTGCCATAAGAAGTGGATAGGACATGGGAGTTGTTCTTGGAACAAACTCTCACACCCTATATAAACTTCTCTTGGCCGAAACCTAGGGACTTATGCTTGAGCCGCACAAAATACTGAAATACCAAGAAATCAGATTTCTTGTTCTCTGCCTCCCTTTCTCTCTATATTCCCGAAACTCAAAAAAATCAGAAGAGCTAGCACTCGCTGATCGTTTCGATCGCGTGGATACCGGTGAGGGAGTAATTCCATGAGGGTGGACTCAAGGTGATTCTTTGCTGAGAGCAAAAGACGAGAACACTTTCCATTCAAAAATCAGATTCTTGAACCAAGAAACGTAAGTTTTTCTTTGTATTTTTCGACTCATTTTATATGAGCGGATCCTTCAGGGGAGGACTCATGAGTGTTTAGAACGAGTTTCTGCCCATGAATCCCTTCTAATACGACAATTAATTCATGGAATTCCAAGAAGCGAGAAAAAGAGTAATCATTCTAAATCATCCTCCGACATAAATTCATCCTCTTCTTCAGAATTGTCATCACCCGACATAATTTCATCATCATCATCAACACGGCTCGTACCGGCCACAAGCACAACTTCAATTTCCCCTGACCGGTGTGCAAGTTGATCAACTTCAGTAACAGTTTGATCAATGCGATTGGTCTCCTCCTCGCATACTTCCTCCTGATACGGTACAGGAACACCAGGAATGTCAATTAGACGTGGTTTGGACCGACAAATAGCCAACCAATCAGTCCTAGGTGTTGTCTTACTACCCGGATAAGGTGTGTGTATACTTGTTGACATTGGGAAGCAAATACAAATGGATCGTAACCCTGGTACGTTATTTTCTTATGTATTTTTACAAGTTTCTATTGAGGATGCACCCTCAAACCTCGATTTGGAGTAGAATCAAACCAGTCGCATTTGAAAAGAATTATTTTTTGATGAGGTACTCTAGCAAGTTCAACCTCAATGACTTGCTTTAACTCTCCGTAATAATCTCCTTTAACCCATACCCCACTGTTTGTCGTTCCTTTTCCATCGATGTGGGCTTTTGTGTGAAATCTATAACCGTTAACAAAGTAACCGGTGTATGACATCACTCTCCTTGACGGGCCCCATGACAGATTTTTCAACAACCTTTCAGAATGATCCGGAAGGCTATGTATCTGTTGAGAACAACGAAAGTTAAATTAGTTTAGTTTAGGCATTCTTAAGACAAGTACATTTATACACAATACCAATTTACATGAGTTCCAAACCATTTGGAAAAATCAATATAAACCCGGCTTTGAAGTTCTTCCTCCGTTATCTGCGGAGTTTGGTCATGTACTTCACTGACAAATTTCCTGAGTTACAAATTAAATGACAATATTGTTATTTGGCTACTTTTAATTATATAACAAAAATGAACCAACAGAAGGGTTAACTTACTGAATATATGGTTCGACCTCTTCACAATTCATCATGATATAATTCATGGCTATTTTATAATCTTTATCAGATAATAAATTTTTTTTTTCCAAATGATCTTCCCGTTAAGTTGCAAATTGATAATACATCTGGTCCACTAGTCTCGTCTTCACCATCATTTCGCCTAATGGTTGTAACTTTCGTCTTCACGTGGAGTTCGAAATAATAGCCAAAGAATGTAGCAGCTTCTTCAACCAAGTATGCATTGCAAATTGACCCCTCAACCCTGGCCTTGTTTTTTATCTTCTTTTGTAGATGGTGCAGGTATCTACTTAAAGCATAAGTAGTTAATCACATTGTAAATACGTACATGAAAATAAAAATGAAGTTGAGATCATAAAGACATTGGTTGTTACCTCTCGAACGGGTACATCCACCTAAACTGTACCGGGCCACCAACTTTGGCTTCGTAAGGAAGGTGAACTGGCAAGTGTTCCATCGCATCAAAAATCCCGGAAGAAATATTCTCTCTAACTTGCACAATAAAATAGCAATAGTGTCCTCCAATTCTTGCATATGCGCCACACTCAACTTTGGGGAACACAAATCTCTATAGAACAACAAAGTTCAGCCAAAGGTCCCCAAACACTTGCCGATAGTACTTCTCTAAGTGCTATAGGGATAAGTCTCTCCATGAATACATGAGAATCGTGACACTTCATTCCAGACATTTTCAACTCTTTCATATCAACGCATCGCGCCAAATTCGATGCATATCCATCTGGGAGCCTTAATTCTTTAACCCACTGCAAAACCATCTCTTTTTGTGCCTTGGTAAGAGTGAAACATGCCTTCTGTTTCGTTGCTTTACCTCGGCCATCGTGTTTAATATTCAATTCCGGCCGACTGCAATACCTTTCAACATCCGCTCTAGCCTTTACAATGTCCTTACTTTTACCCTTCACGTCCAACACGGTGTTAAAGACGTTATCAAACACATTTTTCTCATTATGCATGACATCAATGTTGTGTCTTATCAAAAGTGTCCGCCAATAAGGCAAGTCCCAAAATATGCTACGTTTGTTCCAACTGTGATCCCGACCCCTGCCTTGCTCTTTACCAATCTCTTCAGCTGTATCGGTAATTTTTGAATAATCTCTAACTCTAAACCACATTTCATCACCAGTCAAGCAAGATGGAGGGTCTGCTCTCTCCTGCCGCCGGTCTTTTCGGAATCCCTTTGCATCTCTTCTAAAAGGATGATTAGGTGAAATAAAGCATTTGTGGCAATCGAACCACGATTGTTTCCCGCCAGTATGCAAATGGAACGCTTGTGTTTCCTCCATACAATATGGACAAGCATGAATGCCAGCTGTACTCCATCCACTCAACATTTCATATGTTGGAAAATCACTAATTGTCCAAAGTAATGAAGCCCTCAGTTTAAAATTTTGCTTTTTGGAGATGTCATAAGTTTCCGCACCTTCACCCCACAACTGATTTAATTCATCGATGAGAGGCTGCAAGTACACATCAATCTTGTGTTTGGGATTTTTTTTGTCCAGGTACGATGATAGTTAAAAAGATTACATTGTTCTTCATACACATCGAAGGGGGGAGATTATAAGGTGTTAAAAGAACTGGCCAAGAAGAATATTGCTTCTCTGACATGCCGAAAGGTGCAAAACCATCTGTACATAACCCAAGCCTTACATTCCGAGGTTCCGATGCAAAATCGGCGTGTGTTCTATCAAAATGTTTCCAAGCTTCTCCATCCCGTGGGTGATTCATTATTCCCTCTTCTCTCTCACTGTTTGAGTGCCATGTCATGTGTCTTGCTGTTTTCTCAGATGCGTACAATCTTTGTAATCTCGGAGTAATTGGGGAATAATACATCTCTTTGCAAGCAATCTCTTTCTGTCGTGTATTTTTTGATTTCTTTTTCTTAATGTACCTAGCATGACCACAAAACTTGCATTCTCTACTCTCAACATCATCTTTCCAGTAAAACATACAACCATTAAAACAAACATCAATCTTTTGCACCGATAATCCAAGGCCCTTAACCAATTTCTTCATTTGGTAAAAGTCGTCTAAAGCATTATTTTGTGGAGGAAGTGCCTCTTTCATCAACTGCGCAAATTTATCTATAGTAGTTCAGATAAGTTGTCTTCGGACTTAATACTCAACATTCTAGCAGTCATTGATAGCTGTGAATGGTTTGTACAACCATTGTACAATGGGCTATCAACAGCCTTCAACATGTCATAGAACATTTGTGCCTCTAGATTGGGAGGTTCTTCCACATCTCTATTATTCGGCTCATTAAAACTTGGTACTGCAGCATCAAGAACCATCTCTCGATAATTGTTTTGTGTCGTATGTCTTCTAGAATTATCCATATCATGATAAAATGGGATTTGAGGCATTGGAATGAATGCCTCACCATGACATGTCCAATTAAAATAGTTAGACACAAATCCGTTCATAACAAGATGATATTTCACAGTATCGGGAATATGAAAATTATTCTTACAAACCCCACAAGGACACCTAATCCCATTAATTTGTACATTAACAGACATACTAACAGCGAAATTCACAAATCTTTTCAATCCCGCTATAAATTCTGGATTATGACGAGGTCCACCATTTGTTGTCGAATCCATATACATCCAACTACGGTTCTCCATTATAAACACAATGTCTGCATATATCAAGTTTTAATAAGTAAATGAATATTAGTGAAGAACCTTATGTTTGATGATTTTCAACCTTAATTTTCAAGCAATTGGTATGTTCGATTATCAATTATTTAATTATTGAAACTAAAATGATATAATTAGCCTACATTCCAATAATTAAAAATGGAAATCCCTAAACCTTAAAAAAACCGGGAAAATAATACAAACATAGAAAAGTCAAGGAAGATAATACAAAGATGCAAACAACCGGGGAGATAATACAATGATGGGTCTTTAAAAGGGAAAAATGTAAAAAAAAAAAATTCATAGGTCTTCATGACATGTCTCATCTGTACAACGCTGCTGAAACACACCTTTCACATGCAAATTGGCAACTGGGTGATCGAAATCTGCTAAAAAATACAAATATTGGTCAAATCTCATATTTTTTTACAAGAAATTCATTATAACATCATGAGTGTGTGCATGAACAAAAAGTCCTTTAGTATGATAAATTTTCAATCCAATTAACGTTTCATTGTATATTTTAATGACTTGAAATCTAAATTAATGTTTCATTGTGTACATCAAGCCATACTTATTTTGGACATTCCTAATTTTGCTTACAAACTAAAGAAAACAACTTCTTGACACATTTTCCTTCTTTTAAGCTATCTTTGAATTTTAAGCTTCTTTTAAGCATATCATCAAACACCTTAAATCCAACCCAAAAAATAAAAGGCAAAAAACATGAATTGTGACCAATTTTGTCAAAGTCTCTCTCAAAGGCAAAATTCTCACCTAAACCCTAAAAATCCCTAGAGAAGAAATGGTTTAAGAGAATTAATGTAGACATTAATAACACTATAATAAATAGAAAAGGCAAGATTCTCACTAAACCCTAAAAAACCCAACTGATATCGGAGATGGTGGCGACTCTTGGAGGTGCCGGAGGTGGTGTTGACGTCTTGGAGGCGCCGGAGATGGTGGGGATAGGAGGAGGGAGGGTTTTGTGGTGGACTTGTCGCGGCTGGCAGAATGAAGAAACAGGGAGAGGCTTCTTGCCATAGGGATTTTTAGAGAAATAAAATGCAAACAACGACGTCGTTTAGTCCTTTCTTATTAGCGACCGCTGTGTCAAATTCGGTCGGTATTCGGTCGCTCATTTTAAATGCAACAACTGATAAACAACGACATCGTTTAACCCTTTACGGCTACCATGTTCGGTCGCTATTCCGTCACCCCTAGTATACATAGCGACGAATTTGCGACCGCAGAGCCGAGTTCGGCCGCTATTCCGTCGCCCCCAGTATGCATAGCGACGGAATTGCGACGGACCGTGTTGAAAAAGAAAAAATCCGAAAACCGACTGCGTTCAGAATGCGAGTACGAAATAATATGAATATTTTAGTAATTATTTGTTTATTGATACTCAATTATTAAAATTTAAATTACATTACTCAATTATTATTTTAAATGTAAACACAGAGTATTACTTAAATTGTTCTGCTACAAGTCTATTTATGGATTTTGTGAATAAGTATAAAGTTTTACGTGTTTGACTATTAAAGTTAATGTTTATATAAATATAAATTAGTAATAGGAAATAAAAATAGGCAGAATAACTATAACAAAACTACGCCGTTTATGTCCTTCATTTATAACTATATAAATATACACCATTATATATTATGTCGGTATTCGGTCGTTAACTTCCGTCGGTTTTCGGTCGTTAAGGGTGAACAAAACGACGTCGTTTCGTGTCCTTCATTTATTACTATATAAATATACACCGTTATTTATACCATCGGTATGCGGTCATTATATTCGGTCGTTACGAAGTACAAAACGACGTCATTTTAATTTGGTAAATAGAATAGCGACCGTTAATTTTTCAATTTCCATTCAGTCGGTATTCGTTCGTTAACTGAGTGACTGAAAATTTCGGTCGCTAATTTCGGTAGCTATTTAACTGTTTTCTTGTGGTGATGTGAACTTTGTTTTAAGTGTAAACAGGCTAAAAGTACAAGAAAAGCTCACGGATTCTACATGATGAGAACTTATATACGGATCCTTTAAAGAATGATGAGGTTTGGGTAATGTCTAAAAGTAGATATAGGAGGCAAGATTTAACATCACATCACTCATTTTGGAGGCCCAAAAGACTCAAAAGAATGAAGACTATCATCAACTTGGATAAACATTAATTTCAGCTTTGTGACAGTTTGGTGTAATTGTCATAACTTGCGATCCAGGAATCCAATGAAGCTCATTCTAGATGATATGGAAAGATAAGAGGCATATCTACAACTTTCATGAGAACACAAGCTCAGATTATGCCTTTATGAAGTCCTAAATTATCGTGCAACTTACTACAGCATGCTGTCCAGATTTTCAGCGAGAATTAATCTTGTTTTTCAAAGTTTAGCATTTATTTAATTTCCAGATTTTAGTATATTATTAATTTCGAAATATTACTTAAATAAAGGACATGTGGTCCATTTAGCAAGTAGTTTATTCTTTAGCATATTCTTTAGCAAGTAGTTTATTCTTTAGAATATTCTTTAGCAAGTATAATCCTAGTCCATTTAGGACTTAGCTTGTTTAGGGATTTTCAGCCAAATCTTTCTCTATATAAAGAGAGGTTTCAGCCACTTATTAAGGAGACTTGATTAATGATAATTGTGAGGTTTATTCCTTTGTTGCTTTGTGAATTGAATTTCTTTTTAGATCTTCCTTTCATTGTTACTAATCAACAAGCTAGTTTCCTTGTTGTGGTGTTTCTTCATCCGTTTAGTGTTCTTCTGCCTAGGTAGCCAAGTGCTTATCGCTGCTTGGAGGTCTAGTGTGTCGAATACTCTTAAAGTCCTTTGCTATAGTAGTCAAGTGCTTATCGCTGCTTGGAGGTTGTAGTAAGGCATTCACGTAAACTAAATTCAAGTTAGAGAAAGATCCCTTTTTCCTTGTGTCGAATCTTGATTCTGTCAAGGTTCCTCATCATATTGGTATAAGAGCTCAAGGTTGATCTCTTTCTTGGTGTATCTTTTGTTGCTTTGTCGATAAAAAAAAAAAATACTACCATATTTTTTTTTTTTTTAGCCGAGATAAAAGAAAAAAGAAAGACAAGAACCAAATTACCTATTTCTTGGTTTCTTGAATTTCTACAAAACAAGGAACTTTCCTATTTTCCCCCATTTTCTAATGTTACCGTCTTACCTCAAAATTATATTTATTTGAGCAACGATGAATTTCTCATATCAACAAAGAAAGTTAATACGTGATGATTGCTCAAAAATATTAGCAATCACAAAGAGGTTATCAAACAGTCTTGAACATTATTTACAATTGAAAGAAGAGACAAGATTACAAGAAGATGCAAGATTGCACACACAACCAAGGAATGATACACATCTTCAAAGGAGCAACCTCTTCCATACTAAGTGCCATGTTCAAGGCAAGGTTTGTCTTCTTATCATTGATAATGGTAGTTGTGCTAATGTTTGTTCTTCCGATTTAGTTAACACTCTTGACTTACCTTGGAAGAAACATCCACATCCTTATAAGCTATCTTGGTTGTCAAATAATGGAGAAATAAGGGTGGAAAGGCAAGTTGAAATTACTTTTGAAATCGGCAAGTTCAAAGATAGTGTTCTATGTGATGTTGTGCCCATGACAGCTAGTCATATAATTTTAGGAAGACCATGGCAATATGATAGAGGTGCGGATCATGATGGTAGAAAGAACACCTACCAATTGCATATGGATAAGAGGAATGTCATATTATATCCTTTAACTCCTAGTGAAGTTTGTGAGGTACATAAAAAAATGGCCGAGAGAAGAGAGCAAAGATTAAAAGAAGAGACAAGATTACAAGAAGAGGCTAAATTACAAGCAGATGAAAAATTGCAACCTGAAGAAAACATGTTGCGTGACGAGTTGCAATATTGGCATGAACCAAAGTTTCTTGACGAGGAAAAAGATCTTTTTGATGCAACACAATTGCTGGATGAGGAACAACATCCTTTTGAAGCAATGGTTTTTGAAGGGTCAAAAGCATCAATTTTTTCGTTGATTACTTTTGATCTACCAACTTCTTTTCTTCCTAGTATAGATTTTAAACAGGAGTTCAAGGCTGTATTTTCTACAAAGATATTCCTACCAAACCAAAGTTATGGTCCTTTCCTTAAATTACAAGATTCGAGGACGAATCTTTTTGAAGAAAGGGAGAATGATGAGAACTTATATACGGATCCTTTAAAGAATGATGAGGTTTGGGTAATGTCTAAAAGGAGATATAGGAGGCAAGATTTAACATCACATCACTCATTTTGGAGGCCCAAAAGACTCAAAAGAATGAAGACTATCATCAACTTGGATAAACATTAATTTCAGCTTTGTGACAGTTTGGTGTAATTGTCATAACTTGCGATCCAGGAATCCAATGAAGCTCATTCTAGATGATATGGAAAGATAAGAGGCATATCTACAACTTTCATGAGAACACAAGCTCAGATTATGCCTTTACGAAGTCCTAAATTATCGTGCAACTTACTACAGCATGCTGTCCAGATTTTCAGCGAGAATTAATCTTGTTTTTCAAAGTTTAGCATTTATTTAATTTCCAGATTTTAGTATATTATTAATTTCGAAATATTACTTAAATAAAGGACATGTGGTCCATTTAGCAAGTAGTTTATTCTTTAGCATATTCTTTAGCAAGTAGTTTATTCTTTAGAATATTCTTTAGAAAGTATAATCCTAGTCCATTTAGGACTTAGCTTGTTTAGGGATTTTCAGCCAAATCTTTCTCTATATAAAGAGAGGTTTCAGCCACTTATTAAGGAGACTTGATTAATGATAATTGTGAGGTTTATTCCTTTGTTGCTTTGTGAATTGAATTTCTTTTTAGATCTTCCTTTCATTGTTACTAATCAACAAGCTAGTTTCCTTGTTGTGGTGTTTCTTCATCCGTTTAGTGTTCTTCTGCCTAGGTAGCCAAGTGCTTATCGCTGCTTGGAGGTCTAGTGTGTCGAATACTCTTAAAGTCCTTTGCTATAGTAGTCAAGTGCTTATCGCTGCTTGGAGGTTGTAGTAAGGCATTCACGTAAACTAAATTCAAGTTAGAGAAAGATCCCTTTTTCCTTGTGTCGAATCTTGATTCCGTCAAGGTTCCTCATCACTACATGCCTTTACCTATTCCATCTTCAACTTGGATTGACATATCTATGGACTTTGTTCTTGGTTTGCTGAGATCTCAAAGAGGTATGGATATTATAATGGTTGTTATTGATCGTTTTTCTAAGATGACTCACTTTATTCCTTGCAGAAAAACAAATGACAGAAAAACAAATGACACAAGTCATGTTGCGGATATGTTCCTCAAAGAAGTGGTTCGGCTCCATGGGATTCCGACAACCATTGTGAGTGATAGGGATGTAAAGTTCCTAAGTTACTTTTGGAAGACCTTGTGAAGTAAATTGGGGACTAAATTGCTATTTTCTACATCAAGTCACCCACAAATGGATGGCCAATAAGAGGTAACAAATAGGACTTTAGGGGTACTACATAGAGCCCAAATTCAAAAGAACTTGAAAAGGTGGGAAGATTTTTTACCTATTTCTGAATTTGCTTACAATAGGACTTTACATTCTACTACAAATAATTCTCCTTTTTGAAATTGTTTATGGCTTTAACCCCTTAACCCCTTAGGATCTAACTCCATTGCATGTTGATGAGTATAATAATGTAGAAGGTGATTCTATGGCATACTTTATCCGAAAGATTCATCAACAAGTTCAAAAGAATATTGGAAAGAGGAATGAACAAATGACAAAGAATGCCAACAAAGGCCGCAAGCAAGTTTCCTTTTAATTAGGAGATTGAGTTTGGTTACACCTTAGGAAAGACTGATTTCCTAATGAAAGAAAGAGTAAATTGCACCCAAGAGGAGATGGTCCTTTTCAAGTTGTTGCTAAGATCAATGATAATGCATACAAGATAGACTTGAAAGGTGAGTATGGTGTATATATTCTACTTTTAATGTTTTTGACTTGTCCCATTTTGATTTTGATTCAGATTATGTTGATGATGATGATTCGAGGACGAATCATTCTTTTCAAAGGGGAGGGGATGATGAGGGACCATCCAAGGGGCTGTCCTATTCAAATGATCCATTAGTCAACCTTGAAGGACCTATGACAAGAGCAAGGGCAAAGAGAACTCTAGAAAGAATTGCAACTTTGATTCGAGATATAAAGGATAAAGAGGAAGCTATGTTACAACCTAAAGATGAAGTTAAAGTCAACCTCTTAACTTTACAAAGTGTACAATTTGGCCCTATCAAGCAAAGTGGCTAAGAAGGGCATTTTAGTAATCTTGTAAATTATAGTCTATTATAGACTTTAATTAGTTTTCAACTTTATTTACTTTAATTAGACCTGTGACATCCTCATTATCTATTAGTGCTTGCCATAATAAAGGACATGTTGTGTTTTAGATAGTGGTTAAGTGTTAGTTATCTAGTAGTTGTACAATCCTAATTATTCAAGGACTCTTCTTTGTAAGGATAGCTTAGCCAAAATCGTACTCTATTTAAGAGGAATTTCAGCCACCATTGTAAGTACGTTAGATATATGCTATTTGGTAAGGTTATTCCTTAGATCCTTGTGAATTGAACTTCTGTTAGAACTTCATTCATCTTTGAGTTATTGTATCAACAAGTTAGTTTCACTGGTTGTGGTGTTTCAGCCTCCATCGATACTTAGTCTACTTTAGAGTTGCGTTGAGTATATTCCCATTTAAATTGCTATTGTATGCTGTCTGGTTTTAATCTGATTGATATCGCGTAAACTGTTTATGTATATGGATTATATTGTATAAACCAGTTTGATACGGTACCAACCATGAAGCTTAGAGAGGTCATTTGGGTAAATGACCTCGTCCTTAACTCATACATCCCAAATACGAGATTCAAAGTCAAGCCTTTGTTCCAAGTGTTTAAATTCTCTAATCTAAAGGTTCAAAAGGTAAAGAAACCTTCAAAGAAAGCTAGACACAAGGATCAAAGCCATCAAATATCATTTGAAGGAAGGATACATAATTGGAAAGAAAATGGTTGAAGGGTTATTTTAGGAAACTTGTAAATTAAAGTCTATTAAAGACTTTAATTATATTTTCAGCTTTATTGTTTATTTTAATTAGCATTGTTGGCCAAAATAAGCTAGCTAAATAATAGGACATGTTGTCCTTGATGTTAGGTAGTGTTTTTAGTTATCTAGGAGTTGTAGAGTCCTAATCTTTAAAGGACTCTTATTTGTGGGTTCTTTTTGGACGAAATTCCACTCTATTTAAGAGGGATTTCAGCCATGTTATTATTAGACTTGATATGATATTTTAAGGTTATTCCTTAGTTACTTTGTGTTTGATTCTCTATGTAGAATTCATTCATCATTTGAGTTATTGTATCAATAAATTTGGTTTATACTTATTGTGGTGTTTCAGCCTCCATTGATAATCAACCTTATGACAGGATTGTTGATTATATTCTTTCATAAACTGTTCGAGATAGAGAAAGATCGGACCTTTAACCGAACCTTGGTATTCCATGAGCAGAGGAAAAATCAACCACCAGGGGTGGTGCCCCTTAGACCCTGCCAGGGGCGCTACCCCTATGACCCCGTCCGGGGAGCGCAGCCCTAAGACTTCTAATTTATACTCATTATTTGGTTTTATTATGCTTTATGTGAGTTTTAGCATGGTGAATAGCATGACCTACTATACCCATCTTTTTTTTTTTTCTTTTTTTTACATTTATTGGGTTGAAATTTTAAAATACGGTATGCGAGCCATTTTTTAATGTTGTAAATTATAATTGCTTTATTAGATTAGTTTTATTGCTTTATTTTGAAGGTTGGGGCCACACAATTATGTAACAAGACTGGAGGACCCTGGATCGAAGACTCTATCCATATGATGGGTATTGACTTAGATTGACCATTGACTCCCACAAGGCTCGTGGGAGTCATCATAGGATTAGGCCATGTTATCTCACATTTACTGTATTATGCATGTGATGCTTAATTCTTGTCTAAATGGGTCTAACAACATATTCACCATATTAAATTGTTTTAATTAAGTCTTAAAATGCCTACCATTTTCTAAGCACTTATAAAGCTTGGATCATTATATTGTCTGCTTGCCAAAGCAACAGATAATTGGTTATCTAGGCAAAAGGAGATGGGAAAATAGTGATTTCCTAAAGCTTCTATATGGTTCGACTTAACTAGGCTGCCAAAATAGTTTTGAGCCTATGGCATAACATGGGATATGGCCGGGACATGTAGGTGTCAATCCCATGGGTTGATTTTACTTTAATTATGGGTGATAAGACAAAGCTTACTTATAATTATTGCAAAATGGTTTCTCCACTATTTATCAAGTGTTGAATAATTCTGGAAAGTTTTTGCTCAAAAAATTAATTAATGACTTTGCAAGTATTTTAATGTAGATAATGGCAACCAACACTTCACACAATTCATTGCAATATGTTCTTGAAAAATAAAAACTAAGCGGGTCCAATTTTCTTGATTGGGCTCGTAAGTTAAGGATTGTCCTTAAGCAAGAAAGAAATATATACGTTCTCGACACTGCTTGAGAACTATTCTCAAGTTCCTGTACCAGTCGAGGAAGTTTCCTCCTTCAAGTTTGTCCTTTTCAAGGACGGATCACAATGATAAAGAGTTTGATGCAATGATTGCATTTGCCATTATATCTACAAACAATAATTTTCAAAATTTTAGTTGTCGTATTTTCTCCCACTATTTTCTTCAAATGAATAACCCTCAATGACTCATTCGGAAAGTTCAAAACTTTCTAGTAGGACCAAGATCCATATTTCATCATTCTCAAGCCAGCTTTGGCTACTATACTCAAGAAGACGCTTTAGGTAAGCAACACTTGCTAATCACATCAATTATGTGATTCTTGGTTGGTTAAGTAGGTAACGATTACCCTCAGTACATAAACGCACATCTTAACCTTTTTGCCTCCGGATTCTCAACCATTAAGGTAATCCAGTTAAGTATGACCCAAGGTTGACCGGCGAATATCATTAACTTATCCTTCGCGCCTTACCAAGATAAACAGGCGCTTATTCCACTCGGAAGTTCACACTACTGTTGATCTTGGCCTTGACGAGGGCCTTACTTGGAAGGAAATAAATTTAATATTTAAAATTACGGGTTTTTAAATTGTCTCACTAAACGGTGTATAATCTGATTATACGTTTTGAACATGCATCACATGCTAAAAATACTGTAAACATGCATCAGGCATTTCATGCAAAATACATAAAACAGTAAATAAATCGTGACATAGTAATAGCCCCCTATACGGATTTTCCAAGCCAACAGAAAATCTTAGGTCAATCTAAAGGTGAAAAACAATAAACCTATCTATTGTCTTCCGACTCCTTGTGGTTTCCTCCATCTGATGGACACTTTTCTTCAGCACTTGTTACATATGTAAAAACATAAAATCCTATTCTATACTTTTACATAATTGAAAGAATTCTCGAGTTACATTCGAGATTAAAATTACAACAATAATTGATAAGATAAGGTACGACACGCAAGCCGTATTATAATAAAACCACTGAGTGAAAGGCTATTACTATGCGCCATGCTCAAACAATCACGACAGTCATACTAAGAGCTCAAATACACACTTCATGCCCCGTTCTGGTCGACCCAGGCCATACTCCCAGTCGACCGCAATAAGGCAGTAATCAAAACAATGTAAAAATAGGCCACCTCGGTAGACCCAGAACATTTCTGATCTACCGGTCTAAAAACATACTAGCCTCGGTCGACCGTGATTGCTCACCAGTATGCCGAAATCTAGGTAGTAGCAAAATCTCATTTTCAAAAACATGTTCGGTCTGCAGCGAACCTCTTCCGATCGACCGAACTTTTGCCAGAAAATAGAAAACCGCCAAAAACACGAATTTACAATTCGTTCTGGGATCCATTTAACACTTAAATGACTTCCCATAAGCTGTACAAAGGTAAAGACATCCTATGACATACATTATCAGACTACAAAATTAGGATAACACATAATCAAAGTTATTGGGCTCTCGTTATACGCTCTGATACCAGAATATGACTTCTAATTTAACCAAACAAACTACTTCAATAGATGACTTCTAATTGAACCAGAACTACTGCCTCATTGATAACTACTGCCGCTACAGATTAAAATTCTAGCAAAGTACATATGTGTATTTAGGTATATTAAGTAGGTTAACTTCTACTTATTATGTAGTCGATTAAAGCTATAGCATTTTATGTACTCCAAACACTGATGAGAATAATTACTGGAGATTGGAGTGAGCTAGTAGGAGCTACAAAGAAAAATCAAGAGGCAGGAGAAGGAAGCAGTTCAACCACACCTTAACACTGTTGAGCTCAACTACAACATATGAAAGTAAAGTGAATGCAGTTTTACAAGCTCACTCGGAGTAGAACATAAATCTTGTACATTGTAGATTACCTTTAATAAATTTGTATACTCCTTATATAGCTATTTATTTTTGTAATTTAACATTAACCTTGTATCACAATTTAAGTTTGATGTAAACCTTTAAGTTATGTAATAAGATAAGTCATGTTCTTTGAGTTGTATTTGTATGGGTTAGGTGTCTCATCCGCGAATGAGGCGCTACATCTTCAGATTACGGGGTTTGACATAAGTGGTATCACAACAAGTCGAACCTCAAGCTTAAATCTATGGTTAGAAGCTAAGTATGGAATGAACATACGAATGACTTGTTAGATAACTTAAGACGAGATTCATGGGTAGAGGCTATAGATTAGGAGTTATGTGTATGTATCTGCTATATGTGTCTATTTGAGGATCAGTAAGTTATTAACTGTATTAACTGAAGTGATTCATGGGAAGAAACTCGTTCTAACCACCCATGAGTCCGCTCATACCAAACGAATCGAAAATAGACCGAAAAAGACTTACGTTTCTTGGTTAAAGATTCTGTTTTGGGCTCTCAGCTGCAACCACCTTGAGTTCTCCCTTGCGGAATTACTCCTTACCGATATCCACACGAGGAAACGAGCAGCGAGTGCTAGCTCTTCATTTTTTTGGGTTTCGAATAATCTAGAGAGAAAAGGAGGCAGAGAACCAGAAATCAAATTTCTGGGATTTAGGTATTTTGCGGCTCAAGCATTCGTCCCTAGGGTTTCGGCCAAGAGAAATTTATATAGGGTGTGAGAGGTTGTTTCAAACACAGCTCCCACGTACTTTCCACCTCTTCTGGCAGTGGGAGTCTTTAACTCCCACGTCCTCTAGACTTCTGCTGGTAGTGGGAGTCTTTATCTTATAATAACTCCCACGTAATCCCATATATAACTAAATACCAAAAATGCCCCTTATTGCATCTATGATAAGATTTATATCCATTACACATGATCAGTAAAACATAATCATCAATCATACATCATACTAGTTTTATTTCATTGTAAAGAACATTACATAAAACTAGGGACAGTTAGAATAGTAATTGCATAAGCTAATGAGTTTTACCATCAAATCACACATTTGATATTCAAAAGAAAAATTAACTATTCAAAGACATGCTCAAAAAGATATAAAACGTACAACATATTTTAATGGTCCTAGGGCACTACTAACAATCTCCCACTTGCCATAGGTCCAATCAT
The DNA here is from genome assembly GCA_026122235.1 of Vinca minor. Taxonomy (NCBI): domain Eukaryota; kingdom Viridiplantae; phylum Streptophyta; class Magnoliopsida; order Gentianales; family Apocynaceae; genus Vinca; species Vinca minor. The sequence goes on along the minus strand of JAOCZM010000039.1, from coordinate 519,863 downwards.
ACATGATCTTCAATCCCATTGACCTAGTATGACTCTCATGTTTAGGTTGTGGGAGTGGCTTGGTAAATGGATCTGCAATGTTGTCGTCTGTGTGAACATTGCAAATTTTAACGTCTCATCTGATGAAGAACCGCAAGGTTCGACTTAAGTTGAGCCCGATCTTTCTTCAATTCTCGAACTAGTTTCTATGGGAATTTAATCAACGCAACTCTAAGGGAAGGTTAATTAACAATGGAGGCTGAAACACCACAACTAGAGAAACACGCTAGTTGATACAGTAACTCAAGAATGAATGAATATCTATCCAGAAGTTCAAACACGAGAAGCTAAGGAATAACCTTACCAAAATATCAATATATCTAACGTAAGTATTACAATGGCCGAAATCTCCCTTAAGTAAGGTTGAGATTTCGGTTACAACTAAAAATAAAGAAATAAGAGTCCTTAAAGGATTAAGACTCTTGAAAACAAATAAGAGTCCTCGAAGAAGTAGGACTCTTGAATAACAACTTGCTATCAAGTACTAACTAACAAGAAAAGTGGCGGCTAGAATATATTCTAACTACTGATTCTATGAAGAGTCCTAGTTGCATTAGGACTCTTTATTAACTAACTAACTAACACATGGACAACATGTCCTTTATTAAATAACACGGCTGGAATATTAAATAACAATACTAAAAAATAGTTAAAGTCTAGAATAGTCTAGAATAGGCTAGAATAGACTTTAATATGTAAAAAGACTAAAATGCCCTTTTAGCCACTTTGCTTGGTTGAGCCGTGTTGAACACTTGTAAAACTTAAGAGGGTGAATTGAATGTCTTCTTCTAGGTGAAGATTAGTTTCCTCTTTAGTTTTGATACTTCGGATCAATGATGATACTTTGTCCATTGTCATCTTTGCCCTTGATCTTGTAATTGGTCCTTGAAGGTTCTTTAAGGGATCTTTGGAGTAGGGCCCTTGGTATGATCCCGTATCATCCCCTCCCCCTTGAAAAGCATGATTCGTCCCCGAATCTGAAGGGATTCATGGGCAGAAACTCGTTCCAAACACCCATGGATCCTCCCCTGAAGGATCCGCTCATACAAAACGAATCGAAAAACAGCGGTAAAAACTTACAATTTTCGGATTCAAGAAGCTACTTCTGAATGGAGGATGACGTTTCTTGATCGGGTTTCTTTTCACCAACGGAATTCCCTTTGCGGAATTTCCCTCTACCCAGTATCCACGCTGACGAAACAAGCAGTGATTGCTAGATCTTCGTCTTTCCCAAGTTCGGGAATTTAGAGAGAAAAGGGAGAGGTCGAGAAATCCAAATCTGATTTCGGGTTACTTGTTTAATTTCGGCTGAATGACTTATTGTCTAGGGTTTCGGCTAAGAGATGTTATATAGAGTGTGGGAGTTTGTTCCCAGAACAACTCCCACGTCTACTCAACTTCTCTCGGCTGTGGGAGACTCTGACTCCCACGTTCCCTGAGACTTCGCTGGTAGCTGGGAGTCCTTATCTGGATAATAACTCCCACGTAATCCCAGCCATTGGTAAAATACCGAAATTGCCCCTATCTCTAATTCGAATAATAAACACTTTATTATTTTCAGAAAAACAAATGTCAGATACAATGAACCTAGACACATTCTAGATTCATTGAATCTGGACATGAAAGCTTGTTAGCTCGCTCTATGCGTGTGACCCTGTAGGTTCATATCACAATGGCAATGAAAACACACTTAGTAGTAGTGTGAGTTCATAAGTCACAAGCGGCCCCTAGCAGGACATTGTGACTACCCAAGGTGAATGAATTTACAACGGAACCTATTGTCAATCCACTATTTAATCCCTTTGTCTCGCGATATCCTAATTAAGCATAAGGCATGGTGGTCGTCACCCTTATTAAGCTTAATTATATTTATGCTCGATCTCCAGGTAGACCTGTTTGACAAATAGCATTTGATAACCACTTTATCAAATACATTTGAGCACGGCCATGCATTTAAACAATCTTTCCCTATCGAGGGGCCCATGGATATCTCTCTAATAATAGAGAGGGACAAATTCCTTACAATGTCTCTCACATTCAAGCTATGATAGGACACTACATCCGATCATCGATCGTATTGATTACTCGTTACAAGTAACGTCCGACTGAGTCAAAACGTGGCTCCATTCATACTAGAATCAATGAAGACATAAGGTCTAGGGATTCTAAAATAGTATTGACGAAGTAATACTTATGACTTAAGACCATGAAGTATTACTTCTCAAACGGATCACGTCCAATACAATGTATCCCTATATATTGCATCTATGATGTGATTTGTATCCATTACACATGATCAGTAAAACAAGATCATCAATCAACAATCATACTAGTTTTATTTCATAGTAAATAAGCATTACTTAAAACTAGGGACTTCTAGAATAGTAATTACATAAGCTAATGAGTTTTACTATCAAATCACACATTTGATAATCAAAAGCGTAATTAACTATTCAATTACATGCTCAAAAAGATAACAAAACGCACAACATGTGCTAATGGTCCTAGGGCACTACTAACAGAATCATCTTCCTGATCAGCTCCATAGTCTATATCAAAATCAAAAGGAGATAAGTCAGAAACGTTAAAAGTAGAATGAAAGCCATACTTACCTTTGAGATCTATCTTGTATGCATTATCATTGATCTTTGAGATAACTTGGAATGGTCCATCTCCTCTCGGATGCAATTTACTTTGTCTTTCCTTTGGAAATCTATCTTTTCTAAGATGTAACCAAACCCAATCTCCAACTTCAAAACAAAGTTGCTTTCGGCCTTTGTTGACTTGTTTTGAAGTTTGTGCATTTTTCTTCTTAATGCTCTCGGTAACATGTTGATGAAGTTGTTGTATATATTCTGCCCTAGAATCACCTTCTACATTATAATACTCCTCAACAGGTAAAGAAATTAGATCCAACGGGGTTAAGGGATTAAAGCCATAAACAATTTCAAATGGAGAATTATTCGTAGTAGAATGTAAAGTTCTATTGTAAGCAAATTCAGCAATAGGTAAACATTCTTCCCACCTTTTTAAGTTCTTTGAAATTAAAGCTCTAAGTAACACCCCTAAAGTTCTATTTGTTACCTCCGTTTGGCCATCGGTTTGGGGATGGCTAGATGTTGAAAATAGCAATTTAGTCCCCAATTTACTCCATAATGTCTTCCAAAAGTAACTCAAGAACTTTACGTCCCTATCACTTACTATGGTTCTCGGAATCCCATGAAGCCGCACCACCTCTTTTAAGAATAAATCCGCCACATGACTTGCATCATTTGTTTTCCTACAAGGAATAAAGTGCGACATTTTAGAAAAACGATCTACGACAACCAAGATACTATCATTACCTCTTGGAGGCCTCGGTAAGCCTAAGATAAAATCCATGGATAAGTCAATCCAAGGTGAAGAGGGAATGGGTAAAGGCATGTATAATCCATGAGCTTTGCTCGTACTTTTAGCCTGTTTACATTTAATGCAAAGTTCACATATTTTTCTAACATCCTATCTCATTTTTAGACCAATAAAAGTGTTCTTGTAAAATATCGAAAGTTTTAAGAACACCAAAATGACCCATTAAACCGCCACAATGTGCTTCCCTAACAATTAATTCTCTAATAGAACATGAAGGTATGCACAATCTATTGCTTTTAAACAAAAAATCTTCAAATCTAAAAAAGGAGTTTTGAGCCGAGAGCTCACATTTAGCATACAAATCTGAAAATTCTAAATCATCTTTATATAATGCTTTGATATGATTAAATCCAAGTAATTTATCATGCATTAAAGAAAGCAAAGTATATCTTCTAGATAGAGCATCGGCAACGATGTTTTCTTTACCTTTCTTGTATTTGATGATGTAAGGAAAAATATCGATAAAGGAAACCCACCTTGCATGTCTTTTATTCAACTTACTTTGGCCTTTAAGATACTTGATGGACTCATGATCGGTATGAATGACAAATTCTCTTGCGATCAAATAGTGTTGCCAAGTCTCCAAAGCTCGAACAATGGCATATAACTCCTTATCATAAGTAGGATAATTAAGCGAAGCATTGCTTAATTTCTCGCCAAAATATGCTAAGGGCTTACCTTGTTGTTGCAAAACAGCCCCTATACCTAAACCTGAAGCATCACATTCAACTTCAAACATTATATCAAAATTAGGTATAGCTAAAATTGGAGAACAAGTAAGTAATTGTTTCATCTTCTCGAAACATTCTTCTTGCGGCTTGTCCCAAAAGAATGAGACGTCTTTCTTCATTACTTCATTTAATGGGGCAGCCATCGTGCTAAAATCACGAATAAAACGCCTATAAAAGCTTGCCAACCCATAAAACGATCTAACTTGTGTCACACTTGTTGGTCTCGGCCACTCTTGAATGGCTTGAATTTTAACCGGATCAACACAAATACCTTGAGAACTAACTATATAACCAAGAAAGTTAACCGAATTAGTGCAAAAAACACACTTTTCAAGTTTAGCATATAAAGTTTGTTCTCTTAAAATAGTAAATACAGCTTTAAGATGTTCTAGATGCTCTTCTAAGCTTTTACTATAAACAAGAATATCATCGAAATAAACTACAACAAACTTGCCAAAACAGTGTCTAAAGATGTAGTTCATTAATCTCATGAAAGTACTAGGTGCATTAGTAAGACCAAAAGGCATAACAATCCATTCATATAATCCATATTTAGTCTTAAAAGCAGTTTTCCATTCATCACCTTCTTTCATTCTAATTTGGTGATAGCCTTGAGTTAAATCAATTTTAGAAAATATCAAAGCGCCACTCAACTCATCTAGCATATCATCTAAGCGAGGAATTGGATGTCTATATTTAATAGTTATTTTATTAATATCACGACAATCCGTACATAATCTGAAAGTTCCTTCTCTATTAGGCACTAAAATGACAGGACTAGCACAAGGACTTAAAGATTCTCTTACCTGCTCCTTTTCAAGGAGTAAATCGACTTGCCTTTGTATTTCTTGGGTCTCATCCGGATTGGCTCGGTAGGCAGCCCGGTTTGGCAAACTTGCTCCCGGAATGAAGTCAATTTGATGCTCGATTCCTCGAATTGGAGGCAGCCCCCTCGGCAATTCCTTGGGAAATACATCTTGGAATTCCTTCAAAAGATCAAAAGCAAGACTAGGAAGAGAAAATGATGTTAGATTAAAAGAAAAATTATTAGAAGGGAGAGACCTTTCGGTTTATCGGAATACCAACAAAACAATGGGTTGTTTTGCTCGTATTGCCCTATCTACCTTTCCTTGGCTTGTAAACAAACACTCTTTTCTCTCTTTGATGGAACTTGCCTTTTGTCTCACTAAGTTCACGACTTTTACCTCATTTTTCCTCTCGGTTTTTACCTCAAGGGTTGGGACACTCGGCTTTTTCCCCTCACTCTCTTTTCTTTGCTTTTCTCTCTTCTCTCCATTGATGGCCATTTGTTTATGAATCTCACAAGCTGCATTTAAAGATATAAGTTTATGATATAAGTTTCTGGGAGCACTTCCTGTCCCCTCATGATACCTGGTCTCTTGTAGGTTCAAAAGTTAGGGTTGTTAACAGTGTCATTCAGTCCACGAGGATGGATAATGACAGGAATATATCCTTAAATAGAAATTTATTAGCCTTACCAGTTACGATATGACAAGTTACAAGTTACAAGGTAAGGGCCTTCCTAAACGGCATTAAAGTTTGGGGTTGTTAACAATTGGATAATGTTATTGTTTGATAATTGAGCTCGGTTGTAGAATTAATTGTTGCACGTCATTTTGGTACTAATCATGTCAAGTTTATATGCATTGGAAGGCTACGAGTATGTCAAGTTATATTAAGTACTCCGAGTACGATTTCTGATATGTATGTGATCGATTTGGTTAAGTATTGTTATGACGTGTTATATGTATGATTTGGTATTGTTTCTAAGTGTTATAAGAAGTCTAAAAATAGTGTTTTGGGTTGGGATTTCATAATGTGCAAAAAATGACTTTTCCTCACATATTTTGCCTTGAAAATTCCTCACTGGATCTCGGACGACCGAATCACAGGTCCTTCGTCCGCACAAACTACTGGGACTATTTCGGCTGAGGAAAAGAGGTAAAGCGGTCGACCGTGCCTGATATCCCCTCGACTGGACTCAAGGGGTCGACCGGCTCTGCCAAGTAGGTCTACCAGACTTTTTGTAAATGTTTCTGTCCTAATCTCGGACGACCCTATCGGTCGACCGACACATGTTTCTGTCGTCCAATGTCTTTTTACTTTGTTTATACTTCTTTCAAGGTATGTCATGTACAAGTTATGGAAGCTCTGAATTATTATTACATGTTTTCAAGTATTTCACAAATGATTTCAAGATGTTTTCAGGTTAAGACAAGTCAAGGGGCAATTTCATATGTTTTGGGAAACAAGGAAAGTTTTGAAGTCTCTTTGGTCCTTCATCCCAGGGGCGATCGGTTCTTACTAAGCTAGTATGGCTTACCCCATTATCTCTTCATGTTTTGCAAATGAGTATGATGAGGGTGTTGATGATGAGGCATGGGATGGGGTGCAACACAAATAGTTAATAAATGAATGTTATGTAATAAGTATTGAATCTTTTATAAGTTATTTGATAATTAGTACAATATAATAAGTTTGTAATTTCTTGAAGTATTTATGACCATTTAATAAAGTTAAAGTTTAAGATGATTCTATTAAGTTATGGTTTGGAAGATTATATATTGTTAAGGGTTGTTGGTCTCATTGGTAGATGAGGCATTACCAAGTCACCTTCTGGTTACGAGGTGTGACAAGCAGGCTCAGATAAACCAGAATGCCAAGGTTCAATGGGAGTCGGGGGTTGAAAAGGATCCAGGAACATACTATAAGCGGATGAGAAAGATATGTATGGTAGCGTTTGACGAAAAAGAGACACCGGATCAAGCGGAGAGGAGGATTGAATAGATGGAACAAAATTTTGAGATTATGGGAGTGTTGAAGGATGTTAAGACCACCGTTGTGATCACTTCGTTAATGGCGGAGGTAGTGGAATGGTGAAAGGATGTTGCTCCTATTTATCGCCTTGGGGGACAACTTATCCCTTGGGATCAGTTCAAATGAGCATTCTTGGATCAATACTTCCATGAGACCTACCGTATGGAGAGGCAAATTTAGTTCTTCGAGTTGCAACAGATCGAAAGAATAACAGTGGCAGAGTATGTGGGCAAGTTTAATGCCCTAGGTAAGTATGCAACAGCTATCATCCAAGACCATGGTATGAGGACTAAGAGGTTTGTTAAAGGGCTATTGACTCGTATCCGAGAAAGATTGTCAGGTAACCATCCCACCACTTATCGGGATGCTTACGAATGGAGTTTGGACATTGAGTCGGAGTTTGCAAGGGATGATGAAAAAGGGAAACAAAAAAGACCTGACTCGATGATGTTTCAAGGACAGGGTTCTGAGCCTACAAGTTCAATACCTTTTGCAGGCCGAGAGAGTGAGGTTCAGGAATTTAGACCAACATCCGGTTCTAGGCCTGCAGAAAAGACATGGGCTAATCTGGTTGAGATTAGGAGACCGGCAACTACGACAAGTATTTATTCAACAGTGAGTGAAGGTGTTATTTGTAAACTAATACATCTGGGGGAGTTTCATTAGGGTTCAGAGGCCTGCTTCAAGTGTGGGGATAAGTCTCACCTTATTAATTAGTGTCTGATGGGTTGAGGAAATGGACAGAATGTGCCGACAATGCCTAGTGTGGGGAATAATGGGCTCAATGCCAGAGTGTTTGCACTTACACCACAGAGTGCTGGGAATGCAACGGATGTGGTGACATGAACACTTGTGTCAATGTTAGTATCCGTTTATGTATTATTTGAATGTGGTTCCATCTATCCTTTTGTACTTCATAGATTATTATATAGTACTATACTTGTTCTCGTGTTTATATGTTGTTGGGGTGTGTAAGTTTCAAGGACGGAACTTTTGTAAGGAAGGGAGTATATGATACCCATAACTTTTTGATTGCATGTTTATGTGACTAATTGCTTTTATGTGTTACATACTATATTCATTATTTGTTTAGGGGCATTTTGGCATATTTAGGAAATAGAGGGACCTAAATATTGATTCGATAAGTTAGGATTCAGTTATGTTAAAAAGGAGTTAAGGACTTGGGGGTTATAAAGGGTAGTTAATGCAGAGATTTCAATTTTAGAAGGAGGTAAGAAAGAGAGGAAAAGAAGAAGGAAAATATTGTTATCTTAGAATGTTGGGCATATGGATCAAGCATTCTCCGATCGTCCTCAATTTTGTACCAAGGCTAGAAGACTTCTAGGACTACAATCTAAACGGTTGAGATCGGATTCCAATGTTAGGTTCAGAGATATCATTTACGGAATATAGGTATGATTTCTGGGAAAAAGTAGTGTTGAGCAATCTTTGAAGTTCATTTTAAGCGTTTGAAATAAGGTTCTATCACTCTTGATTTTATGTCAAAAAAGTATGTAATGGTGTTTGTTTAATGATGAGGGACCATCCAAGGGGCTGCCCTACTCAAAGGATCCCTTATCCAAGCTAAGAGGACCAATGACAAGACAAAGGACAATGAATGTTAATCAACTAATTTCAACATTGGTCCAAGACTTAAAAGCTAATGAGGAAGCTAAACTTCACTTAGAAGATGATATCAAGTCAACCTCTTAAGTTTACAAAGTATACAATCCGGCCCAAACAAGCAAAGTGGCTAAGAAGGGCATTTTAGTCTTTTTGTACAATTAAAGTCTATTATAGACTTTAATTATTTTCAGCTTTATTATTTACTATTTTTAACCATGTCGGCAAGTAGAATAAGTGCATAGCTGAATAATAGGGCATGTTGTCCATTATCTTAGATAGTATTTTAGTTGGTTAACAAGTTTGTTGTTGAAGAGTCCTAATTCTTCAAGGACTCTTCCTTTTGGTTCAATTGAGCCGAAATCCTACTCTATTTAAGAGGGATTTCGGCCACCATTGTAATTACGTTAGATATATGCTATTTTTCTAAGGTTATTCCTTAGCTACTTGTGAATTGAACTTCTTTATAGAATTCATTCATTTTTGAGTTACTGTATCAACAAGTTAGTTTAACTTGTTTTGGTGTTTCAGCCTCCATCGATAGTTAGCCTTCTTTAGAGTTGCGTTCAGTATATTCGCATTGAAACTAATTCAAGTTAGAGAAAGATCAGTTTTAAACCTTTTAGTGTTGAATCTTGATACTTATTATCTCGGTTATTCATCAAGTGGTATCAGAGAAAAATGTTTATCTCTCTCTTGGTGTATCTTTACCGCTTTCTTTAAATTTTTCTTGTAAGCTTGAATTGACAAAAAAAAAAAAAAAAAAAGCATACGACTTTATCAAAGAAAAAGCCACCGAGATATATTAGACACAAGTACTATAAAGACTCGTTTCAAGAATTGTTTTTGTTCACCCCTTGTTCTTGCTATACCGTGCACATTCCCAAACATCAAGAATTGTAGTGTCTTCAAACCTGAATTCTTTGAGTTAGGAGAAAAAGAAAAAGAAAATCAAGAAACAAGAAATCCAGAAAATCAAGAAGCATAAAGATTGAGTTAGGATTTAAAGATTACTCTTTTATTATTTCTATTACCTTTTCGTTTAAGTTAAGATAGGTATTCTTTCCATTATTTTTCAGCTTTATATCAACGCAACAAGTTAGGAACCTTTCAATTCATCTAGAGTTTGAAGTTCTTTTACGAGTAGTGTTGGAATAAAGAGAGAATTTTTCTTTGATATCTAACAGTTTGTGTGTTTTTCTTGAAAGTATTAACATGTCTCATCAGGCAAGCCTATCCAAATCAGTAGTTGATGAAGATAAGCTTTATAAAGAGGTGATGCAAAAGATGTTGATCTGAATGCAACAACAAATGGACTATATGGCGGAAGAGATGAAACTTCTTAGAGTTTCAAATCAGAAAAGTAAAGCGGGAGATGATACCGAGAGTGATGATCATTCCATTGATGTAATTGAGCCGCCTAGAAACAGTCCAATTCCGAGAGAAAATCCACAAAATTGGGTAATCAACAATCAGATTTTTTAGCCGAGAAGAGGGTACCAAATTCCAAGGAATGACAACAATCTTGGTGCAATCAAGACCAAGATTCCCTCTTTCGAAGGTACAAACGATCCCGAATTATTTTTAGATTGGATTCTTAAAGTTAACCATGTTTTTTCCATGCACAATTATTCCGAGGAAAAGAAAGTGAAATTGGTAGCCATGGAGTTTTGTGGTTATGCATCCATATGGTGGGACAAAGAAGCCGAAACAAAAGCAAGAGTTGGTCAAAGGGAAGTTGATACGTGGGATGAGATGAAAGCGGTGATGAAGCATCGTTTTGTTCCCCCAAAATTACATAAGGGAACCTTACAACCGCTTACAAAGATTGAAGCAAGGAGAAAGTTCAGTTGATGAATATTACAAGGCGATGGAAATTGCGATGATTTGAGCCGATATTCAAGAGGGTGATGAGGCAACAAAGGATAAAATTCGGTCAAAGGTAGAACATGCTAACCTTGATAATATTACATCAATGTTGTACTATGCAGAACAAATCGAAAGGTAGCAAAAAGAAAAGAGTTCAAGGACCAAAACGGCAAATTTCCAAGCTTGGAAAAAGCCGAATCAGCCTGATGCGAAACCGTGATGTTTTATATCAAGGTTCGTCTTTTTAGCAGATCTTTCTCTATCTCGAAATATTTTCTATGAGAATATACTCAACACAACTCCAAGCAGGCTAAGTATCAACGAAGGCTGAAACACCACAACTAGAGAAACGAGCTAGTTGATACAGTAACTCAAAGAATATGAAATTCTACCGAAAATTCATAAAAAAGTATCTAAGGAATAACCTTAACCAAAATATCAATATATCTAACGTAAGTATAAAGGTGGCCGAAATCACTCTTTAAATAGAGGGATTTCGGTTCCAACAATAAAAAGGAAAAGCATTAAAGAGTCCTTGAAGAAGTAGGACTCTTGGAAAACAACTTGCTATCAAGTAAAACACTTAAACAAGATAATAGACAACATGTCCTATTATCTTACATTCTAGGCGGCTAGAATTACAAAATAATGAAGAGTCCTTGAAGTATGAGGACTCTATAGTAACTAACTAACTAACACTTGGACAACATGTCCTTTATTATAGTAGTTAGGCTATACAACCTAGAAATAAAATAAATAATATTTCTGAAATAATTAAAGTCTAGAATAGTCTAGAATAGGCTATAATAGACTTTAATATGTAAAAAGACTAAAATGACCCTTTTAGCCACTTTGCTTGTTTGGGCCGAATTGAATGTCTTGGATACTTAGGAGTTGAACTTGTATATCATCTTCTAGATGTAGATTAGCTTCTTCTTTAGTCTTCAACTCTTGGATCACTACAGAGATAGCTTGATCTACTTTCCTTGCCTTTGATCTAGTCATTGGACCTTGTATGTTGGATAAAGTGTTTTTGACATACGTGGATGGTCCCGCATCATCCCCCCCTTCTTGAAAAGGATTCAACCTCAAATCATATTTATCCACTAAATAATCTGAATCATGATCAAAAGGAGATAAGTCAGCAACATTAAAAGTAGAGTGTACTCCATACTTACCTTCCAAGTTGATTTTATATGCATTGTAATTAATCTTTGCCACCACTTGAAAAGGTCCATCTCCGCGAGGATGTAACTTTGTCTTCCTTTATTTAGAAAATCTGTCTTTCCTAAAGTGTAACCAAACCCAATCACCAACTTCAAAAATCATTTCTTTCCTAAAGTGTAACCTAACCCAATCACCAACTTCAAAACCAAACCCAATCACCAACTTCAAAAATCATTATAGTACCCATCAATAGGAACAGGGATTAGATCTAAAGGGGTTAGGGGTTAAAACCGTAAACAACTTCAAAAGGTGAGTTATTAGTGGTTGAATGTAACGTACGATTATATGAAAATTCAGCAATAGGTATACATTCTTCCCAACTTTTTAAATTCTTTTGAATTAGTGCCCTAAGTAGAACCCCTAGAGTTCTATTGGTTACCTCAGTTTGGCCAACGGTTTGGGGATGGCTTGAAGTAGAAAACAGTAACTTAGTCCCTAACTTGCTCCATAAGGTCTTCCAAAAATAACTTAGGAACTTTACGTCCCTGTCACTTACTATTGTTTTTGGAATACCAAGTAACCGAATGATGTCTTTGAAGAATAGATCCGCAACATGGCTTGCATCATTAGTTTTCCTACATGGAATAAAGTGAGCCATTTTAGAAAATCTATCAACCACAACCATTATACTATCATTACCTCTTCTGGATGTCGGTAATCCAAGAATAAAATCCATGGAAAGATCAATCCACGGTGAAGAGGGTATTGGTAAAGGCCTGAGCAATATGTGAGCCTTTGATGTACTTTTTGCCTGTTTGCACTTAAAACAAAGATCACAAATTTTCCTCACATCTCTTTTCATCTTAGGCCTGTAAAAGTGTTCTTGTAAAATATCTAAAGTTTTATAAACACCAAAATGTCCCATTAAGCCGCTACTATGTGCTTCTCTAATAATTAATTCTCGGATAGAACAATGTTTTCCTTACCTTTCTTGTATTTGATTATATAAAGGAAACCCACCTTGCATGTCTCTTGTTTAACTTACTTTGTCCTTTGAGATACTTGATTAATTCATGATCCGTGTGGATGACAAATTCTTTTGCAATCAAGTAAAGCTGCCATGTTTCCAAAGCTCTAACAATAGCGCATAACTCTTTATCATATGTAGGATAATTAAGTTAAGCGCCACTTAATTTTTCACTAAAAAATGCCAAAGGTTTGCCTTGTTGTTGCAAAACAACCCCAATACCTATACCTGAAGCATCACATTCAACTTCAAAAGTTAGATTAAATTGAGGCAAAGATAGAATAAGGGAAGAAGTGCGGTATTTGAGCTAAAATCACGAACAAATCGCCTATAAAAGCTTGATAAACCATAGAATGAACGGACTTGTGTTGCAGTTGTTGGTCTCGGTCAGCTCACAATTGAATCAATTTTGGCCGGATCAACCTGAATTCCACTTGAACTAACAATGTATCCAAGAAAGTTAATAGAATTAGTGCAAAAAACGCATTTTTCAAGCTTGGCATACAATGTTTGCTCTCTTAATATAGTAAAAACAGCCTTAAGATGTTGAACATGCTCTTCTAAGGTTTTACTATAAACAAGAATATCATCAAAATAAACTACCACAAATTTTCCAAAACAATACCGAAATGTGTAGTTCATTAATCTCATGAAAGTACTAGGTGCATTACTTGGAACAAAAAGCATAACAATCCATTCATATAAACCATATTTAGTCTAAAAAGCAGTTTTCCATTCATCACCTTCTTTCATTCTAATTTGGTGATAGCCTTGAGTTAAATCAATTTTAGAAAAGAATAAAGAACCACTTAACTCATCTAGCATATCATCTAAGCGAGGTATAAGATGTCTATATTTAATCCTTCTTATTAATATCGCGACAATCCGTACATAATCTAAAATTGCCTTCTTTCTTAGGTACCAAAATAACCAGACTAGCACAAGGACTTAAAGATTCACGTACCTGCTCTTTCTCTAAAAGTAAATCGACTTGCCTTTGTATCGCGCGGGTCTCATCCGGATTTTCTCTATAGGCTGCCCTATTTGGAAGATTTGATCCCGGAATGAAGTCGATTTGATGTTCTATGCCTCGGATTGGGGGTAAACCTCTCGGCAACTCCTTAGGAAAAATATCCTTGAATTCTTGCAAAACGTCAACACATAGACTAGGTAGAGAAGAAGTTAAAATATCAAAAGAAAAGGTGTTAGTTAGAGTAAACCTCTCGGTTTCTCTGAAAATCAATAGAACAAGGGGTTTGTTTGCACGTAAAGCCCTATCTACCTTTCCCGAATTAATAAATAAACATGCTTTCTTCTCTCTTTGTGAGTATGCCTTTTTTCTCACAATACTCACGGCTTTTTCATCACTTTTTACTCGGTTGTTACCTTTTGGGTAGGGTCGCTCGTTTTTTTCAACTCACGCTCTTGTCTTCTTTTCTCTCTACCCTCGCTAATCTTTTTTGCATCTCACAAACTTGAATTGGTGACATAGGATGTAAAGTATATCGAATTTTATCCATTGTAACCATGTAAACATTCCTTCGACCAATATGATCTACACACCTATCATATTGTCAAGGTCTTCCCAAAATTATGTGACTAGCGGTCATCGGGACCACATCACAAATAACCAAATCTTGATAGTTTCCAATGCTGAATTTAATCTCCACTTGTTTATCCACTTTAATCTCACCGCTATCATTTAACCAAGAAAGCTTATATGGCATCGGATGTGCTTTCAAGGGTAAATCTAAAGCGGTAACCATATCAAAGGAACAAACGTTAGTGCAACTACCGCTATCAATAATAAGTAAACAAATCTTGCCTTGAACTGTGCACTTAGTTTGAAATAGGTTGCTCCTTTGTTGATGCAAATTATCTAAAGGTTGAGAATGTAAAAGTTGCATATTTACCAAAAGATAATTGTTACCATCAACCGGAAAAGTCTCCATATTCTAGGATTCTTCCTCCAAAATAGACTCTTTGAATTTCTCCTCATCACTAACCCACGCTCCGTCGTCCATCATGATCATTGTGCTTTTATTTGGACAATCCCGAGCAAAGTTACCTTTACCTTTACACTTAAAACATTCCCGGTCATGTGTTGTAGTTGTATTAGCCCTTAAATCGGTCGGTTTTGAAGTAGTTGGTACCCTTGCTGCCCCACTAGGAACCGTTGCTGTTTTTGCAATTCCCAAACTGCCCTTTGCATGATTTGGGATCGGCAAAACAGTAGAATTGTTTAGGGACTGATTTGGCCGTTTCCAAGATTGGAAATTTGCCGAATAAGTCTTTGAACTCTTCTCTTTTTGTTGCCTCTCAATCTGTTCAGCATAATAAACCATATCAATAAGATTTCGAAGGTTAGCACGTTCTACCTTGGGTATAATTTAATTTGTCATTTAGACCAGCAAAGAAACGCGCCAAAGTAGTCTCATTATCTTCCCGGATGCTTGATCTAATCATTGCCATCTCCATTTCTTTGTAATATTCATCAACGGTCTTTGTCCCTTGCCTCGATCTTTGTAGTTGATTGTACAAATCACGAGTATAACTTTGAGGTACAAATCGTCGTGTCATGACCGCTTTCATATCCTCCCATGAATCAATTGGTCTTTGCCCCGATCTTCTCCGTTCATTGGTCTCATTATCCCACCAAATTGATGCATACTCTCCAAACTCCATGGCTGCCAATTTAACCTTTTTCTCCTCCGAATAATTATGAACATCAAAAACATGGTTAACTTTGCGAGTCCAATCTAAAAATAATTGAGGATCATTTGTACATTGGAAAGAAGGGATCTTGGTCTTTATTGCACCAAGATTATTATCATACCTTTGATCTTGAAGATTGGCTCTCGGTTCATACCTTTGATCTTGAAGATTTGTTCTCGGTTCATAGGCCAAATTGTCCATCATTCTTGGAATAGCTCTCGGCACAAAATCCCTATTTTGCCGAAAGTTGTCTCTCATATGTTGCTCAATGGAATCTTGAGATTCTTGATCATCTTGAAGCTCTTTTGCTGTGGCTTTCCCCTTAGCCGAATGATTCTTGAATTCAAGATTCTCCAACCGATCTTGAATGTCTTTGATGGATTGCACCAAAGTTCTCATTGTTTGTTGCATTGATTCTTTAAAAAGTTCGTCACCATCCATGGAACCTTGCTGCGAAGTACCTTCATCAAAAGACATTATCTTTGCAAAGAAATCACACAAATCGTTAGATAGAAAAAAAATTCTCTCAATATTCCAACAATACTTGTCAAGAACTTCCAACTCTAGATGAATTTAAAGATTCCTAATGTTGTGTTGATGAAACGCTGAAAAATATGGGAAAGAATTCCTATCTTGACCTACACAAATAGTTAAGAAAGAAATATAAGAGTAATCATTAAAAAGATGTGACCTTTACGCTTCTTGATTTCTTGAAAAACTGAAATTTATTCTCGGATGAATAGTGCTGTGAACAGTACCGAAAATTTTAAAATGTTGAAAAAAATGTTTTCTTGATTTCTTTCTTTACCTTTTACCAAAGACTTAACCTTTTCTTGGCCACGCTTTATCAAGAAATCCGGATTAAGAAGATTTTACCTTGATTTGATGATGATGATGGCGGCTTTTCAAGAACAAGAGGGATCAAGAGCCAATTCCTTTATACAAAGGAAGTTTGCTTTTGGTTTGATCCTTGTCTAAATAGGATAACCCGGCTGCCAATTTCTTTACTTCCGGGTGGCTTTTGCATATGGTAGTAATAATTCTTTTTGTTTTCTTTCTCAGTTTATTCCAAGAAAACAAGGAAAAAAAATTGAAACGTACGGTACACCAAGATAGAGATCAACCTTTTGCTCTGATACCACTTGATGCGAAACCGTGATGTTTTATATCAAGGTTCGGCTTTTTAGCAGATCTTTCTCTATCTCGAAATAGTTTCTATGGGAATATACTCATCACAACTCCAAGCAGGCTAAGTATCAATGAAGGCTGAAACACCACAACTAGAGAAACAAGCTAGTTGATACAGTAACTCAAAGAATATGAAGTTCTATTGGAAATTCATAAACAAGTATCTAAGGAATAACCTTAACCAAAATATCAATATATCTAACGTAAGTATAAAGGTGGCCGAAATCACTCTTTAAATAGAGGGATTTCGGTTCCAACAATAAAAAGGAAAAGCATTAAAGTGTCCTTAAAGAAGTAGGACTCTTGGAAAACAACTTGCTCTCAAGTAAAACACTTCAACAAGATAATAGACAACATGTCCTATTATCTTGCATTCTAGGCGGCTAGAATAACAAACTAATGAAGAGTCCTTGAAGTATGAGGACTCTTTAGTAACTAACTAACCAACACTTGGACAACATGTCCTTTATTATAGTAGTTAGGCTATACACGCCTAGAAGTAAAATAAATAACATTGCTGAAAATAATTAAAGTCTAGAATAGGGTAGAATAGACTTTAATGTGTTAAAAGACTAAAATGCCCCTTTTAGAAAAGGTCATTAATCTTTGCCACCACTTGAAAAGGTCCATCTCCGCGAGGATGTAACTTTGTCTTCCTTTCTTTAGAAAATCTGTCTTTCCTAAAGTGTAACCAAACCCAATCACCAACTTCAAAAATCATTTTTTTGCGGCCTTTGTTGGGTTTGAGGGCAACTTGTTCATTCTTCTTCTAGATGTTGGCGGCAACTTCTTGATGAATTCTTTGAACAAAGTCAGCCCTTAAATCACCTTCTATATTATAGTACTCATCAATAGGAAGAAGGATTAGATCTAAAGGGATTAGGGGGTTAAAACCGTAAACAACTTCAAAAGGTGAGTTATTAGTGGTTGAATGTAACGTACGATTATATGAAAATTTAGCAATAGGTATACATTCTTCCCAACTTTTTAAATTCTTTTGAATTAGTGCCCTAAGTAGAACCCCTAGAGTTCTATTGGTTACCTCAGTTTGGCCATCGGTTTGGGGATGGCTTGAAGAAGAAAACAGTAACTTAGTCCCCAACTTACTCTATAAGGTCTTCCAAAAATAACTTAGGAACTTTACGTCCCTATCACTTACGATTGTGTTTGGAATACCATGGAACCGAATGATGTCTTTGAAGAATAGATCCGCAACATGGCTTGCATCATTAGTTTTCCTACAAGGAATAAAGTGAGCCATTTTAGAAAATCTATCAACTACAACCATTATACTATCATTACCTCTTCTGGACGTCGGTAATCCAAGAATAAAATCCATGGAAAGATCAATCTACGGTGAAGAGGGTATTGGTAAAGGCATGAGCAATATGTGAGCCTTTGATGTACTTTTTGCCTGTTTGCAGTTAAAACAATACGATATTTTTTCCCCATATGATCGACACTTCTATCTTAATTCCATGACCTTCCCAAGATTATGTGGCTTGCAGTCATCGACACCACATCACACAAAACTTTATCCTTGAACCTCCCTATTCCAAACTCGATCTCAACTTGCTTATCCACCTTAATTTCACCATTATTATTCAACCAAGATAACTTATAAGGCATAGGATGTGCCTTACATGGTAAATCAAGCACGGAAACCATATCATAAGAACAAACGTTAGTACAACTTCTATTATCTATAATTAATAAACAAATCTTGCCTTTAACGTTGCACTTGGTTTGGAATAAATTGCTTCTTTGTTGATGAAGATCATCCAAAGGTTCTGAATGAAGTAGCTTCATCGTTACCAAAAGTTGATTCCCATCTTCCAGAGATTTTTCCACATTTCGGTTTCTTCCTCCAAAATAGTCTCTTCGGCTTCATCATCACTTACCCACAATCTATCATCCAACATGATCATTTTACTCTTGTTAGGGCAGTCCCTAGTAAAGTGTCCTTTGCCTCTACATTTAAAACATTCTCGAATAAGTTTTGGAGTAGAATTTACTCTCGTATTGGCCGAATTGGTTGTGTTTGATGACCTTACTACCCCAAACTGACCCGTGGCTAATTTTGCACCAATTTGGACCTCTTTACCCTTGCTTTGGCTCGGCAAAACAGTGGAAAAATTCTGGGACTGATTCGGCTTCTTCCAAGCTTGGAAAGTTGCCGTTTTGGTCCTTGAACTCTTTTCTTTTTGCTGCCTTTCGACTTGCTCTGCATAATACAACATAGATGTAATATTATCAAGGTTAGCATGTTCTACCTTTGACCAAATTTTATCATTTAGGCCAGCCAACCACCGCGCCATTGTTGCCTCATCTCCTTCTTGAATATCGGCCCTAATCATCGCAATTTCTATTGCCTTGTAATATTCATCGAACGAACTCTCTCCTTGCCTTAATCTTTGCAAACAGTTGTAAAGTTCCCTTATGTAATTTTCGGGAACAAAACATCGCTTCATCACCGTTTTCATCTCATCCCATGTATCAACTTCCCACTGCCCAACTCTAGCCTTGTTATGGTTTCTTTATCCCACCAAATAGAAGCATATTTGAAAAATTCCATGGCTGCCCATTTTACTTTCTTTTCCTCGGAATAATTATGCACGCCAAAAACATGGTTAACTTTACGAATCCAATCTTAAAACAATTCGGGATCGTTTGTACCTTTGAAAGAGGGAATCTTGGTCTTGATTGAACCAAGATTGATGCGAAACCGTGATGTTTTATATCAAGGTTCGGCTTTTTAGCAGATCTTTCTCTATCTCGAAATAGTTTCTATGGGAATATACTCATCACAACTCCAAGCAGGCTAAGTATCAATGAAGGCTGAAACACCACAACTAGAGAAACAAGCTAGTTGATACAGTAACTCAAAGAATATGAAGTTCTATTGGAAATTCATAAACAAGTATCTAAGGAATAACCTTAACCAAAATATCAATATATCTAACGTAAGTATAAAGGTGGCCGAAATCACTCTTTAAATAGAGGGATTTCGGTTCCAACAATAAAAAGGAAAAGCATTAAAGAGTCCTTGAAGAAGTAGGACTCTTGGAAAACAACTTGCTCTCAAGTAAAACACTTCAACAAGATAATAGACAACATGTCCTATTATCTTGCATTCTAGGCGGCTAGAATAACAAACTAATGAAGAGTCCTTGAAGTATGAGGACTCTTTAGTAACTAACTAACCAACACTTGGACAACATGTCCTTTATTATAGTAGTTAGGCTATACACGCCTAGAAGTAAAATAAATAACATTGCTGAAAATAATTAAAGTCTAGAATAGGGTAGAATAGACTTTAATGTGTTAAAAGACTAAAATGCCCCTTTTAGAAAAGGTCATTAATCTTTGCCACCACTTGAAAAGGTCCATCTCCGCGAGGATGTAACTTTGTCTTCCTTTCTTTAGAAAATCTGTCTTTCCTAAAGTGTAACCAAACCCAATCACCAACTTCAAAAATCATTTTTTTGCGGCCTTTGTTGGGTTTGAGGGCAACTTGTTCATTCTTCTTCTAGATGTTGGCGGCAACTTCTTGATGAATTCTTTGAACAAAGTCAGCCCTTAAATCACCTTCTATATTATAGTACTCATCAATAGGAAGAAGGATTAGATCTAAAGGGATTAGGGGGTTAAAACCGTAAACAACTTCAAAAGGTGAGTTATTAGTGGTTGAATGTAACGTACGATTATATGAAAATTTAGCAATAGGTATACATTCTTCCCAACTTTTTAAATTCTTTTGAATTAGTGCCCTAAGTAGAACCCCTAGAGTTCTATTGGTTACCTCAGTTTGGCCATCGGTTTGGGGATGGCTTGAAGAAGAAAACAGTAACTTAGTCCCCAACTTACTCTATAAGGTCTTCCAAAAATAACTTAGGAACTTTACGTCCCTATCACTTACGATTGTGTTTGGAATACCATGGAACCGAAGGATGTCTTTGAAGAATAGATCCGCAACATGGCTTGCATCATTAGTTTTCCTACAAGGAATAAAGTGAGCCATTTTAGAAAATCTATCAACTACAACCATTATACTATCATTACCTCTTCTGGACGTCGGTAATCCAAGAATAAAATCCATGGAAAGATCAATCTACGGTGAAGAGGGTATTGGTAAAGGCATGAGCAATATGTGAGCCTTTGATGTACTTTGCCTGTTTGCAGTTAAAACAATACGATATTTTTTCCCCATATGATCGACACTTCTATCTTAATTCCATGACCTTCCCAAGATTATGTGGCTTGCAGTCATCGACACCACATCACACAAAACTTTATCCTTGAACCTCCCTATTCCAAACTCGATCTCAACTTGCTTATCCACCTTAATTTCACCATTATTATTCAACCAAGATAACTTATAAGGCATAGGATGTGCCTTACATGGTAAATCAAGCACGGAAACCATATCATAAGAACAAACGTTAGTACAACTTCTATTATCTATAATTAATAAACAAATCTTGCCTTTAACGTTGCACTTGGTTTGGAATAAATTGCTTCTTTGTTGATGAAGATCATCCAAAGGTTCTGAATGAAGTAGCTTCATCGTTACCAAAAGTTGATTCCCATCTTCCAGAGATTTTTCCACATTTCGGTTTCTTCCTCCAAAATAGTCTCTTCGGCTTCATCATCACTTACCCACAATCTATCATCCAACATGATCATTTTACTCTTGTTAGGGCAGTCCCTAGTAAAGTGTCCTTTGCCTCTACATTTAAAACATTCTCGAATAAGTTTTGGAGTAGAATTTACTCTCGTATTGGCCGAATTGGTTGTGTTTGATGACCTTACTACCCCAAACTGACCCGTGGCTAATTTTGCACCAATTTGGACCTCTTTACCCTTGCTTTGGCTCGGCAAAACAGTGGAAAAATTCTGGGACTGATTCGGCTTCTTCCAAGCTTGGAAAGTTGCCGTTTTGGTCCTTGAACTCTTTTCTTTTTGCTGCCTTTCGACTTGCTCTGCATAATACAACATAGATGTAATATTATCAAGGTTAGCATGTTCTACCTTTGACCAAATTTTATCATTTAGGCCAGCCAACCACCGCGCCATTGTTGCCTCATCTCCTTCTTGAATATCGGCCCTAATCATCGCAATTTCTATTGCCTTGTAATATTCATCGAACGAACTCTCTCCTTGCCTTAATCTTTGCAAACAGTTGTAAAGTTCCCTTATGTAATTTTCGGGAACAAAACATCGCTTCATCACCGTTTTCATCTCATCCCATGTATCAACTTCCCACTGCCCAACTCTAGCCTTGTTATGGTTTCTTTATCCCACCAAATAGAAGCATATTTGAAAAATTCCATGGCTGCCCATTTTACTTTCTTTTCCTCGGAATAATTATGCACGCCAAAAACATGGTTAACTTTACGAATCCAATCTTAAAACAATTCGGGATCGTTTGTACCTTTGAAAGAGGGAATCTTGGTCTTGATTGAACCAAGATTGATGCGAAACCGTGATGTTTTATATCAAGGTTCGGCTTTTTAGCAGATCTTTCTCTATCTCGAAATAGTTTCTATGGGAATATACTCAACACAACCCCGGGTAGGCTAAGTATCAATGAAGGCTGAAACACCACAACTAGAGAAACAAGCTAGTTGATACAGTAACTCAAAGAATATGAAGTTCTACCGAAAATTCATAAACAAGTTTCTAAGGAATAACCTTAGTCAAAATATCAATATATCAAGTCTAAGTATAAAGGTGGCCGAAATTTCCCTTTAAGTAGAGGAATTTCGGTTCCAACAAGAAAAAGGAAAAGAATAAAAGAGTCCTTGAAGAAGTAGGACTCTTGGAAAACAACTTGCTATCAAGTAAAACACTTAAACAAGATAATAGACACATGTTCCGATTATCTTGCGGCTAATCTATAACAAACTAGTAAATCTATGAAGAGTCCTAGTTGCATTAGGACTCTTATTAACCAACTAACTAACACATGGACAACATGTCCTTTATTATAGAAAATACTTGCTATTACACGGCTAGAATGGGAAATAACAATGCTGAAAGTAATTAAAGTCTAGAATAGGCTAGAATAGACTTTAATGTGTAAAAAGACTAAATACCCTTTTTAGCCACTTTGATTGTTTGAGCCGAATTGAATGTCTTTGAGAGTTAGAAGTTGAACTTGTACTTCATCTTCTAGATGTAGCTTGGCTTCTTCTTTAGACTTTAACTCTCGGATCAATGTAGATAGTTCTTGTTCAACTTGAATGGTTCTTGATCTAGTCATTGGTCCAACGATGCTTGATAAAGGATAACTGTAATGAGGTAGCCTTCTAGATGGTCCCGCATCATCCCCTCCCTCTTTAAAAGGATTCAACCTCGAATCATCATAATCATCATCAATGTAATCTGTAACATCAAAGGGAGATAAATCAGCAACATTAAAAGTGGAATGAACAGCATACTTACCTTGCAAGTTGATTTTGTATGCATTGCCATTAATCTTTTTAACAACTTGAAAAGGTCCATCTCCTCTGGGATGTAGCTTTGACTTTCTTTCCTTAGGAAATCTGTCTTTCCTAAAGTGTATCTGATACAAGACCAAGACAAGGGCAGCCCTACTTCAAAGATCCTCTTGTCAACATTCAAGGACCACTGACAAGATCAAGATCGATAAAGACTTTAAAGAATATGGCAGCCCTAATCCGAGACATTAAAGTTAAAGAGGAAGTGAACCTTCAACTAGAAGATAATGACAAAGCCAACCTCTTAACTTTCAAGAAGATACAAATCGGCCCAAAGAAGCAAAGTGGCTAAAAAGGGCATTTTAGTCTTTTTACATATTAAAGTCTATTTTAGCCTATTCTAGACTATTCTAGACTTTAATTATTTTAAGTACTGTTATTTCCCTTTTAGCCGTGTAATAGCAAGTAGTTGCTATAATAAAGGACATGTTGTCCATGTGTTAGTTAGTTTGTTAATAAAGAGTCCTAATGCAACTAGGACTCTTCATAGATTTGGTAGTTAGAAGAGATTCTAGCCGCCACTTTGTTATTAGTTAGTTACTTGATAGCAAGTTGTTATTCAAGAGTCCTACTTCTTCAAGGACTCTTATTTTTTTTTTCAAGAGTCTTAATCCTTTAAGGACTCTTATTTCTTTTATGGGTTGTAACCGAAATCTCAACCTTACTTAAGGGAGATTTCGGCCATTGTAATACTTACGTTAGATATATTAATACTTTCGGCCATTGTAATACTGTATCAACTAGCTTATTTCTCTAGTTGTGGTGTTTCAGCCTCCATTGTTAATTAACCTCCCTTAGTGTTGCGTTGATTAAATTCCCATAGAAACTAGTTCGAGAATTGAAGAAAGATCGGGCTCAAACTTAAGTCGAACCTTTCGGATCTTCATTAGGTGGTATCAGAGCAAAAGGTTCTTCTCCAATTCCTGGTGTACCTTACGCACAATTTTTTTTTCTTGTTTGCAGAAATTGACAAAAATAAAAGAAAAAGCCACGGCATTATAATATTGGCAGCCGAGTGTCATTAAAAGAAAAAGCCTCTCGGTCTAAAGAAATTGGTAGCCGAGTTAGTATAGATTGAATAGCGAACTATAAAGCCATAAGCAAACTTCTTGGATTGGTAGCGATCGAGCCTCGTCCAAGAATTGGCAAACGTTCCTCCTTGTAATTTTGAGCCAAAATAATACCATAAATCAAGTTTTGATAGCGATAGAGCCTCACTACTTGATAAATTCGGTCAAGATCAAGAAAATCAAGAACATCAAGAAGATCAAGATCATCAAGAATCGGTTTCTTTTCTCGATTAGGAATTCGTTTCTTCATCTTTTTCTTTCTAAAGCTTTTTGTTTAGGTCAAAGATAGGATTTCTTTCCTTATTTTTCAGCCTTGTGTCAACGCAACAAGTTAGGAACCCATTCTTTAAATCTAGAGTTTGAAGTTCTATACGAGCGGTGTTGGAATAAAGAGTGAAACTTTCTTTGCTATCTAACGTTTTTGAGTGTTTTCTTTTGTTTTTTCTTATCTTATAACAATGTCGTTTGAAGGATCTCCATCAAAGAAAGGTGAAATTTCTGATATGGAAAAGTTGCTTCAAATGATGGCGGAAATGTCGGGACGAATGGATTCAATGCAAGGACAAATGGCCGGTTTTCAACAAATTGCAAATCAGCAACGTCTTCAACAAGACAATGCCGAGAATCATGATCAAAGGGTTGAAAACATGGAACCGCCAAGGGGACCACAAATTCCGAGAGTAAATGTGGTAAATCCGGCAATTCAAGCAAATCGGATTAACAACAATCCGGTATTTCAGCCGAGAAGAGGGGACTATATTCAGCAAGTTGATGCCAATCTTGGTTCCATCAAGACCAAGATTCCCCCTTTTGAAGGTACAAATGATCCCGAGTTATTTTTAGATTGGATTCGTAAAATTAACCATGTTTTTGCTGTTCATAACTATTCGGAAGAAAAGAAAGTAAGGTTAGCAGCCATGGAGTTTTATGGATATGCATCCATTTGGTGGGACAAAGAATCCGAAACAAGGGCAAAAGTGGAACAACCGGAAATTTCTACTTGGGTAGAGATGAAGGCGGTTATGAAGCGACGTTTTGTTCCTTTAAATTACTTAAGGGAACTTTACAACCATCTACAAAGATTAAAGCAAGGCGACAAATCCGTCGATGAATACTACAAAGCCATGGAAATTGCAATGATTCGCGCCGATATTTGTGAAAGTGATGAGGCAACAATGGCTCGGTTCTTAGCTGGCCTAAATGACAAAATCCGGATGAAGGTAGAACGTGCTAACCTTGATAATATTACTGACATGTTATATATTATGCTGAGCAAATTGAAAGGCAACAAAAGGAAAAGGGTTTAAATGCAAAACCGGCAACTTTCCAAGCTTGGAGGAAGCCGAATTCAACTCAGCAATTTTCTACTGTTTTGTCGAGCCAAAGCAAGGGCAAAGAGGTATTTAATGAGGGCAAAACAGCCCCGGGACAGTTTGGGGCAGCAAGGTCTCAAAACCCATCAAATCCGGGCAATACAAAGGTAAATTCGACTCCATTTGTGCCTCATGAATGCTTTAAATGTAGGGGCAAAGGACATATTGCTAGGGACTGACCTAACAAGAATACAATGATAATGTTGGACGATGGGTCGTGGGTAAGTGATGAAGAATCCGAGACACCCAATTTTGAGGAAGAAACCGAACACATTGCGGAAGATTCGGGTAGTGGTACAATTTTGGTTACACGGAAACTTCTTCATTCCCAACCTTTGGATGATCTTCACCAACATAGAAGTAATCTCTTCCAAATCAAATGTGAGGTAAAAGGCCAATCTGTTTTAGTCATTATTGATAATGGAAGTTGTACTAATGTTTGCTCTTATGATATGGTTTCCGCACTTGATTTACCATGTAAGGCACATCCTATGCCTTATAAATTATCGTGGTTGAATAATAATGGTGAAATCAAGGTGGATAAGCAAGTTGAGATAGAGTTCGAGATCGGGAGATATAAGGACTCGGTTTTATGTGATGTAGTCCCGATGACTGCAAGTCACATCATTTTGGGAAGGCCATGGCAATACGATCGAAGTGCAAATCACATGGGTAGAGAAAATACATATTTACTTCAAAAGGATGATTTAAAGTTTAAACTCATTCCTTTATCTTTAAATGCAGCTTGTGAGATACATAAACAAATGGCCATCAATAGAGAGAAAAGAGAAAAGTAAAGAAAAGAGAGTGAGGAGAAAAACGCCGAGTGTCCCAACCTTTGAGGTAAAAACCGAGAGGAAAAATGAGGTAAAAGCCGTGAGCTTAGTGAGACAAAAGGCAAGTTCCACAAAAGAGAGAAAAGAGTGTTTGTTTATAAGCCCGGGAAAGGTAGATAGAGCAATACGAGCAAAACAACCACTTGTTTTGTTGGTATTCCGAGAAACCGAAAAGGTCTCTCATTTCTAATGATTTTTCTTGTGATCTAACATCATCTTCTCTTCCTAGTCTTGCTTTTGATCTTTTGAAGGAATTCCAAGACGTGTTTCCCAAAGAATTGCCGAGGGGGTTGCCTCCAATTCGAGGAATCGAGCATCAAATCGACTTCATTCCGGGAGCAAGTTTGCCAAACCGGGCTGCCTACCGAGCCAATCCGGATGAGACCCGAGAAATACAAAAGCAAGTCGATTTACTCCTTGAAAAGGAGCAGGTAAGAGAATCTTTAAGTCCTTGTGCTAGTCCTGTCATTTTAGTACCTAAGAGAGAAGGGACTTTCAGATTATGTACGGATTGTCGTGATATTAATAAAATAACTATTAAATATAGACATCCGATTCCTCGCTTAGATGATATGTTAGATGAGTTAAGTGGCGCTTTAATATTTTCAAAAATTGATTTAACTCAAGGCTATCACCAAATTAGAATGAAAGAAGGTGATGAATGGAAAACCGCTTTTAAGACTAAATATGGATTATATGAATGGATTGTTATGCCTTTTGGTTTTACTAATGCACCTAGTACTTTCATGAGATTGATGAACTACATATTTAGACACTCTTTTGGAAAATTTGTTGTAGTTTATTTCGATGATATTCTTGTTTATAATAAAAGCCTAGAAGAGCATCTAGAACATCTTAAAGCTGTTTTTACTATTTTAAGAGAACAAACCTTATATGCTAAACTTGAAAAGTGTGTTTTTTTTGCACTAATTCGGTTAACTTTCTTGGCTATATAGTTAGTTCTCAAGGTATTTGTGTTGATCCGGTTAAAATTCAAGCCATTCAAGAATGGCCGAGACCAACAAGTGTGACACAAGTTAGATCGTTTTATGGGTTAGCAAGCTTTTATAGGCGTTTTATTCGTGATTTTAGCACGATGGCTGCCCATTAAATGAAGTAATGAAGAAGGATGTCTCATTCTTTTGGGACAAGCCGCAAGAGGAATGTTTTGAGAAGATGAAACAATTACTTACTTGTTCTCCCATTTTAGCTATACCTAATTTTTATTTAATGTTTGAAGTTGAATGTGATGCTTCAGGTTTAGGTATAGGGGCTGTTTTGCAACAACAAGGTAAGCCTTTAGCATATTTTAGCGAGAAATTAAGCAATGCTTCGCTTAATTATCCTACTTATGATAAAGAACTATATGCCATTGTTCGAGCCTTGGAGACTTGGCAACACTATTTGATCGCAAGAGAATTTGTCATTCATACCGATCATGAGTCAATCAAGTATCTTAAAGGCCAAAGTAAGTTGAATAAAAGACATGCAAGGTGGGTTTCCTTTATCGATACTTTTCCTTACATCATCAAATACAAGAAAGGTAAAGAAAACATCGTTGCCGATGCTCTCTCTAGAAGATATACTTTACTTTCTTTAATGCATGCTAAATTACTTGGGTTTGATCATATCAAAGCATTATATAAGGATGATTTAGAATTTTCAGATTTATATGCTCAATGTGAGCTCTCGGCTCAAAATTCATATTTTAGATTTGAAGATTTCTTGTTTAAAAACAATAGATTTTGTATTCCTTCATGTTCTATTAGAGAGTTAATTGTTAGGGAAGCACATTGTGGCGGTTTAATGGGTCATTTTGGTGTTGTTAAAACTTTAGATATTTTACATGAACACTTTTATTGGCCTAAAATGAAAAGGGATGTTAGGAAAATATGTGAACTCGTTTCAAATGTAAACAAGCTAAAAAGTACAAGCAAAGCTCATGGATTATATATGCCTTTACCTGTTCCTTCTTCACCTTGGATTGACTTATCCATGGATTTCATCTTAGGATTACCGAGATCTCAAGGAGGTAATGATAGTATCATGGTCGTCGTAGATCGTTTTTCTAAAATGTCTCATTTTGTTCCTTGTAGGAAAACAAACGATGCAAGTCATGTGGCAGATTTATTCCTAAAAGAAATAGTGCGGCTTCATGGAATTCCGAGAACAATAGTAAGTGATAGGTACGTAAAGTTCTTAAGTTACTTTTGGAAGACATTATGGAATAAATTGGGGACTAAATTGCTATTTTCCACATCTAGTCATCCTCAAACCGACGGCCAAACTGAGGTAACAAATAGAACTGTAGGGGTCTTACTTCGTGCTTTAATTCAAAAGAACTTAAAAGGATGGGAAGAATGTTTACCTATTGCTGAATTTGCATATAATAGAACTCTACATTCTACTACAAATAATTCTCCGTTTGAAATTGTTTATGGTTTTAATCCCTTAACCCCGTTGGATTTAACTCCTTTACCTGTTGATGAGTATTATAATATAGAAGGTGATTCTAGAGCTGATTATATACAAAGGTTACATCAACAAGTAGCCGAGAATATCAAGAAAAGGAATCAACAAATGGCAAATAAAGACAACAAGGGCCGCAAGCACATTTCCTTTGATATTGGTGATTGGGTTTGGTTACATCTTCGGAAAGATCATTTCCCAAATGAAAGAAAGAGTAAATTACATCCAAGGGGCGATGGACCATTCCAAGTTGTTTCAAGGGTCAATGATAATGCATACAAAATAGATTTGAAAGGTGAGTATGGCGTACATTCTACTTTTAATGTTTCTGACTTATCTCCTTTTGATTTTGATGAAGAATTGGTGGCTGATCAAGATGATGATTCGGGGACGAATCATGCATTTCAAGGGGGAGGGGATGATACGAGACCAAGACAAGGGCAGCCCTACTTCAAAGATCCTCTTGTCAACATTCAAGGACCAATGACAAGATCAAGATCGATAAAGACTTTAAAGAATATGCCAGCCCTAATCCGAGACAATAAAGTTAAAGAGGAAGTGAACCTTCAACTAGAAGATAATGACAAAGTCAACCTCTTAACTTTCAAGAAGATACAAATCGGCCCAAAGAAGCAAAGTGGCTAAAAAGTGCATTTTAGTCTTTTTACATATTAAAGTCTATTTTAGCCTATTCTAGACTATTCTAGACTTTAATTATTTTAAGTACTGTTATTTCCCTTTTAGCCGTGTAATAGCAAGTAGTTGCTATAATAAAGGACATGTTGTCCATGTGTTAGTTAGTTTGTTAATAAAGAGTCCTAATGCAACTAGGACTCTTCATAGATTTGGTAGTTAGAAGAGATTCTAGCCGCCACTTTGTTATTAGTTAGTTACTTGATAGCAAGTTGTTATTCAAGAGTCCTACTTCTTCAAGGACTCTTATTTGTTTTCAAGAGTCTTAATCCTTTAAGGACTCTTATTTCTTTTATGGGTTGTAACCGAAATCTCAACCTTACTTAAGGGAGATTTCGGCCATTGTAATACTTACGTTAGATATATTGATATTTTGGTAAGGTTATTCCTTAGCTTCTCGTGTTTGAACTTCTAGATAGAAATTCATTCATTCTTGAGTTACTGTATCAACTAGCTTGTTTCTCTAGTTGTAGTGTTTCAGCCTCCATTGTTAATTAACCTCCCTTAGTGTTGCGTTGATTAAATTCCCATAGAAACTAGTTCGAGAATTGAAGAAAGATCGGGCTCAAACTTAAGTCGAACCTTGCGGTTCTTCATCAGTATCCAAACCCAATCTACAACTTCAAAGGTAATTGCCTTGCGGCCTTTGTTGGCTTTAGTTGCAATTCGGTCATTTTTTTTTTTTTGTGATCTTTTCGGCTACTTCATAATGTATTATTTGAATAAAGTCAGCCCTTGAATCACCTTCTATATTATAATACTCATCAATAGGAAGAGGGATTAGATCTAAAGGGGTAAGGGGGTTAAAACCGTAAACAACTTCAAAAGGCGAATTATTAGTAGTTGAATGTAACGTACGATTATAAGCAAATTCAGCAATAGGTAAACATTCTTCCCACTTTTTCAAATTCTTTTGAATGAGTGCCCTAAGTAGAGCCCCTAAAGTTCTATTTGTTACCTCAGTTTGGCCATCGGTTTGGGGATGGCTTGAAGTAGAAAACAAAAGCTTTGTCCCTAACTTACTCCATAAGGTCTTCCAAAAATAACTAAGGAACTTTACATCCCTATCACTTACGATAGTTTTTGGAAAACCATGTAACCAAATGATGTCTTTGAAGAATAGATCTGCAACATGGCTTGCATCATTTGTTTTCCAACAAGGGAATAAAGTGAGCCATTTTAGAAAATCTATCAACAACCACCATTATACTATCATTACTTCTTCTGGATTGCGGTAATCCAAGAATAAAATCCATTGAAAGATCAATCCATAGGGAAGAAGGTATTGGTAGAGGCATGAGCAATCCGTGAGCTTTTGAAGTACTTTTTTCTTGTTTGCACTTAAAACATAGTTCACAAATTTTCTGCACATCTCTTCTCATCTTAGGCCAAAAAAAATGTTCTTGCAATATATCCAACGTTTTAAAAACACCAAAATGTCCCATTAATCCGCCACTATGTGCTTCCCGAACAATTAATTCTCTAATAGAACAAGAGGGAACACATAATTTGTTACCTTTAAATAAGAAACCTTCAAATTTGTGAAAATATTTTTGGGCCGAAACCTCACAAGATTTGAACAAATCTGAAAAATCATTATCATCTTCATACAATGCTTTTCAATGTTCAAAACCAAGTAATTTAGCATGTAGAACGGAAAGTAGAGAGTACCTTCTAGATAAAGCATCGGCAACAATGTTTTCCTTACCTTTCTTGTATTTGATCACATATGGAAAACTATCAATGAAGGAAACTGATACGGGACCATCTAGAAGACTACCTCATTACACGCATCCTTTATCAAGCATCAATGGACCAATGACTAGATCAAGAACCATTCAAATGGAAAAAGAACTATCTACATTGATCCGAGAGTTAAAGTCTAAAGAAGAAGTCAAGCTACATCTAGAACATGAAGTACAAGTTCAACTTCTAACTCTCAAAGATATTCACTTTGGCCCAAACAAGCAAAGTGGCTAAAAAGGGCATTTTAGTCTTTTTACACATTAAAGTCTATTCTAGCCTATTCTAGACTTTAATTATTTTCAGCATTTTTATTTCCTATTTTAGCCGTGTAATAGCAAGTAATTGCTATAATAAAGAACATGTTGTCCATGTGTTAGTTAGTTAGTTAATAAGAGTCCTAATGCAACTAGGACTCTTCATAGATTTGTTAGTTATTTACATTCTAGCCGCCAAGATAATAGGAACATGTGCCTATTATCTTGTTTAGGTAGTTACTTGATAGCAAGTTGTTATTCAAGAGTCCTAATTCTTCAAGGACTCTTATTTGTTTTCATGAGTCCTAATCCTTCAAAGACTCTTATTTCCCTTTATTGTTGTAACCGAAATCTCATCTTACTTAAGGGAGATTTCGGCCATCTTTTGTGGTTAGACTTGATATATTGATATTTTGATTAAGGTTATTCCTTTGATACTTGTTTATGAATTTCCGGTAGAACTTCATATTCTTTGAGTTACTGTATCAACTAGCTTGTTTCTCTAGTTGTGGTATTTCAGCCTTCATTGACACTTAGCCTTCCCGGGGTTGTGTTGAGTATATTCCCATAGAAACTATTTCGAGATAGAGAAAGATCTGCTAAAAAGCCGAACCTTGATATAAAACATCACGGTTTCGCATGGAAACCCACTTTGCATGTCTCTTGTTTAACTTACTTTGTCCTTTGAGATACTTGATTGATTCATGATCCGTGTGAATCACAAACTCTCGGCCAACCAAGTAGTGCTGCCATGTTTCCAAAGCTCGAACAATAGCGTATAACTCTTTATCATATGTAGGATAATTAAGGGTAGCGCCACTCAATTTCTCACTAAAATATGCCAAAGGTTTACCTTGTTGTTGCAAAACAGCCCCAATACCTATACCTGAAGCATCACATTCAACTTCAAAAGTTAGTGTAAAATTAGGTAAAGATAAAATAGGGGAAGAAGTTAGTAATTGCTTAAGCTTGTTAAAACTATCTTCTTGCGGCTTATCCCAAAAGAATGAGATATCTTTCTTCACAACTTCATTCAATGGTGCGGCAATTGAGCTAAAATCACGAACAAATCGTCTATAAAAGCTTGCTAAACCATAGAATGATCGGACATCTGTTGCTGATGTTGGTCTCGGCCAGCTTATAATTGACTCAATTTTGGCCGGATCAACCTAAATACCACTTGAACTAACAATGTATCCAAGAAAGTTAATAGAATTAGTGCAAAAAACACATTTTTCAAGCTTGGCATACAATGTTTGCTCTCTTAATATAGTAAACACAGCCTTAAGATGTTGAACATGCTCTTCTAAGGTTTTACTATAAACAAGAATATCATCAAAATAAACTACTACAAATTTTCCAAGACAATGCCGAAATATGTAGTTCATTAATCTCATGAAAGTACTAGGTGCATTACTTAGACCAAAAGGCATAACAATCCATTCATATAAACTATATTTAGTCTTAAACACAGTTTTCCATTCATCAACTTCTTTCATTCTAATTTGGTGATAGCCTTGAGTTAAATCAATTTTAGAAAAGAATAAAGAACCACTTAACTCATTTAGCATATCATCTAAGCGAGGTATAGGATGTCTATATTTAATAGTGATTTATTAATATCACGTCAATCCGTACATAATCTAAATGTGCCTTCTTTCTTAGGTACCAAAATAACCGGACAGCACAAAGACTTAAAGATTCACGTACCTGCTCTTTTTCTAAGAGTAAGTCGACTTGCCTTTGTATTTCTCGGGGTTCATTCGGATTTTCTCTATAGACTGCCCTATTTGGAAGATTTGATCCTGGAATGAAGTCGATTTGATGTTCTATGCCTCGGATTGGGGGTAAACCTCTCGGCAACTCCTTAGGAAAATTTCCTTGAATTCCTGCAAAACATCAACACATAGACTAGGTAGAGAAGAAGTTAAATCATCATAATTAAAATTGTTAGTTAGAGAAAACCTCTCGGTTTCTCTGAAAACCAGTAAAACAAGGGGTTTATTTGCACGTAAAGCCCTATCTACCTTTCCAAAATTGATAAACAAGCACTATTTCTTCTCTCTTTGTGAGTATGCCTTTTTCTCGCAATACTCACGGCTTTTTCAGCACTTTTTACCTCGGTTGTTACCTTTTGGGTAGGGTCGCTCGTTTTTTTCAACTCACGCCTTTGTCTTCTTTTCTCTCTACCCTCGGCTAATCTTTTTTGCATCTCACAAACTTGAATGGGTGACATAGGATGTAAAGTATAGCGAATTTATCCATTGTCACCATGTAAACATTCATTCGACCAATATGATCTACACTTCTATCATATTGCCAAGGTCTTCCCAAAATGATGTGACTTGCAATCATCGGGACCACATCACAAATAACCGAATATTGATAGTTTCCAATGCTGAATTTAAGCTCCACTTGCTTATCCACTTTAATCTCACCACTATCATTTAACCAAGAAAGCTTATAGGGCATTGGGTGTGCTTTCAAGGGTAAATCTAAAGCGGTTACTGAAGGGATTCATGGGCGGAAACTCGTTCCAAACACCCATGAGTCCTCCCCTGAAGGATCCGCTCATATGAAACAAATCGAAAAACAGCAATAAAGAACTTACTTTTGCGGATTCAAGAAGCTACTTCTTGAATGGAAGATCACGTTTCTTGGATTCTGTGCTGTCACCAATGGAATTCCCTTTGCGGAATGTCCCTCTACCGGTATCCACATGACGAAACGGGTAGTGATTGCTAGCTCTTCGTCTTTCTAAAATTCGGGGATCAGAGAGAAAAGGGAGAGGAAAGAATAGAAAACGTTTTTTCTGATTCTATATGGTATTTCGGCTGAAAACCTTAATCTACTAGGTTTCGGCTAAGAGATGTTATATAGAGTGTGAGAGTTTGTTACTAGAACAACTCCCACATCTACTCAACTTCTCTCGGCAGCTGGGAGTCTCGTAATCCCACGTTCCTGAGACTTTCACTGGGTAGTGGGAGTCCTTATCGGATAATAACTCCCACGTAATCCCAAACTATAGGTAAAATACCGAAATTGCCCCTATCTCTAATTCGAATAATAAACACTTTATTATTTTCGTAAAGACAAATGTCGAATACAATGAAACTAGACACTTTCTGGATTCATTGAATCTGGACATGAAGCTCGTTAGCTCGTCTATGCGTGTGACCCTGTAGGTTCATATCACAATGGCAATGAAAACATACATAGTATTAGTGTGAGTTCATAAGTCACAAGCGACTCCTAGCAGGGCATTGTGACTACCCAAAGTGAATGAATTTACAACGGAACCTAATGTCAA
The DNA here is from genome assembly GCA_026122235.1 of Vinca minor. Classification (NCBI taxonomy): domain Eukaryota; kingdom Viridiplantae; phylum Streptophyta; class Magnoliopsida; order Gentianales; family Apocynaceae; genus Vinca; species Vinca minor. Next base: position 485,004 of record JAOCZM010000039.1, on the reverse strand, counting down.
TCCACTATTTAATCCATTTGTCTCGCGATATCCTAATTAAGCATAAGGCATGGTGGTCGTCACCCTTATTAAGCTTAATTGTATTTATGCTCTATCTCCGTGTAGACTGCTTTTGACAAATAGCATTTGATAACCACTTTATCAAATACATTTGAGCACGGCCATGCATTTAAACAGTCTTTCCCTATCGAGGGGCCCATGGATATCTCTCTCTAATAATAGAGAGGGACAAATTCCTTACAATGTCTCTCACATTCAAGCTACGATAGGACACTACATCCGATCATCAGTCGTATTGATTACTCTGTTACAAGTAACGTCCGACTGAGTCAAAACGTGGCTCCATTCATACTAGAATCAATGAAGACATAAGGTCTAAGTATTCTAAAATAGTATTGAGGAAGTAATGCTTATGACTTAAGACCATGAAGTATTACTTCTCTGACGGATCACGTCCAATACAATGTATCCATATATATATATATATTGCATCTATGATGTGATTTGTATTCATTACACATGATCAGTAAAACAAGATCATCAATCAACAATCATACTAGTTTTATTTCATAGTAATTAAGCATTACAAAAAAAAAAAAAAAAACTAGGGACTCCTAGAATAGTAATTACATAAGCTAATGAGTTTTACTATCAAATCACACATTTGATAATCAAAAGAAAAATTAACTATTCAATTACATGCTCAAAAGATAATAAAACGCACAACATGTGCTAATGGTCCTAGGGCACTACTAACAGTTACCATAGCAAAGGAACAAACGTTAGTACAACTACCGCTATCAATAATAAGTAAACAAATCTTTCCTTGAACTGTACACATCTGTCGATGAAATAATAATAGGTTGTTCCTTTGTTGATGCAAATTATCTAAAGGTTGAGAATGTAAAAGTTGCATATTTACCAAAAGATAATTGTTACCATCATCCGGAAAAGTCTACATATTCTCGGCTCCATCCTCCTAAATAGCCTCTTCGATTATTTCATCCTCATCACTAACCCACGTTCCATCGCCCATCATGATCATGGCACTTTTATTAGGACAATCACGAGCAAAGTGACCTTTACCTTTACACTTAAAACATTCCCGATCATTTGATGTAGTTGATTTAGCCCTCAAATCTGTCGATTTTGAAGTAGTTGGTACCCTTGCTGCCCCAAAAGAAGCCGTGGCTGTTTTTGCACCTCCCAAACTGCCCTTTGCAAGATTTGGGCTCGGCAAAACAGTAGAATTGTTTAGGGACTGATTTGGCCTTTTCCAATATTGGAAATTTGCCGAATTAGTCCTTGAACTCTTCTCTTTTTGCTGCCTCTCAATCTGTTCAGCAAAATAAACCATGTCAATAAGATTACGAAGGTTAGCACGTTCTACCTTAGGTCTAATTTTGTCATTTATACCAGCCAAGAAACGCGCCACAGTAGCCTCATTATCTTCCCGGATGTTTGATCTAATCATGGCCATCTCCATCTCTTTGTAGTATTCATCAACGGTCTTTGTCCCTTGCCTCAATATTTGAAGTTGATTGTACAAATCACGATTAAAACTTTGAGGTACAAATCGTCGTGTCATGACCGCTTTCATATCCTCCCAAGAATCAATTGGTCTTTGCCCTGATCTTCTCCGTTCATTGATCTCATTATCCCACCAAATTGATGCATAATCTCCAAACTCCATGGCTGCCAATTTGACCTTTTTCTCTTCCGAATAATTATGAACATAAAAAACATGGTTAACTTTTCGTGTCCAATCTAAAAATAATTGAGGGTCATTTGTACCTTGGAAAGAAGGGATCTTGGTCTTCATAGCACCAAGATTATTATCATACCTTTGATCTTGAACATTTTGCCTCGGATCATACCTTTGTTCTTGTTGAATTTCTCTCGGCTCAAATCGGTTGTCATGAACATGTGGTCTCGGATCATACCTTGGATTTTGCTGATTTCGCCTCGATTCATAGGCAAAATTGTCCATCATCCTTGGAATAACTCTCGGCTGAAAATCTTGATTGTGCCGAAAGTTGTCCCTTGCAATTTTCTCAAAGGATTCTTGAGAATCTTGATCTTCTTGATCATCTTTTGCTGCGGCTTTGCCTTTATCCGAATGGATCTTGATTTCAACATTCTCCCACCGATCTTTAATTTCATTGATGGATTGCATCAAAGTTTTCATTGTTTGTTGTATTGATTCTTTGAAAAGTTTGTCATCATTCATGGCACCTTGCTGCGAAGTACCTTCATCAAAAGACATTATCTTTGCAAAGAAAAAAAAGAATCACACAAATCGTTAGTAGAAAAAAAAATTCACACGGAAATTTAACTCTCAAAATTCCACAAATACTTGTCAAGAACTTCCAACTCTAGATGATTTAGGGAAATTGAATTGTTGTGTTGATGGAAGGCTGAAAAAATATGGAAAGAAATCCTATCTTGACCTACACAAAAAGTCCAAGGAAGAAATATAAGAGTATTTGTAACAAAAACAAGAAAAATATGTGATCTTTACGTTTCTTGATTTTTCTTGAAATTGCTTTTGACGAATTGCTTTTCTTACCTTCTTACCCGAGACTTACCCTTTTCTTGGCCACACAATATCAAGAACTCCGGATTAGGAAGAATTTATCTTGATTGAAGATGTTGATGGCGGCTAATCCAAGAACAAGAGGGAACAAGAGCCAATTCCTTTATACGAAAGAAGTTTGCTTTTGGATTGATTCCCTGTCTAATTTGGGATAACCCGGCTGTCAATTTCTTTACTTCCGGGAAGCTTTTGCTTTGGGTAAAGAACCTGTATTGTAGTTAACCCGGCTGCCAATTTCTTTACTTCCGGGTGGCTTTTTCGTTGGGGTCGTAATAGTTTTTTTGTTATCTTTCGGTCTATTTCAAGCAAACAAGAAAAAATTTCAAGAAAAACGTAAAGGGTACACCAAGATAGAGATCAACCTTTTGCTCTGATACTACTTGATGCGAAACCGTGATGTTTTATATCAAGGTTCGGTTTTTTAGCAGATATTTCTCTATCTCGAAATAGTTTCTATGGGAATATACTCAACACAACCCCGGGTAGGCTAAGTATCAATGAAGTCTTAAACACCACAACTAGAGAAACAAGCTAGTTGATACAGTAACTCAAAGAATATGAAGTTCTACCGGAAATTCATAAACAAGTAACTAAGGAATAACCTTAATCAAAATATCAATATATCAAGTCTAAGTATAAAGGTGGCCGAAATTGCTCTTTAAGTAGAGGAATTTCGGTTCCAACAAGAAAAAGGAAAAGCATAAAAGAGTCCTTGAGGAAGTAGGACTCTTGGAAAACAACTTGCTATCAAGTAAAACACTTAAACAAGATAATAGGCACATGTTCCTATTATCTTGCGGCTAATCTATAACAAACTAGTAAATCTATGAAGAGTCCTAGTTGCATTTGGACTCTTATTAACCAACTAACTAACACATGGACAACATGTCCTTTATTATAGAAAATACTTGATATTACACGGCTAGACTGGGAAATAACAATGCTGAAAGTAATTAAAGTCTAGAATAGGCTAGAATAGACTTTAACGTGTAAAAATACTAAAATGCCCTTTTTAGCCACTTTGCTTGTTTGGGCCGAATTGAATGTCTTTGAGAGTTAGAAGTTGAACTTGTACTTCATCTTCTAGATGTAGCTTGGCTTCTTCTTTAGACTTTAACTCTCGGATCAATGTAGATAGTTCTTGTTCAACTTGAATGGTTCTTGATCTAGTCATTGGTTCAACGATGCTTGATAAGGGATGCTTGTAATGAGGTAGCCTTCTAGATGGTCCCGCATCAAAGATTGTTGTCATTACGCTGAAATTCGTCCCCTCTTCTCGGCTAAAAAATTTGATTATTGATAACCCGATTTGGCTGGTTTTTTTCTATGAATTGGAGGAATTCTAGGCGGCTCAATTGCATCAACGGGGTGATCATCGCTCTCAGCATCATCTCCATCATTACCTTGCTGATTTTTAACTTTGAGTTGTCTCATCTCCTCCGCCATATCATTCATCTGTTGGCACATCTCCATGATCTGTTTTTGTAATGCCTCTTTGTAGAGCTTTTCCAGATCAGAAGATTTAGCTTGCTTTGATGGAGATCCCTGATAAGACGTGACATAATCTCAAGACAACACACATAAACTGTTAGATATCAAAGAAAACTTCACTCTTTATTCCAACACTACTCGTAAAAGAACTTCAAACTCTAGATGAATTGAAAGGCTCCTAACTTGTTGCATTGATACAAAGCTGAAAAATAAAGGAAAGAAATCCTATCTTCGACCTACACGAAAAGCTTAAAGAAAGAAAAGAAGATGAATCTTGAAATATCCTAGACCTAATCAAGAAAAGAAATACTTTTTGAAGGTATCCTTTTGTGTTTAGCAAGAGCAATTCTCAATCTTTACTCTCTTGATCTTCTTGTTTCTTGATTTTCTTGACTTTCTTGGACAAAAATTATCAATATATCTAACGTAATTACAATGGTGGCCGAAATCCCTCTTAAATATAGTAGGATTTCGACTATCTAGCCCTAGAAAGGAAGAGTCCTTGAAGAAGTAGGACTCTTGAACAACTAACTTTCTATCAAGTAAAACACTATGTAAGATAATGGACAACATGTCCTATTATCTTGCACATACTAATAATAGGCGGCCAACATGGCTGAAAAATAATAAACATGTGAAGAGTCCTTGAAGAAGTGGGACTCTCAACTACTTAACCGCTCGCCCATTATCTAAACACATGGACAACATGTCCTTTGTGATAGCAACACATGCTATACACGCCTAAGAATAGTAAATAACAATGTTGAAAATAATTAAAGTCTAGAATAGACTTTAATTGTACAAAAAACTAAAATGGCCTTTAAATTCGTCCAAAATCTGGACAGCTTGTTGGACCAGCACGACGATTTCGGACACCAAGCTTATAGAATCTGATCTTGTTATCTCCTAAAAGTTGTAGATCTGCCTCTTATCTTTAATATGCAACTTGAATTAGCTCCATTGGATACCTAGATCGAAAGTTATGATCATTATATCAAACTGTCGCAAAGCTGTCCATTCCCACATCATCTTGTAAGATTACTAAAATGCCCTTCTTAGCCACTTTGATGGATAGGGCCGAATTATAACTTGATAAACTTAAGAGGTTGACTTGTACAACATTTCTAGATGTAACTTAGCATCCTCTTTGTATCATAGAACTCGGATCAATGATGTAATAAGGTGATTCGCCTTCCTTGCCCTGCACCGTGTCATTGGCCCTTGTAAGCTTGTTAAGAAATCCTTTGAATATGGAAGCCCCGTGGTCGGTCTCTCATCATCCCCTCCCCCTTGAAGAACATGATTCGTCCTCGAATCATCATTAATAGCTGCAACATAATCTGAATAATCATCAAAAGGGGACAAGTCAGAAATATTATATGTAGAATGTACACCATACTTACCTTTCAAAGAAATTTTCTTGTGGCTTTCTCGAAAGAATGGAACATCTTGCTTCACAAATTTATGTAATGGGGCAGTAAACTTGCAAAAATCATGAACAAAACTCCTATTAAAGCTTTCCAACCCATAGGATGAATGAACTTGTCTTAATCTAGTCGGCCATTCCATATTTACTTTAACTTTTGCGGGATCAACTTTAATACCTTGAGAACTCACAATGTATTCAAGAAGGTTAATAGAATTAGTGTAAAAAACACATTTTTCAAGCTTAGTATACAAAGTTTGTTCCTTTAGAATAGTAAAAACAGCACTAAGATGATCATTATGATTCTCTATGTTCTTACTATAAACAAGTTTATTATCGAAGCGAGGATTTGGATGTCTATACTTAATTGTTATTTTATTAATATCGAGACAATCCGTATATAATCTAAAAGTCCCTTCTTTCTTTGGTACACAAATTACCGGATTAGCATAAGGACTTAAAGACTTACTTGCCTTCTCCTTCTCAAAAATTAAATCAACTTGCCTTTGAATTTCGTGATTGTCATCCGGATTTGGTTTATATCTTTCACGGTTTGGAAGGCTAGGTAACAACCCTCTCGGCAACTCCTTGGGGATTATGCGTTGAAATTCCTGAAAAAGATCAATAACAAGACTAGGTATATAACAAGAAGTTAGATCAAAATAAAAAGTGTTAGTGACAAGAGACCTTTCGGTTTTTTTAAAAACTAACAAAACAATTACTTGTTTTGCTCGGATTTCCCTATCTACCTTTCTTTGATTTTATAGACAAACACTCTTTTCTCATTTTTAGAGCACTTGCCTTTTTTCTCACTTTTGGCTCGGCTTTTTCTTTTATTTTTACCTCGGATTTTACTTCATGGGTAGGATCACTCTTCTTTTTCAACTCGCTCTCATTCTTTTTTCTCTCTTTTCTCTCTATTCTCGTTCATTTGACTAGGAGATAAAGGAAGTAAAGTGAATTGAATATTATCCATAGTAGCTTGGTACACATTCTTTCTCCCAATATGATTCACATCTATATCATATTGCCGTGGCCTTCCCAAAATTATGTGACTTGCGGTCATGGGCACCACATCACATAAAACCTTATCCTTGAATCTTCCAATTCCAAACTCAATTTCCACTTTGTTTAATCACCTTGATCTCACCACTATTATTCAGCCAAGATAGTTTATAAGGCATAGGATGTGCCTTACAAGGTAAATCAAGTGCGGTAACCATATCATAAGAACAAACGTTAGTACAACTCCCATTATCAATAATTAATAAACAAACCTTGCCTTTAACGTTGCACTTAGTTTGGAATAGGTTGTTTCTTTGTTGATGAACATCATCCAATGGTTGTGAATGATCAAGATTCATCGTAACCAAAAGTTGATTTCCCTCTTCAGGAAGTGCTTCCACGGTCTCGATTTCTTCCTCCAAAACAGCCCCTTCGGGTTCATCATCACCAATCCATTTTCCATAATCCAACATTATCATATCACTTTGGTTTCGGCAGTCCCAATAGATGTGCCCCTTTTTTCTACATGTAAAGCATTCTATAGCAAGATTAGGAGTCGAATTTATCCTCGAAATTGATGGACCGGTTGTAGAAGATGTCTCGGCAGCCCCTATTGAAGCCGTGGCTGATTTTGTCATACTTTGATCCTCTTTTTCCTTGTCTTGGCTCGGCAAAACAGTAGCAAAAATATGTTGAGACATGTTATATTTTCTAGAAAACACACAAACTGTTGGATATCAAAGAAAAATTATCTCTTTATTCCAACACTACTCGTAAAAGAACTTCAAACTCTAGATGAATTGAAATGTTCCTAATTTATTCCGTTGATACAAAGCTGAAAAATAAAGGAAAGAAATCCTATCTTTGACCTACACGAAAAGCTTAAAGAAAGAAAAGAAGATGTGATACGGTACCAACCTCGGGGCTGCCCAACTCAAGGGAACGTGTATTACGATACAAAGAGGACTCTAAATTACATCTAGGAATGTTGTACAAGTCAACCTCTTAAGTATCACAAGTGTACAAGGAATAGACAGCTTTGCTACTGTTTGGTATAATGATCATATCTTTCGATATATGTATCCAATGAAGCTGATTCTAGTTGTATTAAAGATAAGAGGCAGATCTACAATTTCTATGAAGATCACAAGATCAGATTCTGCCTTCTTGATATCCGAAATAGTCGTGCAAGTTGGCCCAACAAGCTGTCCAGAATGGGGACGAATTTTAAGGGCATTTTAGTTTTTTGTACATTAAAGTCTATTCTAGACTTTAATTATTTTCAACATATTATTTACTATATTTAGGCTTATTTTCGTGTATAGCAAGTAGTTGATATAAAAAAGGACATGTTGTCCATGTGTTAGTTAGTTGTTTAATAAGAGTCCCAATGCAACTAGGACTCTTCATAGATTTGGTAGTTGTTTATATTCTAGCCGCCAAGATAATAGGAACATGTGCCTATTATTTTGTTTAGGTAGTTACTTGATAGCAAGTTGTTATTCAAGAGTCCTAATTCTTCAAGGACTCTTATTTCCTTTTCCTTGTTTTTGTTGGAACCGAAATTCCTCTACTTATAGAGCAATTTCGGCCACCTTTTAATTAGACTTGATATATTGATATGTTGATTAAGGTTATTCCTTTGATACTTGTTTATGAATTTCCGGTAGAACTTCATATTCTTTGAGTTACTGTATCAACTAGTTTGTTTCTCTAGTTGTGGTGTTTCAGCCTTCATTGATACTTAGCCTGCCCGGGGTTGTGTTGAGTATATTCCCATAGAAACTATTTCGAGATAGAGAAAGATCTGCTAAAAAGCCGAACCTTGATATAAAACATCACGGTTTCGCATCAAGTGGTATCAGAGCAAAAGGTTGATCTCTATCTTGGTGTACCCTTACGCTTTTCATTAAATTTTTCTTGTTTGCTTGGAATAGACCGAGAAAGATAACAAAAAAATTATTACTACCATACGCAAAAGCCACCTGGAAGTAAAGAAATTGGCAGCCGGGTTATCCTAGACACGGATCAAACCAAAAGCAAACTTCCTTGTCCGTTTGGACACAAAGGAATTGGCTCTTGTTCCCCCTTTGTTCTAGAATTAGTCGCCATCAAACTCATCAAATCAAGGTAATATCTTCCTGACACGGAGTTCTTGATAAAGGCGGCCAAGAAAAGGGTAAGTCTAAAGGTATAAGGTAAAGAAAGAAATCAAGAAAACAAGGTTTTCAAGATTTCAAAATTTCGGTTACTGTTCACAGCACTATTCATCCGAAAATTCAAAGTCTATTTTCAAGAAATCAAGAAGCGTAAAGGTTACATCTTTTTAACGATTACTCTTATTCTTTCTTTCTTAACTTTTTGTGTAGGTCAAGATAGGATTTCTTTTCCATATTTTTTCAGCTTTCTATCAACACAACAATTAAATTTCCCTAAATCATCTAGAGTTGGAGTTCTTGACAAGTATTTGTGGAATATTGAGAGAAAAACAAAATCAGATTACTATTCACGATTACTGTTCACAGTTACTATTCACAGATTACTATTCACGATTACTGTTCACATATTACTATTCACGGTTACTATTCACAGATTACTGTTCATTCGATTTTTCGTGTGAATTTTTCTACTAACGATTTGTGTGATTCTTTTTCTTTGCAAAGATAATGTCTTTTGATGAAGGTACTATGCAGCAAGGTGCCATGGATGTTGATGAATCACTACAACAAACAATGAAAGCAAAAATGCAATCCCTCAATGACATTAAAAGGCCACCTAGAATTGGCAAAGCCGTGAATGATGATGTTGGAGATGATAATGGGTTTCAAGAATCCAATAAACCACCTTTGAGAGACAATTTTCGGCACAAAATTGATAATGTTCAATACCAGCCGAGAGCAAATCATCAAGATCACAGGTATGATCCGAGACCATTTGTTCATGAACAAGAATTTGAGCCGAGAGCACAAGATCAAAATCCGAGACCAAATGCTCACAACCAAAGGTATGATCCGAGAGCAAATGTTCAAAATCAAAGGTATGATAATAATCTTGGTGCTATCAAAACCAAGAACCCTCCTTTCCTAGGTACAAATGATCCTCAATTATTTTTAGATTGGACTCGAAAAGTTAACCATGTTTTTTATGTTCATAATTATTCGGAGGAGAAAAAGGTTAAATTGGCAGCCGTGGAGTTTGGAGAGTATGCATCAATTTGGTGGGATAATGAGTACTATGATCGGAGAAGAACGGGACAAAGACAAATTGATTCATGGGATGAGATGAAAGCAGTAGTGACACAGATTTTTGTACCTAAAAGTTATAATCATGATTTATACAATAAATTACAAAGAATGAGGCAAGGGACAAAGACCGTTGCTGAATATTACAAAGAGATGGAGATGGCAATGATTAGATTGAATATTCAGGAAGATAATGAAGCAACTTTAGCTCGGTTCTTGGCTGGTCTAAATGACAAAATTAGACCTAAGGTAGAACGTGCTAATCTTTATAATATTACATCTATGTTGTATTATAAAGAACAAATTGAAAGGCAGCAAAAGGAAAAGAGTTTAAGGGCAAAACCGGCAACTTTCCAAACTTGGGAGAAGCCGAATCCACCCCTGATTTTTTCTACTGTTTTTCCAAGCCAAAGCAAGGTTAAAGAGGTCATAAATGGTGCAAAGACTGCCATGGGTCAGTTTGAGGCAGTAAGGTCACAAAATCCAACCAAATCGGCCAATACAAGGGTAAATTCTACTCCAAATCTTGTTAGGGAATGTTCTAAATGTGGGGGCAAAGGACACTTTGCTATGGACTGCCCTAACAAGAGTACAATGATAAAATTAGATGATGGATCGTGGATAAGTGAGGAAGAAGCCGAAAGGGCTATTTTAGAGGAGAAAAAAGAGCGAGATAGAAAAGAAACGAGTGATCCCTACCCATGAGGTAAAATTCGAGAGAAGAAATGATACAAAAGCCATGAGCCTAGTGAGAAAAAAGGCAAACTCACAAAAAGAGAGAAAAGAGTGTTTATTCATTAATCCCGGAAATGTAGATAGGACACTTCAAGCAAAACAACTTGTTGTTTTGTTAGATTTGAAAGGAACCACAAGGAACCTATTTACTAACACTTTTTCTTTTAATCTAACTTCTTTTTCTACATATAGTCTTGCTATTTTTCAGAAAATTCAAGAAATTTTTCCCAAGGAGTTGGCGAGAAGGTTGTTAGTTAGCCTTCAAAATCGTGAAAGATATAAGCCATCTTCGGGTAAAAATCAGAAAATTCAAAGGCAAGATGATTTAATTCTTGAAAAGAAGAAGGTATGTATGTCTTTAAGTCCTTATGTTAATCCGGGAAAACTTGTACCAAAGCACGAAAGGACATTTAGATCATATACGAATAGTCTCCATATTAGTAAAATAACTTTTAAGTATAGACATCCAATTCCTTACTTTGATAATATACTTGTTGACAGTAAAAACCGAGAGAATCATATTGAACATCTTAGGGCTGTTTTTACAATTTTAAAAGCACAAACTTTGTATGCTAAGATTGGAAATTAAGTTTGTTACACTAATTCTAATGACCTTCTTAGTTACATTGTGAGTTTTCAAGGTGTTAAAGTTGATCCGGCAAAAGTTAATGCGATGGTGGAATGGCCGAGAACAACTAGTGCAATTCAAGTTCGTCCAACATATGAGTTAGCAAGCTTTGATAAACATTTTGTTCGTGATTTTAACAAGTTTGCTGCTCCATTAATTTCAATTAAAAAGGACAAGACACCATTTATTTGGGACAGCCGCAAGAGAATCTCCTTGACAGGTAAGGACAATGGAATTTTTACTTTCCATATTTCTAACTTTCTCCCTTTAATTAATTTTTCAGATTATAAAGCTGATTTTCGGGATGATTCGAGGGCGAATCCTTTTCAAGAGGGAGGGGATGATACGGTACCAACCTCGGGGCTGCCCAACTCAAGGGAACGTGTATTACGATAGAAAGAGGACTCTAAATTACATCTAGGAATGTTGTACAAGTCAACCTCTTAAGTATCACACGTGTACAAGGAATAGACAGCTTTGCTACTGTTTGGTATAATGATCATATCTTTCGATATATGTATCCAATAAAGCTGATTTTTAGTTGTATATTAAAGATAAGAGGCAGATCTACAATTTCTATGAAGATCACAAGATCAGATTCTGCCTTCTTGATATCCGAACTAGTCGTGCAAGTTGGCCCAACAAGCTGTCCAGAATGGGGACGAATTTTAAGGGCATTTTAGTCTTTTGTACAGTAAAGTCTATTCTAGACTTTAATTATTTTCAACATATTATTTACTATATTTAGGCTTATTTTCGTGTATAGCTAGTAGTTGATATAATAAAGGACATGTTGTCCATGTGTTAGTTAGTTGTTTAATAAGAGTCCTAATGCAACTAGGACTCTTCATAGATTTGGTAGTTGTTTATATTCTAGCCGCCAAGATAATAGGAACATGTGCCTATTATCTTGTTTAGGTAGTTACTTGATAGCAAGTTGTTATTCAAGAGTCCTAATTCTTCAAGGGCTCTTATTTCCTTTTCCTTGTTTTTCTTGGAACCGAAATTCATCTACTTATAGAGCAATTTCGGCCACCTTTTAATTAGACTTGATATATTGATATTTTGATTAAGGTTATTCCTTTGATACTTGTTTATGAATTTTCGGTAGAACTTCATATTCTTTGAGTTACTGTATCAACTAGCTTGTTTCTCTAGTTGTGGTGTTTCAGCCTTCATTGATACTTAGCCTGGCCGGGGTTGTGTTGAGTATATTCCCATAGAAACTATTTCGAGATAGAGAAAGATCTGCTAAAAAGCCGAACCTTGATATAAAACATCACGGTTTCGCATCAAGATGAATCTTGAAAAATTCCTAGACCTATTCAAGAAAAGAGAAACTTTTGAAAGGTATCCTTTTGTGTTTAGGAAAAGCAATTCTCAATCTTTACTTTCTTGATTTTCTTGACTTTCTTGAATTTTTCCTTCTTCTTGGCCGAATGATATCAAGAGTGAGGCTCTCACGCTATCAATACTTGATGTATGGTGATTGACGAACACGGCTCAAAATAAAAGGGGGAACGCTTGCCAATTCTTGGACGAGGCTCTATCGCTATCGTTTAAAGAAGTTTGCTTTTTGGCTTTGTAGTTCTCTATTCAAATATATATACTCGGCTTCTTTTTCTTCATATATGTCGTATGTTTGTTTTTTTTTTTTTTTGTCAATTCAAGCAAACAAGAAAATTTTAAGGAAAGCTAGAAAAGGTACACCAAGAATGAGATGAACATTTTGCTCTGATACCACTTGATGAAGAACCGAGGTACAAAGTACCAAGACTCGACACTTTAGTTTAAATCGGATCTATCTCTATTCTTAAACTAGTTTAACGGGGGAATATTCTCAACGCAACTCTAAAGAAGGCTAAGAATCGATGGAGGCTGAAACACCACAACAAGCGTAAACTAAACTTGTTGATACAGTAACTCAAGAATGAATGAATTATATACGAAGTCAATTCACAAGTAGCTAAGGAATAACCTTACCAAAATATCAATATATCTAACGTAATTACAATGGTGGCCGAAATCGCGAGACAAAGGGATTAAATAGTGGATTGATATTAGGTTCCACCGAACATTCATTCACTTTGGGTAGTCACAATGTCTTGCTAGGGATCGCTTGTGATTTATGAACACATACTACTAATAAGCGTGTGTTTTCATTGCCACTGTGAATTGAACCTACAGGGTCACACGCATAAACGAGTTAACGAGCTTCATGTCCAGATTCAATGAATCTAGAATGTGTCTAGGTTCATTGTATCTGACATTTATTTTTATGAGAATAATAATATTTTATTATTCGAATTAGAGATTAATGAGGGGCATTTTCGGTATTTTGGTTCTAGCTGGGATTACGTAGGAGTTATTATGCGATAAAGACTCCCACTACCATAAGAGGTTTATAGGACGTGGGAGTTGCTTTCGGAACAAACTCTCACACCTATATAATCCTCTTTTGGCCGAAACCCTAGTCTACTCTTGCTTGAGCCGCAATAAACAAAAATACACCCAAAATCAGTTTTCTGGATTTTCTGCCCTTCTCTTCTCTCTAGATTCACGAAACTCAGAACCGTAGAGCAAGCACTCGCTGCTCATTTTGTCGCGTGGATGCCGGTAGAGAGCAATTCCGCAAGGGAAGGCTATTGGTGGCAGCATCACTCATCCGGAAAGATAAAATCTTTAGCCGAAAAACGTAAGTCTTTCGTAAGTAATTTTCGATTCCCATGGTATGAGCAGATCCCTCGGAGGAGGACTCATGTGTGTTTAGAACGAGTTTCTACCCATGAATCCCTTCATTCCATTGTGGTTTCTTTGAGCCTAATTCCACCTCTATATAAAGGGGAATTCAACCACCTTATTATTTAAGTTATATATAAGATATTTTTGGAAATATAATGTGAGGTTTTTACCTTTCATGGTTTTTTCGATAATCAAAGCTATTCGGAGTAGATTCTTTGATTAGTTCTTGCGTTATTGTATCAATAAGTTTAGTTTACGCTTATTGTGGTGTTTCAACCCCTATTGATAATCAGACTTCTTGGAGTCGCATTGATTATATTCCCCCGTAAACTGAGTTCAAGATAGAGAAAGATCCGTTTCAACCTTTTGTGTCGAATCTTTGACTTTAAAATCAAGGTTCCTCATTACATTCTTTTGTGATAAGCCGCAAGAAGAATGCTTCGAGAAGCTAAAGAAATTACTTACTTCTTCCCTTGTTTTATCTTTACCTAAATTTGATTTAACTTTTTGAAGTTGAATGTGATGCATCAGGGATAGGTATCGGGGCTGTGATGCGGAACCGTTGTACGAATACTAAGGTTCGGCTTGAATGCCCGATCTTTCTCTATCTCGAACAGTTTATGGGGAATATAATCAACAATCCTCCCGTAAGGTTGATTATCAATGGGGGCTGAAACACCACAATAAGTATAAACTAAACTTATTGATACAGTAACTCAAAGGGATGAATGAATTCTACATAGAAAATCAAACACAAAGTAACTAAGGAATAACCTTAAATCAATATATCAAGTCTAATAATAACATGGCTGAAATCCCTCTTAAATAGAGTTGAATTTCGTCCAAAAAGAATCCACAAATAAGAGTCCTTTAAAGATTATGACTCTACAACTCCTAGATAACTAAAAACACTACCTAACATCAAGGACAACATGTCCTATTATTTAGCTAGCTTATTTTGGCCAACATGGCTAATTAAACAATATAATAAATCTGAAAATATAATTAAAGTCTAGAATAGACTTTAATTATCAAATGATTAAAATACCCTTTGAACCGTTTTCCTTCTAATTATGTATCTTTCCTTCAAATGCTATTATACGGCTGTGATCCTTGTGTCTAGCTTTATTTGAAGGCTTCTTTAACTCTTGAACCTTTAGAATAGATACTTTCAACACTTGGAACAAAGGCTTTACTTGGAAGCTCGTATTTGGAATATATTTAATTATGAGGTAATTTATCCAAATGACCTCTTCAAGCTTCCGGGATAGTACCGTATCATCCTCTCTTTCTCAAAAATGATTCGTGCTCGAATCATCTAGATCGCAGGATGAAATAACAAGATCAATCTTTTCTTTCAACTCATCTTTTGGCAAACTTTCGAATTTTGGCTCGTCTTCATCCTTGTCACCTTAACTTTCCAAATTTGTATCATCTTGTATTATATCATTCTTTGGCAAGCTTTCTACTATGGTCTCCGCTTCTTCTTGAATTTCCCGAGTTTTTATGTATTCATCTAGTCGTTCCATGCCTTTCCATAGTTCTTTCATAGATGCCTTCAAAGATGTAATGGCGGCTGTTTGGCTATCTATTTCTTGAATTGTGGCTATTTTGACAGCCCCAAAATAGCTATTATCTTCACTTTGCCGCTGCCCAACACAAGAATTTGAAGGGGGCTAATTTGGCTTTTTCCAATGTGAAAATTTAGCCAAATTAGTCCCTTTCTTCTTCTCTTTGATTTGCCTCTCAGTTTGCTCTGCATGGTCCACCATCTCCATAAGATCAACATGATTAGCTCTTTCCACCTTTGGCCTAATATCATCATTCAAACCTGCCAAGAATCGATTTAATGCAGCTTCCATATCTTCTTGAATGTCAACTCTATTAGGGCTAATCGCATCTCTTCATAATATTCATCTATCGATTTGGAACCTTTTGTAAGCCTTTGTAACCTCTTGGCTTGTTCATCAAAGTAATATGGGTTCACAAATTTTCGTTTCATCACAGCTTTCAATTCATTCCAACTATCAATAGGTCGCTGTCCCTGCTCTTTGCCTAATTATAAATTCCTCTTGCCACCACTTTGATGCAATACTAAAAAATCCCTTGGCTGCCATCTTTACCTTTCTATCCTCCGAATAATCAAGACTAGCAAACATGTTATTAAGTTTATGTATCCATTCAAATAATAATTCCGACTTATTCGTACCTTCAAAAGATGGAATCTTGATTGCATCAATAGGGTTGCAAACTTGCTGAAATTTTTTAACCCTTTGCGGATCATATGGATAAAAATTAAGAATCATCATATCTTGATTTTGTTATGTGTTGGAAGCCATACCTTTTGTAAGCCCTAAGGGCGAACAAACTCAGTTTTTGATATTGGACAAACTTTTAATGTTGTGTCGAATGATCTTAATCTTTGTGATAGAATATCGGAACTCATTATGGAAGCTCTAAGTACTTCAATCAAGCCATTGGTATCAAGATTCAAAGTTATATTCAAGGCTTATCTTTCAAGATTGAAGATTGAAGACTTAGGTTTGGTTAGATTAGCTTTGTCGTTTTAGTCGTTATCTTATAAGCTCTAACCAATGCTCATATGAACATAAGCTCTACACTCTAGTCTTGCATGTTTTTATAAACACGTTTTCGAAAGGCTAAGTTTCAAAATGATCTTTATACACTAGTATCTCAAAAGCCTTTGTTTACAAAGTATAAGTCTTTAAAATGGTTCTCTAAATGCTCCTACTTGTTTCATATTCAGAAAACCTTTTAGACATCATTAGATTTCAAAACGTGTGAAAAATCAACATCTCTCAAAGCTCAGAAGGTCGGATCATCCGAGCTTTCCTCGGATCAACCGAAGCCAAACAGAGAGATGGACTGATCAGCCTCGGTCGACCTAAGCTTGGGGTCGGTCAACCGATAACCATACACATAAGCGCAGCGAAAATAACTTTGACCCACCTCTATCAGGATCTTTCACGAGTAAGTACCTACGACTATGGGATAGTGTTTTACCTTATATGGATGCTAGAATGGCTGAAACGCTTTCAGCGGTTTGTTGTAACGAACGGAACACCACGCTTGCAGGCTCCGTCTCTTCCGGTATCCACTCGATCTTCCGGAGATGGTCTTCTATTGCTTGGTGCTAGCCAACGCCTTGTAGAAGCTTTGAAGACACTCTTAAATGGATGGAGTATGAACGACCTTTTCAAGAACAAGAAACAAGCTTTCTAACTTCTTTTCTATTAGCAAAAATGCAAGAAAAAAGTCCAGAAATTTGTCTTGTCTTTTTCTCTCTAAAACTCGAGTTTTTCTCTCTATTCTCTTAGCTTCAAAAGGCTAGAGAAAACTGATTAGAATGATAGGAAAAAATCTGAATTTTTTCCTCTAGTCTATCAAGAGAGAGTGGGGGTGAGATAATGGGGGAAGTGGGAGATCATGGAGAGAATTACTCCTCCACTCTCTCCACCACTTCAACCACCATCAAGAGGGCTGAATTTATGTCAAACATTCCAGCCATAAGGTCGGTCCAAAGCGGGTCGGTCGGCCCAATCATATTGGTCGCCCAACCCGATTAAGGGCCCAATCCAATCCCAGCCGGCCCGGCCCAATCGAATTGGCGCACCTTAGATTAAATGTACTCCAACAAGCCCAATCCGGTTGATCTATGAGTGCGACCCAAGAGGTATCCATGATGTTGGCCGTGACATCATATGTCACGAGGTAATGAGAGGTATCTAGCAACGCATCATTACCCCCCAATTCATAAATATCACGGTGATTTATCATAATCACAACATTTGACATTTGTAGTTAAATCCTTTTGTCCTTGATATCTAGATTGAACACAAGTCATGGAAAAGTCACACTTGTATTGTCCAATCTTTTAGTTTCTTGATTCGCGAGTAGACTAATCAAATGACATCAATATCATATACTCGATTCACTTGTTCATGGCCATGAATTTGTCGAGACTCCATCGAGGGGCCCAAGATATCGCTCCTTCTATATAGGAGGGACAAATCCTTCTCGCATCCCACTCATCCCTGAACAAGATTCGTGATATACCCAATACATGCCTTTATTGCTCACCCAGTTACGGATAGCGTTTAACATTATCAAAGCATAACACTAGCCATGCAAGAACTCTTGTGAGACCTCAAGTCGAAGGATCTCATATACAACCCAGTCAAAATTTTGAGAAACACCGTTGACTATTATATAACAACCCATGGTGTGTTTCTCATGTCGAGTCTGTCAGTGCATCGATATAATGATTCTCTAATCACATATACCTATGTGACGATCCGATATCTTATATCAATCACTGCACATACTAGTCTTGCGCATTGTTATTGTCCTCGAAGATTCCAAAATAATGTTCGACTAGGGACGTTTCAGAATAGTATCTCATAACAATTATAAATACTATTCTAAGGACATTATTTATTTATGTTGTTAAGAACGCAGAAACATAATGAATAATACTGGAATTAATTGCCTTTTATTCATCAAAATGAAAATTACATTAAATACGGTACAATAATCTCCCACTTGCACTAAAGACCCAAATTACAATAAATGGTCTTTAGGGCATACTAATGATCTGTCTCTAAAGATCGGTCCTCCGGATATCGGATACCCATGGAGCTAGTGTGACGATCATGCTGCTCTGCTGCGACAGGTGGCTTCGTCGGTGGATCGGCGACATTGTCCGCCGAATCTACTCTACATATATGCACATCACCTCTCTCTATAATCTCGCGGATTAGGTGAAATCGCCGTAGTACATGTTTGGACCTCCGGGTGAGATCTAGGTTCCCTAGATTGTGAAATAGCCCCATTGTTGTCACAATAGAGGTCTATCGGGTTCGCAATACTAGGAACCACATCGAGGTCGGAAATAAATTTCTGATCCAAAGCTGCCTCATTAGTCGCTTCACAAGCTCGCTATGTACTCGACCTCTGTCGTAGAATCTGCTATGGTTGATTGCTTTGAAGCTGCGCTGACTCACGGCACCTCCATTCATGTTAAACACATATCCCGATTGCGATCGGAAATCATCTCTGTCGGTTTGGAAACTAGCATCGGTGTAACCCGATTACAACGAGCTCATCCGCCCCTCCATAAATCAAGAATGTATCCTTAGTCCTTCGTAAGTACTTGAGGATATTCTTGGCTGAGATCCAGTGGCGTTCACCGTAATTAGGGCTGGTATCCGCTCGTAATGCTTAAGGCAAACGAGACATCCCAGGGCGAGTACATATCATGGCGTACATGATTGATCCTATGGCGAAGCATAAGGAATCTCTTTCATGCGTTCTAATTCGGCGAGCGTTTTAGAACACCTGTTCCTTCGACGAAACGATTACCATGTGCCATAGGACAAAGTCCTTTCTTAGACTCTTGCATGCTAAACCGCTTTAGCACCTTGTCTATATATGTACTCGACTTAGGCCAATGAGTCTCCTGGATCTATCTCCATAGATCTTGACTCCCCAGAATATAGGCGGCTTCGCCTAAGTCTTTCATAGAGAAACACGTACTCAACCAAGCCTTTTGCAGACTTTAAGGTTGGTATGTCGTTTCCAATGAGTAGTATGTCATCTACATACAAAACCGGGGAATACAATTGAGCTCCCACTAACCTTTTTGTAAACACAAGGCTCATCCTCATTTCTAATGAAGCGAAACTCACGGGACGGCATCATTAAAACGGATGTTCCGACTTCGAGAAGCTCTGCTTGAGTCCATAAATGGATCTCTCGAAGCTTACATACTTTTCGAGCATTCTCTGGAGTGACAAAACCTTCAGTCGTGTCATATACACATCCTCATCAAGTTTTCCATTAAGGAAAGCGGTTTTGACATCCATTTGCCGATTTCGTAGTCATAGTAAGTTGCAATAGCAAGCAAAATCCGAATGGATTTGAACATAACTACGAGGGGAAAAAGTCTCATCATAGTCAATACCATGAATTTGTTTGAAACCTTTCGCGACCCGATCGCCCTCGTACGTTTGTACATTCCCACTTCCATGTCGGTTTTAATCTTAAAAACCCATTTGCACCCTATGGGAGTTACCCCTTCGAGTGGATCAGCCAAGATCCGAGACTTGGTTTGTGTACATGGAGTCCATTTCGAATCTCGTGGCCTCAAGCCATTTCTCGAAATCCGGGCTATTAATTGCTCGTTTGTAGGTTGAAGGTTCATCGTGATCCACAAACATAACATCACCATGTTACGTTATGAAAAAATCCAAATTTTTTCAGGAGGTGGACGACGAACTCTACCGGACCTACGCAATTCTTGTGTTTCTTGAGTCAGTGCTTGGTTTGCATAGCTGTTTGTGGCACTCTGTTGCACAACAACTTGTGGAGTCCGTTCAATTTCCATCTCATCATTAGTGCTAGTTTGAGAGTCCGGAACTTCGAGTAAGTTCTACGCTACTCCCACTTGTGTTTCTAGAAACAAATTCTTTTTCTAGAAAGACTCCCATGCAGAGCAACAAACACTTTGTTCTCGTCGGGGATATAAAAGTAGTATCCTTTAGTTTCCTTAGGATAACCTACAAATATGCACTTTTCGATTTCGAGTCGACTTATCGGAAGTCGAGCGTTTCTAAGCGCTTCACGGCCCCAAATCTTGAGGAAAGACAAAGCTGGGGACGCTTCCCTGAGTCCATAACTCGTATGGTGTCTTTGCAGCCCGATTTAGATGGAGCGCGGTTAAGTGTTAAAGCTGCTTTGTCTCTAGTGCGTGTCCCCAAAAGGAATTGGGCGGGCTCGTGTGACTCATCATAGAGCGAACCATATCTAATAAGGTTACTGTTCCTCCTTTCGAATACACCATTCCATTGTGGAGTAGGCTGGAGGAGAAAGTTGTGAAAGCGATTCCACAAGCTTTTAGATAGTCACAGAATTCTTGACTCAAGTATTCTCCTCCTCGATCAGATCGAAGAATCTTAATACTCTTGCCAAGTTGGTTTTCTACTTCAAGTTTAAACTCTTTAAACTTAGCAAATGCTTCGGATTTGTGTTTCATCAAGAACACATATCCATACCTACTGAAGTCATCAGTAAAGGTAATGAAGTAGAGGTAACCACCCCTTGCACGTATATTAAAAGGGCCACATACATCACTATGTATTAGTCATAATAAATCATCAGCTCTCTCACCTAGCTTAGTGAAAGGTGATGCTGTCATCTTACCCAATAAACAAGATTCGCATCGATCATAAGACTCGAAGTCAAATGATTCTAATAGCCCATCTTTATGGAGTTTGGATATGCGATCTTCGTTTATGTGGCCTAAGCGACAATGCCAGAGGTATGTCGGATTAGAATCATTAGTCTTAATCCTTTTGGTATTTATGTTTAAAATTGGCATATCAAGGTCTAAAATATATAGACCATTAATTAAAGAGGCGCTTGCATAAAACATATTATCCAGAAATAATGACAATCGTTGGTTTTTTATCGAAATCTCAAAACCGTTCTTGTCCAAACAAGAAACTGAAATAATATTTTTAATTAAACTAGGTACATAGAAACAGTTTTTCTAAACCTAAAACAAGCCACTGAAGGCAAAGTAAAAGTACAAGTCCCTACGGCTAGAGACTGCAACACGTGCTCCGTTGCCTACTCGTAGTTCCACTTCACCCTTTGCCAACTCTCTACTCCTTTGCAGTCCCTGCACATTAGTACAAATGTGAGAACCACATCTGGTATCGAATACCCAAGAAGTAGTTGTATTTAAATTGATATCAATCATATTAACATCAATAACATAAATACCGAGCAGAAGCAACAATTGCCTTCTCCTTTTCCGACCTTTTTGTTGCAAGATAGCTCTTGCAGTTCCTTTTCGGTGACCCTTCTCACCACGGTGATGACATATAGAGTCCTTGGCTACACCACCCTTAGGTTTCGAGTGCATTGTTGAAAGTGGTTTGCTTGCCCTTGGGCTTACCTTTCGGTTTGCCTTTGGATCTCACAAAACCTTTGCCTTTGCCCTTTTGCACCATCGGTATGGTGTTGGGCTTGGACTTGCCTATTTCCTTCTCGGCGAGTCCTTAGCATATTCAACAACTCGAGGCAATGGCTTGTCAATTTCATTCATATGATAATTTAGAATGAAGCTGATCTGAATGATTCGAGCAACGATTGCAAGATCAAATCGAGTCGGCGACTCTTGTCCCAAAGGAAGCCCCGGTTTTTCAAGGTTTTGAACATAACCTATCATCTTAAGAACGTGAGTTCCTACTGGCATTCCCTCGGACATTTTGCACTTTGAAAGAGAGATTTTGACACATCGAATCTCTCCGGCGCGCTTGTCTACGATATAGTTGCTTCGGATGAGCCGGCGATCTCATAAGCCCCCCATGTCCTCATGTTGCTTCGAAGCTCGAGTTCATGGTGACAAGCATGAGGCTAGACACATCTAAAGCATCACTAACATGCTTCGATAAGCGATCCCTATCAGCGGCAAGCGCGAGCCTCCGGTATAGCGAGAATAGACTGTTCCAAGACATACTGACTTTCTTTCATGCTTGAGAACGATTCTCAAGTTCCTAAACCCGACCGAGGAAGTTAACTCCCTCTAATTTGTCCTTCTCAAGGACAGAACGCAGTGATAGTGTTTGGTTTGAATTTGCCATTTTTCTACAACAAAAATATGCATATACAAAAGTAAGTACCGATTAAAATCATTATTAGGTCTTTATCTTTTAATGATTTCTCCCACTATTTTCTTCGAGTGAATAACCCTCAATATCAACTCGGAAAGTTCGTTAACTTTCTAGCGGGCCAAGATCCATATTTCACCTCGTTCTGAGTCAGCTTTGGCTGATCGCCCAAAACTTAGTTATTTAGGTAGGCAACGTTTGCCAATTACATCAAATTATGTAATTCTTGGTTAGTTGAGTGAATAACATTTATTCAAGCGTATCATTATACACTTTTCTCAACTCTTTTGCCTCTAGATCCTCAATCCATTTATTGAGATAATCCAGTTAATTAGGACCCTAAGTTTTAGCCGGCGGATATCACAACTTATCCTTCGCGCCTCACCCGGATAGACATGTATGCACAGCTTTGGCATGTCCCATACTTATGTCGATCTAGGCCTTGACGAGGGCCAAACTTAGGAAGGCACTAATTAATATTTTAAATGAGGGATTTTGTTTTTAACAATCTCACCAGAAAGCATAAATAAAACAGTTTATGCTTATATACATATGCATCCAATACATAAAAGTAAAATGCAATAGTAATCGCCAAGATCCTATTCGGTTTTTCCAAGCCAATGGAAAAACCGTGAAGTCAATCTAAGGTGTGAAAAGAAAAACATCTATTCTACACCGTCTTGACCTTCAGTTGGTTGCCTCCATATCTTCATCATCTCAGTTGTACCTTCTCCTAATCTAGAATTACAAAATTTCTAAGGAAACCTCGAGTTACATTCGAGGGGATATTCAAAGGAAAAATTACAACTTTTGATATTTAAAAGGCACGATACGCAGATCGTATTATAAAATAAAACCAACAGGGTAAAGGCGATTACTATGCATCATGCTCAATTAACATAACAACTTATGAAAAATAATGAGCAAAACAGTAAAATGAACATTTCATATTCTGCCTGGGTTCGGTTGACCGGCCACCAAGCTCGGTCGACCGAAAAAATCTTGAGTACTCGGTCGACCAAAGCAGGCACTTTGGTCGACCGAAGACCAACTCGGTTGATCCGAAACTAATACCATTTAGCTCTTTGTCTTGCCTCGGTCGACCGAAGATGAGTCGGTCGACCCAAAGTGACGAGCGAGAGTTTTTCCAGCTTTTGAATGACTTCAAAAATGGAAATTCTCAATGAATATACTTACAAAAAAGCTGGAAAAGCATGTCATACATGGTTTTAACAACATTTCTAGCAATCCTAAGGCATGCATAACATAGATTCAAAATCTATAAAAACATTATAGCACATTAAAGTCAATAGGGTACTCGTGAGTGGCTCACGATACCACTTGTTAGATGAATAACCGGGTCATACACATAAAGCGCAGCGGAAATAACTTTGACCCGCCTCTATCAGGATCTTTCACGAGTAAGTACCTACGACTATGGGATAGTGTTTTACCTTATATGGATGCTAGAATGGCTGAAACGCTTTCAGCGGTTTGTTGTAACGAACGGAACACCACGCTTGCGAGGCTCAGTCTCTTCCCGAGTATCCACTCGATCTTCAGGAGATGGTCTTCTCTTGCTTGGTGCTAGCCAACGCCTTGTAGAAGCTTTGAAGACACTCTTAAATGGATGGAGTATGAACGACCTTTTCAAGAACAAGAAACAAGCTTTCTAACTTCTTTTCTATTAGCAAAAATGCAAGAAAAAAGTCCAGAAATTTGTCTTGTCTTTTTCTCTCTAAAACTCACTTTTTCTCTCTATTCTCTTAGCTTCAAAAGGCTGGAGAAAACTGATTAGAATGATAGGAAAAATCTGAATTTTTCCTCTAGTCTATCAAGAGAGAGTGGGGTGAGATAATGGGGGAAGTGGGAGATCATGGAGAGAATTACTCCTCCACTCTCTCCACCACTTCAACCACCATCAAGAGGGATGAATTTATGTCTAACATTCCAGCCATAAGGTCGGTCCAAACGGGTCGGTCGGCCCAACCCGATTAAGGGCCCAATCCAATTCCGGCCCGACCCGGCCCAATCGAATTGGCGCACCTTAGATTAAATGTACTCCAACAAGTTGCTCTTCGGTCATCCGAGGTCTATGTTCGGTCAACCGAACTCTGTGATTTCTAGCCGTTATATGACCGTTAAAGAGTCGTTTTTCAGCCATATTTTGAAATGTATATATACTCCAAAGCTTTAGAATGACTCTAACACTTACATAGGCTTGCAAAACATATTCTCATTGATTTCTCATCAAGTCTAAACACCTTCAAAGAAAAATGCACTTCATTGCCATGATCTAAATCATTCAAAGGTATTCTTTCAAAAGCAAGACAAAGAGTGTGCTTCATATGTTCAAGAGCTGAATTTCTTGTACTTAAAAGGTATCTATCTTTCACTTAGAAGAGTGAACAACTTTGTACTTAACCTATCTCATTCCCTTTCTTAGTGATAGGGTTATTTATTTAAGTCCTACTTAGTGTGGGCAATTGTGAAAGTCCTACTTAGTGTGGGCAAGCTCTTTGTGAGTTTTGAGTTGTGGTTGTGTTGTAAAACTCTTAGTGAGTTAGCCACAAGTGTAAACATTCTTCTTAGTGAAGTTGTTTAAAATCCTTGGGTGCGGCTCAAGGTAGTGGATGTAGATTCTGAGTGAGTCGAACCACTATAAATCCTTTGTCTTGTTATTGGGTTTTGCTTTGCTTTTAATCATCTTGCTCAAACTTACACTTGCATTGCAAAGCTTAGAAAAAGTTTACAAGATTAGTTAAAACCCAATTCACCCCCCTTGTGTTTTACACCTTTTAACATCATAATCAAAGTTGTCATCTTCTTGATCAAATTGTTGCCTCATCTTTGCATGAATTTGTTGAAATCTTTAAAAAGATGGAGTCTTTAAGCCTCTTGATTTTCTTTAAAGTTGATCTTCTTGAACTCACGGATGATCCTTGTCAAAACTTCATTCACAGCTGCCCCTTGAAATTCGAATCAATCTTGATGTTTCTTGATTTTTGATTTTCTCGATTTTCAATCCGGATGAACAGTAGCGTGAACAGTATTTTTTTTTGTAATTTTCTGCCAAAAAATTTAAAGAAAGCAATAAAGATACACCAAGATAGAGATAAACCTTTTGCTCTAGTACCACCTGATGCGGAACCGTTGTACGAATACTAAGGTTCGGCTTGAATGCCCGATCTTTCTCTATCTCGAACAATTTATGGGGAATATAATCAACAATCCTCCCGTAAGGTTGATTATCAATGGGGGCTGAAACACCACAATAAGTATAAACTAAACTTATTGATACAGTAACTCAAAAAGGAATGACAAGGTAGAAACCTCACATCATGTTCCAAAAATATCTTGTATTAAAACAATTAATCTCATTAATATGTTGGCCGAATTCCCCTTTATATAGAGGTGGAATTCGGCTATCTTAGCCTTACAAAGGAAGAGTCCTAATTGGATTAGAGCTCTTCAATCTCTAGCATAACAAACTAACTATAAAAGAAAAACTATCTAAGGTAATAGACAACATGTCCTATTATCTAGCAACCACTAATATTATGTGCCTAAAACACTTAATAATAATAATAATAATAATAACTGAAATCTAATTAATAATTAAACTTGAAATAACAAGATTAATTCTCGTCCAAAATTTGGACAGCTTGCTGGACCAACTTGCACGACAATTTCGGACTCCATAACTGCAGAATCTCATCTTGTGATCTTCATGAAAGTTGTAGATCTGCCTCTTATCTTTCAGGTGCAAGTTGAATCAGTTACATTGGATTCCTGGATTGATAGATATGACGTTTATACCAAACTGTTGCAAAGCTGTCCAATCCCATATCAGGCTGTTTTGCAACAAGAAGGCAAGCCTTTGACATATTTTAGTGAGAAATTAAGTGGTGCTTCGCTTAATTATCCTACATATGATAAAGAGTTATATGCCATTGTTAGAGCTTTGGAAACATGGCAGCATTACTTGATCGCAAGGGAATTTGTGATACATACCGACCATGAGTCCATTGAGTATCTAAAGGGGCAAAGTAAGTTGAACAAGAGACATGCTAGGTGGCTTTCCTTCATTGATACGTTTCCATGCCGATGCTCTCTCATGAAGGTATACTTTACTTTTCGTTATGCATGCTAAATTACTTGGATTTGAACATCTTATAGCATTGTATAAGGAAGATAAAGATTTTTCAGATATATACAACTCTTGTGAACTCTCGGCTCAAAAAGAATTTTATAGATTTGAAGATTTCTTGTTTAAAGGCAACAGATTTTGCATTCCATCATGTTTTATTCTAGATTTAATTGTTAGGGAAGCACATTGTGGCGGATTAATGGGTCATTTTGGTGTTGTTAAAACTTTGGATATTTTACAAGAACACTTTTATTGGCCTAAGATGAAAAGAGATGTTAGAAAAATATGTGAACTTTGTTTTAAGTGTAAACATGCTAAAGTACAAGCAAACCTCACGGATTATACATGCCTTTACCTATTCCATCTTCACCTTGGATTGACTTATCCATGGACTTCATTCTTGGATTGCCGAGATCTCAAAGAGGTATGTGTTAGTAGTGCCCTAGGACCATTAGCACATGTTGTGCGTTTTATTATCTTTTGAGCATGTAATTGAATAGTTAATTTTGCTTTTGATTATCAAATGTGTGATTTGATAGTAAAACTCATTAGCTTATGTAATTACTATTCTAGAAGTCCCTAGTTTTATGTAATGCTTAATTACTATGAAATAAAACTAGTATGATTGTTGATTGATGATCTTGTTTTACTGATCATGTGTAATGGATACAAATCACATCATAGATGCAATATATAGGGATACATTGTATTGGACGTGATCCGTCAGAGAAGTAATACTTCATGGTCTTAAGTCATAAGTATTACTTCCTCAATACTATTTTAGAATCCTTAGACCTTATGTCTTCATTGATTCTACTATGAATGGAGCCACGTTTTGACTCGGTCGGACGTTACTTGTAACGAGTAATCAATACGATCGATGATCGGATGTAGTGTCCTATCATAGCTTGAATGTGAGAGACATTGCAAGGAATTTGTCTCTCTCTATTATTAGAGAGAGATATCCATGGGCCCCTCGATAGGGAAAAGACTGTTTAAATGCATGGCCGTGCTCAAATGTATTTGATAAAGTGGTTATCAAATGCTATTTGTCGAAGCATGATCTACATGGAGATCGAGCATAAATATAATTAAGCTTAATAAGGGTGACGACCACCATGCCTTATGCTTAATTAGGATATCGCGAGACAAAGGGATTAAATAGTGGATTGATATTAGGTTCCGTTGTATATTCATTCACTTTGGGTAGTCACAATGTCCTGCTAGGGACCGCTTGTGATTTATGAACTCACACTACTACTAAGTGTGTTTTCATTGCCATAGTGAGATGAACCTACAGGGTCACACGCATAGACGAGCTAACGAGCTTCATGTCCAGATTCAATGAATCTAGAATGTGTCTAGGTTCGTTGTATCCGAAATTCACTACGAAAATAATAAAGTGTTTATTATTCGAATTAGAGATAGGGGCAATTTCGGTATTTTACCCATAGCTGGGATTACGTGGGAGTTATTATCCGATAAGGACTCCCACTACCAACGAAAGTCTAGGGAACGTGGGATTCTGAGACTCCCACTGCCGAGAGAAGTTGAATAGAGGTGGGAGTTGTTCTAGTAACGAACTCTCACACTCTATATAACATCTCTTAGCTGAAACCTAGATGACTAATGTTTTCAGCCGAAATAATACATAGAATCAGAAAACCGCTTTCTATTCTTGCCTCTCCCTTTTCTCTCTAATTCCCGAATCTCAGAAAAACGAAGAGCTAGCAATCGCTGCCCGTTTAGTCAGCGTGGATACCGGTAGAGGGACTTTCCGCAAAGGGAGATCAATCGGTAGCAGCATCCGATCCAAGAAACGTCATCTTCCATTCAAGAAGTAGCTTCTTGAATCCTAAACGTAAGTTTTTCTTGCTGTTTTTTGAATTGTTTCGTATGAGCGGATCCTTCAGGGGAGGATCCATGGGTGTTTGGAACGAGTTTCCGCCCATGAATCCCTTCAGTATGGATAGTATATTGGTTGTTGTAGATCGTTTTTCTAAAATGGCTCACTTTATTCCTTGCAGGAAAACAAATGATGCAAGTCATGTTGCAGATTTGTTTTTAAAAGCAGTGGTTCGGATCCATGGGATTCCGAAAACCATTGTGAGTGATAGGGATGTCAAGTTATTATGTTACTTTTAGAAGACATTATGGAGTAAATTGGGGACTAAATTACTATTTTCTACATCAAGTCACCCACAAACGAATGGCCAAACAGAGGTAACAAATAGAACTTCAGGGGTTCTTCTTAGAGCTTTAATTAAAAAGAACTTAAAAAGGTGGGAAGATTGTTTACCTATTGTTGAATTTGCTAACAATAGGACTTTACATTCTACTACAAATAATTCTCCTTATGAAGTTGTTTATGGCTTTTAACCCCTTAACCCCTTTAGATCTAATTCCTTTACCTCTTGATGAGTATTATAATGTAGAAGGAGATTCTAGGGCAGATTATATACAAAAGTTACATCAACAAGTAGCCGAGAACATTGCAAAGAGGAACGAGCAAATTACTAAGTATGCCAACAAAGGCCGTAAGAAAATATTCTTTGACGTTGGTGATTGGGTTTGGTTACATCTTAGGAAAGACCGATTTCCTAATGAAAGAAAGAGTAAATTCCATCCAAGGGGCGACGAACCTTTTTAAGTTGTTGCTAGGGTCAATGATAATGCATACCAGGTAGACTTGAAAGGTGAGTATGGCGTACATTCTACGTTTAATGACTCTGACTTGTCCCCTTTTGATTTTGATACAGATTATGTTGATGATAATGATGATGATTATTCGAGGACGAATCATGCTTTTCAAGGGGGAGGTGATGATGAGAGACTATCCAAGGGGCTGCCCTACTGATGCGAAACCGTTGTACGAATACCAAGGTTCGGCTTAAAGGTCCGATCTTTCTCTATCTCGAACAGTTTATGGGGGAATATAAACAACCTTTCTCCCGCAAGGTTGAATATCAATGGGGGCTGAAATACCACAATAAGTATAAACCAAACTTATTGATACAGTAACTCAAAGATGAATGAACTCAAACATAGAGAATCAAACACAAAGTAACTACGGAATAACCTTAAAATATCATATCAAGTCTAACAATACCATGGCTGAAATCCCTCTTAAATAGAGTGGAATTTCGTCCAAAAATAACCCACAAATAAGAGTCCTTTAAGGATTAGGACTCTACAACTCCTAGATAACCAAAAACACTACCTAACATCAAGGACAACATGTCCTATTATTTAGCTAGCTTATTTTGGCCAACATGGATAATTAAAATAAACAATAAAGCTGAAAATATAATTAAAGTCTTTTATAGACTTTAATTTACAAGTTTCTTAAAATACCCCTTCAACCGTTTTCCTTCCAATTATGTATCTTTCCTTCAAATGATATTCGATGGCTTTGATCCTTGTGTCTAGCTTTCTTTGAAGGTTTCTTTGACCTCTTGAACCTTTAGATTAGAGACTTTAAACACTTGGAACAAAGGCTTGACTTTGAAGCTCGTATTTGGGATGTATGAATTAAGGATGAGGTCATTTATCCAAATGACCTCTCTAAGCTTCATGGCTGGTACCGTATCATCCTCTCCTTCTTGAAAAACTTTCATATCCCCTCCCCCTATTAAAGGATTCGTCCTCGAATCTTCTAAATCGTGGGATGCAATTACAAGATCAATATTTTCTTCTAAATCTTCACTCTTTTCTTTCAACTCCTCATTTGGCAAACTTTCTAATTCTGGCTCGGTTTTATCCTTATCTTCTTGACTTTCCAAATTTGTATCATCTTGTATTATATCATTCTTTGGGCACAAATTGTAGATCAATTCCCGTAGTTCATCCATATCTATCTTCCAAGTTGAAGATTTAATGGCGGTTGTTTGGCTATCTTTTTCTTGAATTGTGTCTGTTTTGGCAGCCCCAAAATAGCTATTATCTTCAATTTGCAGCTACCCAACACAAGAATTTGAAGGGGGCTGATTTGGTAGTTTCCAATGTGAAAATTTAGCCGAATTAGTCCCTTTCTTCTTCTCTTTGATTGGCCTCTCAATTTGATCTGCATAATCTACCATCTCCATAATATCAACATGATAAACGCATTCTACCTCTTGCCTAATATCATCATTCAAACCGGCCAAGAATCGATTCAATGTAACTTCTTTATATTCTTGTTTGTCAAGCCGAATCATGGCTAATCGCATCGCTTCATAATATTCATCTACTGATTTAGAACCTTGTGTAAGCTTTTGCAAATGTTTAGCTTGCTCCGTAAAGTAATTTAGGGAAATAAACCTTCGTTTCATCTCAGCTTTCAAATCATTCCAAGTATCAATAGGTCGTTGACCCGCTCTTTGCCTAATTATAGTTTCTTCTTTCCACCACGTTGATGCCTTACTATAAAATCCCTTGACTGCCATCTTTACCTTTTTGCCCTCCGAATAATTATGAATAGCAAAAATATTATGAAATTCATGTATCCATTCAAATAATAAGTCGGGCCTATTAGTACCTTCAAAAAATGGGAGCTTGACTGCACCAACAGAGTCGTCAACTTGCTGATTTTTGTAATCCCTTTGCGGCTCACAAGAAAACAAATAGAAATCATCATATCTTGAATTTGTTGTATGTTGTGAGCCATACCTTTCATCATCATAATCAAAGTTGCCATCTTCTTGATAAAAATGTTGCCTCATCTTTGCATGAATTTGTTGAAATATTTAAAAAGATGGAGTCTTTATACTTCTTGATTTTCTTGAAAGTTGATCTTCTTGAACTCACGGTTGCCCCTTGAAATTCGAATCAATATTGACGTTTCTTGATTCTTGATTTTCAATCCGGGCGAACAGAAACGAAAAATCAAATTTTTACCCTCGGATGAACAGTGTCGATGAACAGTACCAAAACAGATTTTTTACCCTCAGATGAACAGTAACATGAACAGTGTCGATGAACAGTAATTTTGAAATTTTCTTGAATTTTTTTTTTTTAAAGAAAGCAATAAAGATACACCAAGATAGAGATAAACCTTTTGCTCTGATACCACCTGAATGCGAAACCGTTGTACGAATACCAAGGTTCGGCTTAAAGGTCCGATCTTTCTCTATCTCGAACAGTTTATGGGGGAATATAAACAACCTTTCTCCCATAAGGTTGAATATCAATGGGAGGTTGAAACACCACAATAAGTATAAACCAAACTTATTGATACAGTAACTCAAAGATGAATGAACTCTGACATAGAGAATCAAACACAAAGTAACTAAGGAATAACCTTAAAATATCATATCAAGTCTAGCAATAACATGGCTGAAATCCCTCTTGAATAGAGTGGAATTTCGTCCAAAAATAACCCACAAATAAGAGTCCTTTAAGGATTAGAACTCTACGACTCCTAGATAACTAAAAACACTACCTAACATCAAGGACAACATGTCCTATTATTTAGCTAGCTTATTTCGGCCAACATGGATAATTAAAATAAACAATAAAGCTGAAAATATAATTAAAGTCTTTTATAGACTTTAATTTACAAGTTTCCTAAAATACCCCTTCAACCGTTTTCCTTCCAATTATGTATCTTTCCTTCAAATGATATTCGATGGCTTTGATCCTTGTGTCTAGCTTTCTTTGAAGGTTTCTTTACCTCTTGAACCTTTAGATTAGAGACTTTAAACACTTGGAACAAAGGCTTGACTTTGAAGCTCGTATTTGGGATGTATGAATTAAGGATGAGGTCATTTATCCAAATGACCTCTCTAAGCTTCATGGCTGGTACTGTATCACCTACTCAAAGGATCCCTTATCCAAGCTAAGAGCACCAATGACAAGACAAAGGACAAAGAATGCGAATCAACTAATTTCAACATTGGTCCGAGACTTAAAAGCTAAAGAGGAAGCTAAACTTCACTTAGAAGATGATATCAAAGTCAACCTCTTAAGTTTACAAAGTATACAATTCGGCCCAAACAAGCAAAGTGGCTAAGAAGGGCATTTTAGTCTTTTTGTACAATTAAAGTCTATTCTAGACTTTAATTATTTACAGCATTATTATTTACTATTTTTAGCCATGTTGGCGAGTAGAATAAGTTCTTGCTAAATAATAGGACGTGTTGTCCATTATCTTAGATAGTGTTTTAGTTGGTTAACAAGTTTGTTGTTGAGGAGTCCTAATTTTTCAAAGACTCTTCCTTTTGGTTCAATTGAGCTGAAATCCTACTCTGTTTAAGAGGAATTTCGGCCACCATTGTAATTACGTTAGATATATGCAATTTTGGTAAGGTTATTCCGTAGCTACTTGTCAATTGAACTTCTTTATATAATTCATTCATCTTTGAGTTACTGTATCAACAAGTTAGTTTCACTTGTTGTGGTGTTTCATCCTCCATCGATACTTAGCCTTCTTTTGAGTTGCGTTGACTCGTTGAGTATATTCCCATTGAAACTAGTTCAAGTTACAGAAAGATCCGTTTTAAACCTTTTAGTGTCGAATCTTGATACTTGTTATCTCGGTTCTTCGTCAGTTAAAGTTATGGAAATGTGATCAAATGGTTTCTACATTGTTTTATTTCATCAAAATTGGATGAAGGGTTGTAATATAAGATTTACATGAACTGTATGTTTGTCTTCGGATTTCTGCGTATTTTGGTTTGGTTATTTTGGAAAGTCTGAAAGTCGTACATTCCTCAATCTTGAGCTCTTGTATGTGAATGAATCTATAGAAGATATGTTTCTTTTTATATAGCTTGAACCCGGGAGTTCGCGATGATATGTGTGGTGTGATGTGATGTGAGTGAGTGTGTGGTTCAGGCCCTAGATGGGACTAAAATGTTAGGGGCTTTAAAAATGTTAGTTGTAGAGCTTCCCAAGTTGAGCACTGACAAAACATAACACATCCTTAAACTCATCCCCGTAGTCCGGGGACTAAAATACCCGTGCCCTGATAGGACTAGTTAGGCCTGCCCATAACTAGACTACCAAACAGGGGATTGTTACTAGTTGTTATAGAGTATGTATTGGACAATTGAGCTCGGTTGTTTGAATTATGTGTTATGTGTGAGCGTGTGTGTGTATAAGTCTGAAAATAAAGGTACTCAGAGTACTGGATTTGAATGTGAAGTGTTTTGAAAGTAAGAAGTGTGCAATGTTTGAAAGAATTTTGTGTTAACCCTAAGGGCCAAGTGATCAATCTTGTTTTTAATGATAACAAACCATTGATAGTTCTAATGTTTGT
The DNA here is from genome assembly GCA_026122235.1 of Vinca minor. Lineage (NCBI taxonomy): Eukaryota > Viridiplantae > Streptophyta > Magnoliopsida > Gentianales > Apocynaceae > Vinca > Vinca minor. Next base: position 451,056 of record JAOCZM010000039.1, on the reverse strand, counting down.
GTGAGCATGTTCTTAATGATAGGAACCTTAACACTCACACCAACATTGATGAAAATGGTAAGTTAGCTCCTTGTGTATACTAAAGGTATCATCATACACACAAGGAAGCTACACTTTGCAAGACTCCATAGCACAAGCATGAAGTCAATCCACATGCTATGGAAGTACTTGCAAAGTCATGAAGAAGGAAGATCAACATGTCAAGAGCTACTCAATCCAACTAGAGAAGAATCACGTGGTAGACTCCTTGACAAAAAGAAATGTGAAGTTCAATACACTATAACTCAAGATTGCTATAGGACTTTAACACTCGAGAAGATGTTGATCAAAGGCTTGTCCAAGCTCTAAGAAGATATTCAACTTGAAGACCTTAGGAAGATTAGTCTATACTTTATATGTAATCCTTTGTGACTAATCTTTCCTTTGAGAATACTAGGATATAGAATGTTTAAAAGCTCAACCCTGCATGTTTTCAAAACCTCATGTTTTACATTGTTCAATTTAAGACTGCATTCCGGTCGACCTAGGATTAACCTTGGAAGACCAGAGTAGTCTGGTCGACCGACATGTGTTGTCAGGTCGACCGAGGCTGTTTTTGTCCTTAGTTAGATTTTGAATGTTCCAATGCTCCAGCGGCTATATTCTCTCGGACGACCTTACTATAGGTAGGTCGACCGAACATTGCTTCGGAAGACCTGGCCCCATAATGCGGTCGATCGAGATGAACATAGAGAGACTTTAATCTCTACTTCGAGGCACCTTGGTCGACCTACTGCCTAGTATCGGTCGACCGATGCTGTCCAATCAAAGCCAAAATTATAGTCGTTGTGACCAACTTTGCTTGTGTATTTTTTCTCTATATAATGCTTCTAAAGCTGAAATTTCAAAACCAATCAAGCCATAGGAGGGCATAGGCTATACACTTAATAAACACACAAGCAAACACTTTTGAGCTTCATTTCCAAATCATTCAAAAGCATATTTGAGTTGAGCTTAAACTTCATATATCCTTTCTATTCTCAAGAGTGATTAGAGCTTATATTGTAAATCCATTCCAAGAGGGAATTTGTGTAAGAGAGCTAAATTGTAAAGTCTCCTTTGAAAGAGACTAGTTACTTTATTTCATTTGTCGAGAGCTAGTTCTTTGTAAACTAGCAAAAAGCTCTTTGTGAGCTTCACTCTTGGCGAGTGTTTGAAAGTCCTATTTGTTAGGCAAAAGTCCTCTTTGTGAGGCAAGTATCTCATTCGTGAGATTGTCTCTTTGTGAGCTTAACACTCTTTGTGAGTGGAGTCTTCTTTGTGAAGCACAAGTCCTCATTTGTTGGGGCAATTGTAAAAGGTAGAACCCATCATGCATTTGTTGTGAAGGGTATCCATTAGTGGACGTTGAAATCTTTAGGGTTGTCTTAAGGTAGTGGATGTAGATTCATTATGAATCGAACCGCTATAAATCCTTGTGTTAGTTTTCTCTATCCCTTATCTCTTTACTTCATTGTTCATATACATGCTATAACTTGTCTACATGACTATATGAACATATGTTCTTAGGATAGAAACCTACACATTCTTCCTTGCTTTATACAATTGCTTCACTTAGTCATACATAATTGAATCACCTTATGTGCTTAAACAACATACTTGTTGTTTAGATGACCACTTAGGCAAAGAAGTTTTTAGAAAAGCTAAGAAATTTTTAAGAACCTAATCCCCCCCTTGATGAGGGACCATCCAAGGGGCCGCCCTACTCAAATGATCCATTAGTCAACCTTCAAGGGCCTATGACAAGATCAAGGGCAAAGAAGACTTTAGATAAAATTACAATTCGGCCCTACCAAGCAAAGTGGCTAAGAAGGGCATTTTAGTAATCTTGAAAATTAAAGTCTATTCTAGACTTTAATTAGTTTTCAACTTTATATATTTATTATTTAGGCGTGTATAGCAAGCATTATCTCTTAGTGTTGCTATAATAAAGGACATGTTGTCCATGTGTTTAGATAATGGTTAAGTGGTTAGTTATCCAGTAGTTGTAGAGTCTTAATTCTTCAAGGACTCTTATTTATTAGGCTTGTTAGCCGAAATCCTACTCTATTTAAGAGGGATTTCGGCCACCATTGTAATTACGTTAGATATATGCTATTTGGTAATGTTATTCCTTAGATACTTGTGAATTGAACTTCTTTATATGATTCATTCATCTTTGAGTTACTGTATCAACAAGTTAGTTTCACTTGTTGTGGTGTTTCAACCTCCATTGATACTTGGCCTTCTTTAGAGTTGCGTTGAGTATATTCCCATTGAAACTAGTACAAGAATAGAGAAAGATCCGAAATCTAAACTTAAGTGTTGAATCTTTATACTTGTTATCTCGGTTCTTCATCAAATGGTATCAGAGCAAAAGGTTCATCTCATTCTTGGTGTACCTTTTATCGTTTTCTTGATAAATATTTCTTGTTTGGTTGAAATAGACCCCAAAAAAAAGAGCATTCGGCAATTAAAAGAAAAAACAGCCGTGAGTTTTGAATAGTGAACCATAAAGTCAAAAAGCAAACTTCTTGGTTTGATAGCGTAAGAGCCTCGTCCAAGAATTGGCAAACGTTCCCCCTTTATTTTTGAGTCGTGTCCTTAATTACCATTCATCAAGAACTGATAGCGTTCAAGTCTCACTCTTGATATATCTCGGCCTAGAAGAAGGGAACGAAAAGATTGAGATCTTCCTTTCCTAAACACAAAAGAATACCCTTAAAGAGTATCACTTTTCTTGATTAGGTCTAGGATTTTCAAGACTACTCTTTTATTTCTTTCTTTAAGCTTTTCGTGTAGGTCAAGATAGGACTTCTTTCCATTGTTTTTCAGCTTTGTCTCAACGCAACAAGTTAGGAACCTTTAATTCATCTAGAGTTGAAGTTCTTTTACGAGTATTGTTGGAATCAAGAGTGAATTATTTTCTTTCTATTTAACAGTTTGTGTGTTTTCTTGAACGTATAACATGTCTCATCAGGCAAGACCATCCAAGCAATCTGAAGTCTTCGATGAAGACAAGCTTTTTAAGGAGGCGATGCAAAAGATGATGATCTGAATGCAACAAAGAATGGACGAGATGGCGGAAGAGATAAAACTTCTTAGAGGTTCAAATCAGCAAGGTAATGATGTAGATAATGCCGAGAGTGATGAACAATCACTTGATGCAATTGAGCCGCCAAGAGACAATCAAAGACCGAGAGTTAATCAACCAAATCGGGTAATGAATGAACCAAATTCAAAGGTATGACAATAATCTTGGTGCAATCAAGACCAATATTCCCTCTTTCCAAGGTACAAACGATCCTGAATTAATTTTAGATTTGATTCGTAAATTTAACCTTGTTTTTACCGTGCACAATTATTCCAAGGAAAAGAAAGTAAAATTGGCAGTCATGGAGTTTTGTGATTACGCATCCATGGTGGGATAAAAAAAAAGGCTAAGACAAGGAGAAGGGTCGGTCAAAGACAAGTTGATACTTGGGATGAGATGAAAGCGTTTATGAAGCGTCATTTTGTTCCCCAGAATTACATAAGGGAACTTTACAACCGTGATGAAGAACCGAGATAACAAGTATCAAGATTCGACACTAAGTTGTTTTAATTCGGATCTCTCTCTATTCTTGAACTAGTTTCATTGGGAATATACTCAATGCAACTCTAAAGAAGGTTAAGTATCAATGGAGGCTGAAACATCACAACAAATGAAACTAACTTGTTGATACAGTAACTCAAAGATGAATGAATTCTATAAGAAGTTCAATTCACAAGGATCTAAGGAATAACCTTAACACATAGCATATATCTAACATAATTACATTGGTGGCCGAAATCCCTCTTAAATAGAGTAGGATTTCGGCTGTCAAGCCTTACAAATAAGAGTCCTTGAAGAATTAGGACTCTACAGCTACTAGATAACTAACCACTTAACCATTATCTAATCACATGGACAACATGTCCTTTATTATAGAAACACTAAGAGATAATGCTTTCTATACTGCCTAAATAATTAAAGTCTAGAATAGACTTTAATTTACAAGATTACTAAAATGCCCTTTTTAGCCACTTTGCTTGATTGGGCCGAATTGTACACTTTACAAACTTAAGAGGTTGACATGTACTTCATCTTCTAGATGTCACTTAGCGTCCTCTTTGTACTTTAGAACTCGGATCAATGATGTAATAAGTTGATTCACCTTCCTTGTCCAAAGCCGTGCCATTGGTCCTTGTAGTTTGTATTAGGGATCCTTTGAGTAGGGCAGCCCCTTGGATGATCCCTCATCATCCCCTCTCCCTTGAAAAGCATGATTCGTCCTCGAATCATCATCATCAACATAATCTGAATAAAAAACAAAAGGGGACAAATTAGAAACATTAAACGTAGAATGTACACTATACTCACCTTTCAAGGATATTTTCTTGCGGCTGTCCCAAAAGAATGGGATATATTTCTTCACAATTTAATTTAATGGGGGCAGCAATCGTGCTAAAATCACGAACAAACCTCCTATAAAAGCTTGCCAACCCATAGAATGAACGGACTTGACTTGCACTAGTTGGTCTCGGTCCTTCCACAATTGCTTTAACTTTTGCCGGATCAACTTTAAAGCCTTGAGAACTCACAATGTACCCAATCGGGCTAATAGAATTAGTGTAAGAAACATACTTTTCAAGCTTAGCATACAAAGTTTGGTCCTTTAGAATAGTAAAAACAGCCCTAAGATGCTCAATAACATTCTCTAGGTTTTTACTATAAACAAGTATATTATCAAAGCGAGGTATCGGAGGTCTATACTTAATATTTATCTTATTAATATCGCGACAATCCGTACATAATCTAAAAGTCCCTTCGTTATTGGGTACAAAAATTACCGGACAAGCACAAGGACTTAAAGATTTTCTTATCTTCCCCTTCTCAAGAAGTAAATCAACTTGCCTTTGAATTTCTCGATTTTCATCCGGATTTGGTTTATATCTTTCATGATTTTTAAGGTTAGATCCTGGGATGAAGTCGACTTGATGCTCCATTCCTCTAATTGGAGCAACCCTCTCGGCAACTCTTTAGGGAATATTACTTGAAATTCATGAAAACGATCAATAAAAAGACTAGGTAGAGAAGAAGCAGTTAGATCAAAAGAAAAGTGTTAGTAGAAAGGGACCTTTCGGCTCCTTTGAAAACTAACAAAACAATTACTTGTTTTGCTCGAATTGCCCTATCTACCTTTCTCGGATTTATAGACAAACACTCTTTTCTCACTTTTAGAGCACTAGCCTTTTGTCTCACATTAGGCTCGGCTTTTTCTTTACTTTTTACCTCGGATTTTACCTCATGGGTAGGATCACTCTTCTTTTTCAACTCACTCTCACTTTTTTCTCTCTATTCTCGGCCATTTGTTTATGTACCTCACAAGCTTGACTAGGTGTTAAAGGATTTAAATTATAACAATATTATCCATAGTAACTTGGTACACATTCTTTCTCCAAATATGATCCGCATATGTATCATATTGCCATTGTCTTCCCAATATAATGTGACTTGCGGTCATTGGAACAACATCACATAAAACCTTATCTTTGAACCTTCCAATTCCAAACTCAATCTCCACTTGCTAATCCACCTTGATTTCACCACTATTATTCAACCAAGAGAGTTAATAAGGCATAGATTGCCTTACAAGGTAAATCAAGCGCGGTAACCATATCATAAGAACAAACGTTAGCACAACTCCTATTATCAATAATTAATAAACAAAGCTTGCCTTTAACGTTGCACTTTGTTTGGAATAGGTTGCTTCTTTGTTGATAAACATCATCCGATGGTTGTGAATGAAGAAGATTTATCGTAACCAAAAGGTGATTTCCATCTTCCGAAAGTTCTTCCAAGGTCTCGATTTCTTCCTCCAAATCAGCCTCCTCGAGATCATCATACTAACCCACATTCCATCATCCAACATGATCATAACACTTTCGTTTGGGCCGTCCCGATCAATATGCCCCTTTTCTCTACAATTAAAGCATTCTATAGCAAGATTAGGAGTAGAATTTACCCTCGAATTTGATGGACCAATTGTAGAAGATGTCTTGGCAGCCCCTATTGAAGTTGTGGCAAATTTTGTCACACTTTGAGCCTCTTGACCCTTATTTTGGCTTGGCAAAACAGTAGCAAAAATCTGTTGAGACATGTTATACTTTCATGAAACACACAAACTGTTATATAGAAAAGAAATTCACTCTTTATTCCAACAATACTCGTAAAAGAACTTCAACTCTAGATAAATATAAGGTTCCTAACTTGTTGCGTTGAGACAAAGCTGAAAAATAAAGGATAGAAATCCTATCTTGACCTACACGAAAAGGTAAAGAAAGAATAAAAGAGTAATCTTGAAAAATCTTAGACCCAATCAAGAAAAGAGATACTTTTTAATGGTATCCTTTTGTGTTTAGGAAGAGCAAATCTCAATCTTTACTTTCTTGATTCTTGTTTCTTGAATTCTTTTTTTCTTTTTCTTTCTTTCTTGAATTTTCACTTCTTCTTGGCCGAAATATATCAAGAGTGAGGCTCGAACGCTATCAGTTCTTGATGTATGGTAATTAAGGACACGACTAAAAAATTAAAGGGGGAATGTTTGCCAATTCTTGGACGAGGCTCTTACGCTATCGAACCAAGAAGTTTAATTGTTGGCTTTATAGTTCACTATTCAATAATAACTCTCGGCTGCTTTTTCTTTTAATGCCGTATGCACTTTTTTTTGTCTAATTCAAGCAAACAAGAAAACGATAAAAGGTACACCAAGAATGAGATGAACATTTTGCTCTGATACCACCTGATGAAGAACCGAGATAACAAGTATCAAGATTCGACACTAAGTTATTTTAATTCGGATCTTTCTCTATTCTTGAACTAGTTTCAATGGGAATATACTCATTGCAACTCTAAAGAAGGATAAGTATCAATGGAGGTTGAAACACCACAACAAGTGAAACTAACTTGTTGATACAGTAACTCAAAGATGAATGAATTCTATAAGAAGTTAATTCACAAGGATCTAAGGAATAACCTTAACAAATAGCATATATCTAACGTAATAACAATGGTGGCCGAAATCCCTCTTAAATAGAGTAGGATTTCGGCTGTCAAGCCTTATAAATAAGAGTCCTTGAAGAATTAGGACTCTACAACTACTACATAACTAACCATGTAACCATTATCTAATCACATGGACAACATGTCCTTTATTATAGCAACACTAAGAGATAATGCTTTCTATACACGCCTAAATAATAAATAAATAAAGCTGAAAACTAATTAAAGTATAGAATAGACTTTAATTTACAAGATTACTAAAATGCCTTTTTAGCCACTTTGCTTGATTGGGCCGAATTGTACACTTTGCAAACTTAAGAGGTTGACTTGTACTTCATCTTCTAGATGTAACTTAGTGTCCTCTTTGTACTTTAGAACTCGGATCAATGATGTAATAAGTTGATTCATCTCATTGTCCTAAGCCGTGTCATTGGTCCTTGTAGTTTGTATAAGGGATCCTTTGGGTAGGGCAGCCCCATGGATGATCCTTCATCAAACCGCTTGCAAAGATTGAAGCAAGGAACCAATTCGGTTGATGAATATTACAAGGAGATGGAAATTACGATGATTAGATCCGATATTCAAGAGAGTGATGAGGCAACAATGGAGCGGTTCTTGACTGGTCTAAATGAAAAAATTAGGTCAAAGGTAGAACGTGCTAACCTTGATAATATTACATCTATGTTGTACTATGCAGAACAAATCGAAAGGAAGCAAAAATAAAAGAGTTCAAGGACATCGGCAAATTTCCAATCTTGGAAAAAGCAGAATTAGCCCCAAACTTTTTCTACTGTTCTGCCGAGCCAAAATAAGGGAAAAGAGGTACAACGTGATACAAAATCAGCCATGAATTCCATAGAGGCAGCCAAGTCATCAATCACAACCGATTCATCAAATTCAAGGGTAAATTCTAATCCTACTCTTGCTAGAGAATGCTTTAAATGTAGGGGCAAAGGACACTTTGCTAGGGACTGCCCTAAAAAGAGTACTATGATCATGTTGGATGATGGAATGTGGGTTAGTGATGAAGAAACCGAACGGGCGGATTTTGAGGAAGAAACTGAGGCTTTGGAAGAACTTCCGGAATATGGGAATCCACTTTTGGTTACGATGAAGCTTCTTCATTCACAACCATTAGATGATGTTCATCAACAAAGGAGTAACTTGTTCCAAACTAAGTGCATCGTGAAAGGCAAGCTTTGTTTAATAATTATTGATAATGGAAGTTGCACTAACGTTTGTTCTTATGATATGGTTACCGCGCTTGATTTACCATGTAAGGCACATCCTATGCCTTATAAGCTCTCTTGGTTAAAAAAATAATGGTGAAATTAAGGTGGATAAACAAGTGGAGATTGAGTTTGGAACTGGAAGATTCAAGGATAAGGTTTTATGTGATGTGGTGCCCATGACCGCAAGTTACATAATTTTGGGAAGGCCATGGAAATATGATAGATGTGCAGATCATATTGGAAGAAAGAATGTGTACCAATTTACTATGGACAATATTCGATATAATATAAATCCTTTAACACCTAGCAAGCTTGTGAGGTACATAAACAAATGGCCGAGAATCGAGAGAAAATATTGAGAGAAAAAAATGAGAGTGAGTTGAAAAAGAAGAGTGATCCTACCCATGAGGTAAAATCCGAGGTAAAAAGTAAAGAAAAAGACGAGCCTAATGTGAGACAAAAGGCAAGTACTCTAAAAGTGAGAAAAGAGTGTTTGTTTATTAATCCGAGTAAGGTAGATAGGGCAATTCGAACAAAACAAGTAATTTTTTTGTTAGTTTTCAAAGAAGCCGAAAGGTCCCTTTCTACTAACACTTTTTCTTTTGATCTACCTAGTATTTCTATTGATCTTTTGCAGGGATTCAAGGATGTATTCCCTAAGGAGTTGCCGAAAGGTTTGCCTCCAATTAGAGGAATTGAGCACCAAATCGACTTCATTCCGGGAGCTAGTCTTCCAAACCGTACGGCTTATAGAGCAAATCCTGATGAAACTCGAGAATTACAAAGGCAAGTTGATTTACTTTTGGAGAAGGAACAGGTAAGGGAATCTTTAAGTCCTTGTGCTAGTCCTGTTATTTGGGTACCTAAGAAAGAAGGGACTTTTAGATTATGTATGGATTGTCGCGATATTAATAAAATAACAATTAAATATAGACATATGATACCTCGCTTAGATTAAATGCAAGATGAGTTAAGTGGCGCTTTAATCTTAATCTTTTCTAAAATCGATTTAACTCAAGGATATCACCAAATAAGAATGAAAGAAGGTGATGAATGAAAAATCACTTTTAAGACTAAATATGGTTTATATGAATGAATCGGTATGCCTTTTGGTCTTACAAATGCACCTAGTACTTTCATGTGCTTAATGAACTACATATTTCGGAAATTTTTTGAAAAATTTGTGGTAGTTTATTTTGATGATATACTTGTTTATAGTAAAAACTTAGAGGATCCTATTGAGCATCTTAAAACCGTTTTTACTATTCTAAGGGAACAAACCTTGTATGCTAAACTTGAAAAGTGTGTTTATTTGCACTAATTCTATTAACTTTCTTGGATACATTGTTAGTTCTCAAGGTATTAAGGTTGATCCGGAAAAAATTCAAGCTATTGTGGAATGGCCGAGACCAACAAGTGCTTCTCAAGTTCGTTCATTCTATGGGTTGGAAAGCTTTTGTAGGCGTTTTGTTCGTGATTTTAGCACGATTGCTGCCCCATTAAATGAAGTAGTGAAGAAAGATGTCTCATTCTTTTGGGATAAGTCGCAAGAAGATAGTCTCGAGAAGCTAAAGCAATTACTTACTTCTTCCCCTATTTTATCTTTACCTAACTTTGATTTAACTTTTGAAGTTGAATGTGATGCATCAGGGATAGGTATTGGGGAGGTTTTGCAACAACAAGGTAAACCTTTAGCATATTTTAGTGAGAAATTAAGTGGTGCTTCACTTAATTTTCCTACATATGATAAAGAGTTATTCGCCATTGTTAGAGCTTTGGAAACATGACAGCACTACTTGATCGCAAGGGAATTTGTGATACATACCGACCATGAATCCATCAAGTATCTAAAGGGGCAAAGTAAGTTGAACAAGAGACACGCTAGGCGGGTTTCCTTCATTGATACCTTTCCATACATTATCAAATACAAGAAAGGTAAGGAAAACATTGTAGCCGACACTCTCTCTCGAAGGTATACTTTACTTTCCGTTATGCATGCTAAATTACGAGGATTTGAACATCTTAAAGCATTGTATAAGGAAGATAATGATTTTTTTTTTTTTCAGATTTATATAACTCTTGTGAGCTCTCGGCTCAAAAGGATTTTTATAGATTTGAAGATTTCTTGTTTAAAGGAAATATATTGTGCATTCCATCATGTTCTATTCGAGATTTAGTTGTTACGGAAGCACATTGTGACGGATAAATGGGCCACTTTGGTGTTCTTAAAACATTAGATATTTTACAAGAACACTTTTATTGGCCTAAGATGAAAAGAGATGTTAGAAAGATATGTGAACTTTGTTTGAAGTGTAAACAGGCTAAAAGTGCAAGCAAAGCTCACGGATTTTACATGCCTTTACTTATTCCATCTTCACCTTGGATTGACATATCCATGGACTTTTATTCTTGGATTGCCGAGATCTCAAAGAGGTATGAATAGTATAATGGTTGTTGTAGATCGTTTTTCTAAAATGGCTCACTTTATTCCTTGCAGGAAAACTAATGATGTAAGTCATGTTGTGGATTTGTTTCTCAAAGAGGTGGTTCGGCTCCACGGAATTCTGAAAACCATTGTGAGTGATAGGGATGTAAAGTTCCTAAGTTACTTTTGGAAGACATTATGGAGTAAGTTGGGGATTAAATTGCTATTTTCTACATCAAGTCACCCACAAATGGATGTCCAACCCTTGGTAAAGAATAGGACTTTAGGGGGTACTTCTTAGAGCTCTAATTCAAAAGAACTTAAAAAGGTGGAAGATTGTTTACCTATTGCTGAATTTGCTTACAATATGTCTTTGCATTCTACTACAAATAATTCTCCTTTTGAAGTTGTTTATGGCTTTAACCCCTTAACCCCTTTGGATCTAACTCCTTTACATGTTAATGAGTATTATAATGTAGAAGGTGACTCTAGGGCAGAATATATCCAAAAGATTCATCAACAAGTTCAAAAGAATATGCAAAGCGGAATGAACAAATGGCCAAGAATGCCAACAAAGGCCGCAATCAAGTTTCCTTTGAAATAGGAGATTGGGTTTGGTTACACCTTAGGAAAGACAGATTTCCTAATGAAAGAAAGAGTAAATTGCACCCAAGAGGCGATGGTTCTTGCCAAGATTAATGATAATGCATACAAGATCGACTTGAAAGGTGAGTATGGTGTACATTCTACTTTTAATGTTTCTGACTTGTCCCTCTTTTGATTTTGATACAGATTATGTTGATGATGATGATACAAGGACGAATATGCTTTTCAATGGGGGAGGGGATGATGAGGGACCATCCAAGGGGCCGCCCTATTCAAAGGATCCATTAGTCAACCTTCAAGGGCCTATGGCAAGATCAATGGCAAAGAAGACTTTAGACAAAATTGCAACATTGATCTGAGACATCAAGACTAAAGAGGAAGCTAAACTTCAACAAGAAGATGATATTCAAGTCAACCTCTTAAGTTTTGAAAGTGTACAATTCGGCCTTACCAAGCAAAGTGGCTAAGAAGGGCATTTTAGTAATCTTGTAAATTAAATTATATTCTAGACTTTAATTAGTTGTCAGCTTTATTTATTTATTATTTAGGCGTGTATAGAAATCATTATCTCTTAGTGTTGCTATAATAAAGGACATGTTGTCCATGTGTTTAGATAATGGTTAAGTGGTTAGTTATCTAGTAGTTGTAGAGTCCTAATTCTTCAAGGACTCTTATTTGTTAGGCTTGTTAGCCGAAATCCTACTATATTTAAGAGGGATTTCGGCCACCATTGTAATTACGCTAGATATATTCTATTTGGTAAGGTTATTCCTTAGATACTTGTGAATTGAAATTCTTTATAGGATTCATTCATCTTTGAGCTACTGTATCAACAAGTTAGTTTCACTTGTTGTGGTGTTTCAGCCTCAATTGATACTTAGCCTTCTTTAGAGTTGCATTGAGTATATTCCCATTGAAACAAGTTCAAGAATAGAGAAAGATCCGAAATCTAAACTTAAGTGTTGAATCTTGATACTTGTTATCTCGGTTCTTCATCACCCCTCCCCTTATTAGGTTCAATACCCTCAAAGGGGTCTTTCAATGGTATCAAAGCCGAGTCTCCTTTTTATTGGACTTAATCCTAGGAGGATCCATGGCTCATAGCTTTTCAAACTTAGATGACCAATCCCCATCTAGACCACCTAGTTCTAACCTTGCTAGTTGGCAATGTGCTTTTATATTGTTTTTGTCTTCTAATGACCTTTACTTGTTGAGCATTATAGAAGAAGGTCCATATGTTCCTTCAACTCTTATACAAAGGTGGTCAAAGTCCAAAAGTCTAGAAGAGACTATAATGAAGAAGACACCAAGAGTATGACACTCAACTTCAAGGCCATGAATATGCTTTGTTGTGCACTCAATGAAGAAGTTCTCAACAAGGTACAAGAATGTGATGATACCTACTCTATGTGGAATATGCTTGAAGCATCCTACAAAGGTGAAGTTGAAGTGAAAAAACCAAAGGTGGCAAGTCTAAGATTGGGGACTCAATCTTGTGAAGGCATTGAAGAGATCTCATACACACTCCAAGCAAAACTTGATGATATCAAGGAGTGTGATTTAGGAGAAATCAAAAGTAAATCTTCAATGAGCTCAAAAGACATATAACTTGAGCCTTTACAAGATGATATAGAAGAAGATATGAAGGAAGCACAAGATGATGACCTTCGCATGGACATAAACTATGATGGAGACAATGGAGATTATTCATCTTGCAAAAGGAAAAGAAAAACCTTACCACAAGACTTCAACGAAAGATATTCAAAGAGAAGTGGCTTAAAACATGAAGACTTTAAATGGAGATGTTCAAAGAGAAATAAATCACAAACACTCTATAGCACTTGGATTCCTCAAAGCTCCATGATAAATACACACAAAGAACCAAGATGCTCAACCACAAGTGATGATCAAGACTTTAATGATAATCTACAATCATCATCACTTGGTAAGAAAGCGAAGGTATTGAATTCACCTTCTCTTAATTCTTTAATTGATGATATTAACAATTTGAGAAGTGATTTTGATCTTTATGCTTACAATGCTTTTGATGTTGCATCTTGCACCTCCTTTGATCATTTTAATATAGATAGCTTAAGGCATGACCTTCATAGGTTATATGATTCTTTAGAAAAGTTGAGATGCAACATCATCAACTTGAATGATTCTTGCTATTGTTTGCTTAACTCTTATGATAATCATTCTTGTAGCTTTAAACTTGTTAATGTTGATCCTTGCACACACAATTGCCACTTGCGAGAACACATTAACATTGAAGGGTCTTTACAAAAGGTACCAAGTGTCTCCCAAAGTCTTCTTGTAGGTTCTAAAAGATTTAACCCTCACAATGAAGAGATGAACCACAAGAAGTGGAAAAAATAAGCTAATGAAGAGATTCAAAGGCAGAAACTTGTTCTAAACACCCATGAATCGTCCCCGAAAGGATCCGTTCATACTATGAGAATCGAAAAAAGAACCGAAAAAGACTTACAATTTTTCGGATAGGATTCTGGTTTCAGATGCTGCGCTGCAACCACCAAAAGTTGTCCCCTTGCGGAATTGCTCTCTACCAGTATCCACATGACGATACGAGCAGCGAGTGCTAGCTCTGTATTTTTCTGAGTTTTGGAAACTCTAAAGAAAAGGAATGTCAGATTTTTTATTTCGGGTTTTATCTTTTTGCGGCTTTGAAAGTTTGTACCTAGGGTTTCGCTCAAAAAGAAGATTATATAGGGCATGAGTGTTTGTTCCGAAAACCAACTCCCACGTCATGCCAACCTCTTCTGGTAGTGGTAGTTTTTATCGCATAAAAACTCCCATGTAATCCCAGCAAAAGTCAAAAACCAAAATTGACCATCCTTAATCTCTAATTCGAATAATAACGTTTTATTATTCTCAGAAAAATAAATGTCAGATACAATTAACCTAGACACATTCTAGATTCATTGAATCTGGACATAAAGCCGTTAATTCGTCTATGCGTGTGACCCTATATGTTCATATTAAAATGGTAATGAAAACATACTTAGTAGTAGTATGTGTTCAAAAATCACAAGCAGTCCCTAGCAGGACATTGTGACTGCCCAGAGTGAATGAATGATCGGTGGAACGATTACCTAATCTCAATTCACTATTTAATCCCTTTGTCTCGCGATATCCCAATTAAGCATAAGGCATGGTAGTTGTCACCCTTATAAAGCTTAATTATATTTTTGCTCGATCTCCAGGTAGACTGTTCCAACAAATAATATTTAATAACCACTTTATTAAATACATTTGAGCATGACCATGCATTTAAACAGTCTTTCCTATCGAGGGGCCCACAGATATCGCTCTCCAATAAGAGAGGGACAAATCTCTTACAATCCTCTCACATTCAAGCCATGATGGGATACTACATCCGATCATCAGTCGAATTAATTACTCGATTAAAAGTAACTTTCGACTGAGTCAAAACGTAGCTCCATTCATGCTGTAAAGGATGAAGGCATAAGGTCTAAGGATCCCAAATAGTATTGAGGAAGTAATACTTATGACTAATAGAACCATGAAGTATTACTTCTCTCTCAGATCACGTTCGATACAATAAATCCCAATATGTATCTATGATATGATTTGTATCCATTACACATGATCATTAAAACGCGATCATCAATCAAACATCATACTAGTTTTATTTCTTGTATATAACATTACATCAATTGTGCCATTTTTGCTTGATTGTGGTGAGTTTTAGAGGTTGTGGTGTTAGGAGATGAAGAAGAAATAAGAGAAGAGCGGATAATGGGGAGGAGAGGTTTTGAGGAGAAGGATTATTTTGTTGTTTTTTTTGTTTTTTAGGTTAATTACAATTCAGTAGTAGAATTTTATTTCTTTTTATAATTAGGTATACCCCTGAAAAAAATGGCACATGTTGATCATGTGACCAAGTTAACAGGATTCTGTCAAAAATATTGACGGAATGACCATTTTGGCAGGTAAAAAATACGTATGTCACTATTTAGTTTGAAATTAATCGAATATGATCGTTATGGCAATACGAAAATACATAAGGGATGAAATTGCCTAATTTTCCTGAAAAACATCAAATTCAAGAAACCAGTAACCATATGAAACTGTAGTCCAGCATCCCTCATGCTACAAATAATAATTTCAAGATCAAAGCATGAACAAATCAAAGTTCTATGTCAATCAGATATTTGCCAACTATTTTGTAATCTAAAGAATAAATAAATAAGAGAGGAGACATAAGAATGAATAGTATTTTTACAATGGAAACTAAAAAAAAATATTGCTATCACATTGTAACTTGGAACATCTGTAGTGTATAAGAAGAATTAAACTTTATTCTCTTTTTACTAAATTGCGCAAAAACTATGGTAATAAGGTATAGTAGGAGCAGAAGTAATGACTTGAGGCCTTGTACAGCTACACAATCACTCAGAAGCAGCTTTTCTTTGATAAATATAGTTATTTTCAGGAACCACTTGCAGGAGATAGAGGCTTCAACTTTAATTTATCTCTCCTTTGCCTCGAATAAATTACAATATATAGATTGCAATGGAAATGAGTTTCTCTCTATTCAATTCGTTGTAAATTATACTTCACCATTTCCTCCAATGTTATCCGGAAACGGGTCGATGGTAAGCATTGTAGACTCTGAATTGCTTGATCAGCTTTCTCTTTTGCCAACTCTCGTGCCCTCTCAATGCCACCGGAAGTCTTAATCATATCTATAGCCTCATCAAGAGAGCCGGTTTCACAAAATTCAGATTCAATTAAGTCCCTTAGTTTTGTTTCTTTCTCCAACGCGAATATCACTGGTGCAGTTAGATTTCCTTTTGCAAGGTCACTTCCAGCTGGTTTCCCGAGTTGCTCGGCAGTCTGAGTGAAATCCAATATATCATCAACTACCTGGAAGGATAGACCGAGATTCTTACCATATTGGTACATTTTCTCACTAATATCACTGCCAACTCCACTGAAAATGGCAGCCCCCTTGGTGCTTGCAGCAATCAAGGAAGCTGTTTTGTAGTAACTCTTGATCAAATACTCCTCTAATTCAACATCGCAATCAAACAAGCTGGACGCCTGCTTTATTTCACCACTAGCGAAATCTTTAATAACCTGCCATAACAATTTTGGATCATGTAATGTATAGAATTAAAGCAACCAGTAGTTTAGATGGCCAATCAGATTTTACAGTACCTGGCTAATTAGTTTTATGACCTCGAGGTTTTCAAGGTTAGCCAAGTACCAGGATGATTGTGCAAACATGAAATCTCCTGCAAGCACTGCAACTCTTGTACCGTATAATTGATGGACTGTTTCTTTACCTGCAGAGAAATTTTGATGTGGGAAGTTTAAGCAAAAACGCAAAAAACAATTCCTAGTAAAAACAAGCACTGCTTATAGTCGAGCATTTATCAAAGTTGAAGGTAAGAAATATCCCTAAGGTAACTTGCACTATTAAGAAAATTCAAATATCCCTCAAGAGTAAGTCATATTTATCATTTTGATTGCACTCCACACAAATTACCGTGAAGAAGAATTATATACAAATGCACCTAAGGTTAAGAAATGCCAGAAATTTCCAACGAATGAACCAACTATAGAAATTTATCTCAATCTAAAATGGTGTCTAAAAACATGCCACCTTGTCAAAAGATTACTCCTGACCTCAAACTTAGATTGTTAGTTTCACCACAGTATTATTTGTACTGGACTTAAATTTTCGGATACAAAATACGCTTTTAATTTCTTTTAGAAGAATATATCAGTGGATCACTTCGCAAAGATTACAATTCCAGGATACCTACTAAGTAAAAATAATTGTATCTAAGAGCCAAATTAAAGTCCTTCCAAGTTTTCAATAGGCAGTGTAATTTGTACCCAGATTTTAACTGAAAGTACATCCAAACTGTATGACAAGGATCAGGATTTTTTTAAAATTATTATTATTATTTAATGACTAAGTTTCACATAAGAGCATATAAACTTAGAAAACAAACCTTGAAACCTTGAAGAATAACTAAAATAACATGTCTGTGATGTAACCGACATACTACATTTTGAACAAGCATATAATCACTTACCTCTCCTCATGTCACTCTCGTCAAGTACATCATCATGTATCAAGCTTGCAGTGTGTATCATCTCAATGATCTCAGCCAACCGTCTATGTTCTCTTGTAAGTTCCCTAGACAACCAAAACATATTAACAAATTTGAGCATGGTTGATGCCTCAATGGAATGGATGGTTAACAAAAATATCACAACAGACTCACTCCAAGCCAGCAATTTCTGCTGTGGCTCTTGACACTAGGAAGACCAAAGCTGGTCTCATCCTCTTGCCACCAGCCCCGAAAATCTGCTCAGCAGCAGACATCAAAACAGGGTTTTCAGCCCCGACAATCTGACCAATGATTTTTGTCAGAGAACTACTAAGGTGATGGAAGAAAATGTGTCCAATCAGAATACATTTTCACATAGTCAAGCAATCTAAATATAGTTTATGTTTAGTAACAATTCAGGACTGAAAGCACAAATTACAAAGATGTGTCTTATTTCATGACACGAGGCATCAGCACAAACTGGAAACGATGTGCCAGGATCAAACTTGACAAGAAAGGCATCAATAAGCAGAAAAAGTGAGCTGAACCTTGCGAAAGAGGAAGTCAATGTAACTTCACATACACAAACACGTAGAAACAAAGAATGGGTGCCCACAAATTGATAATTGTGTGTATCTATGGATATTGACGGGTTAAAACTAGAAAGCAGGAAAGCAAACAGTTGTATAGCTAAAAGAAACACCATTCAATTGACAATATAATCAATCAACCAATTCTTATTTGCGGTATAGCAAAAATGGCAGTAATGGTAACTTTACTTTCTCAGAATATAAGCCCCTGAAGCTGGGGATGCCATCTTCTTACAAGGATTAGCCATCAGGACCACTTTAAATGTAAGAACATCCGATAGTTGCAAAGGGTGCACAGAACCACAAGGAACTGGTATGCTTCATTTCATTAAGCACGAGTTTTTTACGCTTAACCTCACCAAGCAACCAATTAACTGATTAGACCTTAATGCTTAAAAATCTTGTCATCCTTCAAACTGCCCACATGATAAAGAGTATGTTCTGGGTTCTGTGAGTCCTCTTACAACTATACTGAAATACTACAGTTATCAGTGGTTTACTAAAAGTTATCCTTATAATCAGGCTAAGAAAAAGCTTGCTCCTCATGAAATTACTAGTAATACTAACCAGCTCCAATAGTCCTTTTGCTCCTCATGGTCTTTTCCCCCTCCCCTCTTCCAAACAATCATTAGGAATCACTTTTACCCCCAAAAATTTCAGTTTGGGTCTCACAAACAATCAATTTTAACGATTTTCAAGAAGAAAAAAAAGATTCGAGATGTTTGTGTTTAACAGGTACGGAGACCTATGATCATCTGTTTTTTCATTGTCCTTTAGCAAAAGTGGTGTGGCAGGAAGCTGCCATTTGTGTGCGTTTGGTGTTGCCGGTCAGTTCGATAAGTGGCATTCGTGAAATGCTCTCTTTGTGGTGGTTTGCTGGTGATTCTGGAAGTCGACAATCTTGTATTCTTATGGCGTGTGCGGCATGTTGGATTTTATGGAAAGCTCGTTGTCGTTTTGTATATGAAGCTAAAGTCACTTCTCAGTCAAGTATTTTAGCTCATTTTCGAGATTACTACACCATCCTAATGACCGCTAAAGGCATTCCGTTTAACTTGGGATCCCGATCCTTTGTGCCGAAAAGGGTTACGGTAGTCAAATGGGGATGTGATACTGGTGATGTTGGTGTTATACTTAATATAGATGGAGCTTCCAAAGGTAATCCGGTGTAGCAGGTATTGGTGGAATTCTTCGGGATAATCTTGGGAATTTTATTTCGGCTTTTTCTTTTTTTCTTGGGGATAATTGAACGAGTATGGAGGCCGAGCTTGAGGCGTTTCTACAGGGTCTCCGAATGGCGGCCGGATGCGGGATTTCCAATTTTTTGGTCCAGTCTGATTCATCCGTGATGGTGCAGGCAGTCTCTTCAGGTATGATCTCTTCTTGGAAGCTTGATTGTGTTTTCCGTCAAGCTATGTTTCTCCTAGGTACTTGTAGGATTGTACATGTCTAACGAGAAGTTAACTCTGTTGCGGATGCATTGGCAAATTTGGCGATTTCAACTCGCCTATCGACTTCTTTCTCAGATATCGGTATTTTACCAAATGACATTCGTGGTCTTATGGCTCTAGACAAAAGCAGGACACCTTATATGCGCATAAGATAGAATGTTGCATTATTTTCTTGTTTTGCACTGTTATGTTTATTGTTTTGCATTTAGTTGCAAGTATTATGTATCACCTATCTCATGATATAAATGGGATAGCTTTTTGCATCGATATAAATTTGTATGGAGTGGATTTATTTCCACCATTTAATTGGAGGTTTTGGTATTAAGTCCCCCTCCTTGTATAATTTTTGCCTTTTCGGCTAGATTAATAAATGGGGGTCCGCCCCACCACGCTGGTAGTTTTAAAAAAAAAAAAAAAAGATCTCAAGCAAAAATTCAATCCAAATATACTAAAAACTTTTACTTGGCAGTCATCTATCAACAAATAAAAACTAGTGAATAACGAATAGAAAAGTTGAATGAAGTCTTAAAGTCAGTTAAAAATACTTACAGACTGCAGATTTTTGTTAAGTATTTGAAGGTCATCAGCAACAACTTCAAACAAATTTGTCAATGAAATAGGACTTGTTGATTCCGTCTTCAAATCCAGCAATGCTAGCGGACAAGGAGCTATTCCTATATTATTAAACCAACTAAAATTAGGCTATAAATTCCCCAAAATTCTTGGCCAAATTCCCACAATTGCAAAAAAGATGAGTTCAATACCATTAAGAAAAGTGTCCGGCGTCTTGGTGGAGAAGACCTGACAAAGGCCAATGTCACGGCGGAAGCACTGGAGTTTCCTAGCCTTATAGCCTCGATTAATGCTCCTAAAGACTCCCTTTGCAGAAACTTTTACAGAGAAAGTATCAAATGATGCATTTGAAGAGCAACCACAAGCCACAAAGTCCAACCTCGTTCTTCCAAGTTCAATATTGTAACATGTCATTGACATCATTTAAACTATGATTAATCAGCAAAATCACCAAGATTATATATAAATTCAAAACCCCACTTCAGAAAATTGCTCAATTTCTCATATATCCAAGTCCCGGAAAGCCAAAACCCATATCAAATTTTATAAAATTTGGAAACTTTCAATTTAAAGATTCACAGAAAACTACTCAAAAGCCTCAAAAGAAGAAATGAAAAGTTACTTGAGTACTATAGGTAAGAAACTTTTCCCTTCTTAGGAAGAAGAGAAGTTGAAGTTTCAGGTATGAAGTACACAATCCAAAAATTAAGGAAATGGGATTGGTGGAAAAAGAGCAAAAATAAATTGAGTGGATAAAAAAATACCACATCAAAAGAATAATTGGAATTTCTTGAACCAGTATTTTTAATTTCTCTTTTCCCCCACTTGAGGACAGTGAGAGATTTTCATTACATGATGGACATAAGGGCAGAGGAATTAGGGAAAAAAGAGTTTTGAGAGGCAAATGAAAGGAGAGGAGAGAGAGTGGATCTTATCAAAACAATCCAAAAAAAAGGTTTGTATCATAGTAGTTGGGTGATCTGGTGGTCTTATATAAGCCAAGTAACACTCCCCAATTTGCAGATTTCAATCCTAAGATTTGGTCATCTGTGTTATCTCTATTGATTGATTATTTTTTCTTCTAAGGCTCCAATGATATAAATCATGATTGCTCAAAAAAGTGGGAAAAAAATTAGTACTACTATATAATTATTGACTGAAATCGTTCCAAGACCGTTCAAACATCCAGAAGAAAACTGGCACAAATGGAAAACAAGGTATCCTGAAAAAAAGTAAAAAGGAAAAATACAAGGGTAAAATAAATAAATGGTTAATTAAGTTAGGGGTGAAACACCTCTGTATTCTTTTTACGGCTAATTTACACTTATCTCCTTTGAGGCTATTGTATATAATAGAAACTTTCTCTTTTGTTTGAAGATTTACAGTGACCTCCTCCCTTATTATCTTTTTTTTTTTATTAAGAAATGGTAATATCATTAATCAATATTAAAAATTACATGAGAGAGGTGGAATTCCGATGGATCCCCTACCCTTTGAAAAGAGGCGCTAGCCTCAGAGGATGTCCAACTCGCAAGAGAGCCAGAACATTAACCTGTGGGGCATAAAAAATTCTCAAAAACATATTTCCTAAGATACGCATTACTATACCCTTACAACAGACTCTATAACAAAGAAAGAAAAAACAGAGTCACGTTCAAACCAGAGGCCTTCCACAATTTCCAGAGTTCTTCTCTACAAACTTTCAAAACACATAAAAATAGGATGGGATATCAGCAGAAAACCGCGTAGAGTAGTTGGCCAGCGACCACGCCAGATACGAACATAACGTCTTCTCCCGATCCTCCATTCGAAACCATGTTACAACAAAACTCTATCTTGAAAAATGCTTCTCCAAATTTGAGACAGTCTGTTCCATTGATTGCTTACATGAAAACTTAAAATAAATCCTAATTTAAAACATGAAATAAAACCTACAGTTATATTAAACATGAAGACTGCAAACGATCTTATTATGAAAAAGAAAAGACTACTAAAATTATGAGTCAAAATGAGGCTCACTAAAAGTGGAACTGTCCAGGAGTTGTGAAGACTCAGGCAATTCCAGATCAAGCAACTCATGGGCCTTGGCGGGGATGACATGCGACATCCGTCTTATCATCGTTGTCAAGCTTTTTCTTCCACCAATTTGACACGCTTGTTGTTCTATTTGCATCATATAACATAATCCCAGATTGGCCTGCATGGAATGAAAGGGCAGAGAAAGATCCATCTATAACGACAATAATCGACTGTCTCAGCCAGCCTAGTCAAAAGCACCCAAAATAACCCAATAGATGATTTAGTGCTAGATGGGCCATACAAAATCAGGCCCATGATAAAATATCCATGGCCCAATACCCCATTTGGCCCCAGCCCGTATTTTCCAAAGCGGAGTATGATACCCAATCTGTTTCAAGAGTTTGACTTGCCGACCGTCTCTCCTGCGCGGAACTTAATAGCTATCAGTCACCTTCATCATCTCCGGCAACGTTCCCACCATCCCCTCCCTCAATTTCAGTTCAAACACCAAGCCAGATCGTTGGCCATATCATATTGCCAACAGTAACCAACCCTCACCCCCTTCAAATCCCAACCACCATGTAGATCTTCTCCCTCCAGCTCTCGGTTCTGATGAGTTGTCCATAGCTGGAGCAAATCCCAGACCACATCTTTCCCACCATTCTTCCCATCCCCGTGTCCCCTTATGACCCCAGACCACATAAACTACATTCCTTCCATAAAAAGCCTAATGTTCAATAACTGGGGTTCATAACCCTCGCCGTTAGGCCGGGTTGTTCCGATGTGCTTGGCCTTATTGCTGGATCCAGTCAGGCGACCCAACAAGAAGGCACACGATGTCGGAACTTCCCACCACGCAGTATCCAATCGGTGGCTCGTCACAGTAGCAATGGTTTTGCACAGTGGCAACGCCATATAATTGTTTGAGGACCTCAATACTATTCTGAATAATGAGGTCAATTGTCCATCAAAAGTTCGGCTGATGGTAGATCTCACCATCCGATTGGTAGACATGCGCCGTGACGGTGGAGAAAAACCTAGAATTCTAGGAAGATGTCACGACATAGCCAGAGACTCACCAGAGGCGAGAGACTCTAAAGAGTATTTTTGACATTTTTTCCTCGCTTATTATCTAACATCGTTAAATAAACAACAAACCGTAATAAAATATATATTATTTTCCTATTTCAGCCTTTTTGTAATCGAAATTCAAATTCATGTTGTCAATATCATACCTAGAAAGTCACGATGAAGACAACGGTAATTCTTTCCTTTTTTTCCTAAATAAATAATTATATGATCATTATCATTATTTGTTATGAAAATATTAAGGTTGGAGTCCTTATTCCATAACCCCTTCAACATTATGGATACCTTAACTCTCTATTGAAAGAGGAGTTACAAGAAGTCCATAACCTACACATTCAAGCTCCATTATCTACCCATTATGAAAGGTTTCATAACCTACATTTTCTAACCCTATAAATAGAGGGCTTATTTTGATGTAAAAGGAACTCATGAAATAATATAGAAATACTTCTCCTATCTCTTGTGTTTTGTCTACTTCATCTTTATATTATATTCTAGTTTTGTGGTGGAATTCACTCTAGAATTCCATCCATTTCATAATACGTTATCGACACGAAGTCTCTTTAGTTTAAGAAAAATAATTCGGTTAATAATTCCTATATTACATCTGAGGCTTATATCAAAAGGAGGTTAAAGAAAATGGCTATTGTTCCCTCTTCCGGATTAAAGATTGGAGATAGTGATATATGTCTTATTGACAGTGGAGCAACACACACAATACTTAAAAATGAGAAATATTTTTCTTTTTTAAATATGAGAGAAACTAGTGTCCAAACCATAAATGGTAGTGCAAAATTAATAGAAGGCTCCGGAAGAGCTTGTATATTTTTACCTGAAGGAACTATGTTGGTCATTCAAGATGCATTATTCTCTACAAAGTCTCAAAGAAATTTATTAAGTTTTAGAGATATTCGCAGAAATGGATATCACATTGAAACGATGAATGATCAAAATGCAGAATTTCTATGTATTTTTGCAAACGTTTCTAGCAAAAAATATGTTTTTGAGAAACTACCATCTCTCTCATCTGGCTTGTATTATGCAAAAATTAGTGCTATTGAAATGCATCATTTAGTAAACCAGAAGTTTACTAATCCAGATAACTTTACAGTTTGGCATGACCGATTGGGTCATCCTGGATCCATAATGATGCGAAGAATAATTGAAAATTCACATGGCCATCCATTAAAAGGTCATAAGATATTAAGTTCAAGTGAATTCAAATGTAGTTCTTGTTCTCAAGGAAAATTAATAGTTAGGCCATCACCACCAAAAGTAGGAGTTGAATCTCCTGCATTCTTGGAAAGAATTCATGGTGATATATGTGGACCTATTCATCCACCATGTGGACCTTTCAGATATTTTATGGTCTTAATTGATGCATCTACTCGATGGTCGCATGTTTGCCTATTATCTACCCGCAACTTGGCATTTGCGAGGTTACTTGCTCAAATAATTAGATTAAGGGCACAATTCCCAGATTATCCCATCAAGAGAATCCGTTTAGATAATGCTGGTGAATATTCTTCTCATACTTTTGATGCTTATTGCATGTCAACTGGTATAACAATTGAGCATCCTGTAGCACATGTTCATACACAAAATGGATTGGCAGAATCCTTCATTAAACGACTACAGTTGATTGCTAGACCCTTGTTGATGAGAACAAAGCTCCCAATATCAGTTTGGGGTCATGCTATTTTGCATGCAGCGGCACTAGTTCGCATAAGGCCAACTAGTTATCAGAAATATTCTCCTCTACATTTGGCGTTTGGCTCTGAGCCGAACATATCTCATTTGAGAATATTTGGGTGTGGAGTTTATGTCCCTATTGCTCCAAATCAGCGTACAAAAATGGGTCCTCAAAGAAGACTTGGAATATATGTGGGATATGATTCTCCTTCCATTATCAGATATCTTGAGCCATTAACAGGCGATGTCTTTACTGGTAGGTTTGCTGTTTGTCACTTTGATGAGACAATGTTCCCCACATTGGGGGGGAGAAAATCAACAACAAAAGAATGAAATTACATGGAAAACATCAGCATTAAATCATTTGGATCCACGGACAGGCACTAGTGAACTTGAAGTTCAGAAAATAATTCATTTGCAACGAATTGCAAATCAGTTGCCTGATGCTTTTTCCGACTCTACAAGAATTACCAAATCTCATATTCCGGCTATAGATGCTCCTATGCGAATAGATGTCCCTGCAGGACAAAGTATAAGCTCTATAGCTACAGATTCCAAAACACGCTTGAAGCGTGGCCGACCAATTGGTTCTAAAGATAAAAATCCTCGAAAAAGAAAAGGATTAAATGATCAAAGTAATACTCCGAAAGAATTAGTAAGAACGAACCAAGAAATTATTGATCCAATGGTTCATGTATCTAAGATTAATGAAAACATGGAAAAATCCATAGATTTTGTTGCTACTGGCAAAAATTGGAATCGTATGAATACGATTATGGATAATGTTTTTTCATATAATGTAGCAGTAGGTATTCTAAGTGATGATCAAGATCCTGAACCAAGATCAATAGAAGAATGTCGGCGTAGGCCGGATTGGTTAAAATGGAAAGAAGCAATACAATCAGAATTAGACTCACTTGCTAAACGTGAGGTTTTTGGACCTGTAGTCCGAATACCAGAAGGGATAAAACCCGTTGGTTATAAATGGATATTTTTGCGAAAACGAAATGAACAAAATAAAGTCGTGAAATATAAAGCACGACTAGTAGCACAAGGTTTTTCGCAAATACCGGGTATTGACTATGATGAGACTTATTCTCCTGTAATTGATGCGATTACATTCCGATTCCTTGTAAGTTTGGCAGTGCATGAAAATCTCGATATGCGTCTTTTGGATGTAGTTACTGCATATTTGTATGGGAATCTGGATACTGAAATTTACATGAAAATCCCTGAAGGATTTAGCATGCCTGAAACATGTAAGTCAAGCACTCGAGAAAAGTATTCTATTAAATTGCTAAAGTCCCTGTATGGATTAAAGCAATCTGGAAGAATGTGGTATAACCGCCTAAGTGAGAGTTTATTAAAAGACGGATACAAGAATGACCCAACTTGTCCATGTGTTTTCATTAAAAGGTCGGAATCAGGTTTTGTTATAATTGCAATATATGTTGATGATATTAATCTCATTGGGACTCCTGAAGAGCTTCTTAAAGCAAGAGATTATTTACAAAAAGAATTTGAGATTAAGGATTTTGGGAGAACCAAATTTTGTCTTGGTTTACAAATTGATAATCTAGAAGATGGAATCCTTATTCATCAATCAACATATACTAAGAAAGTCCTGAAAAGATTCTACATGAATATGTCACATCCCTTAAACACTCCAATGGTCGTCCGCTCATTAGATGTTACTAAAGATCCTTTCCCGACCACGAGAGGAATATGAAGAACTACTTGGTCCTGAAGTACCATATCTTAGTGCTATTGGTGCACTAATGTATCTTGCAAATAATACTCGTCCTGATATATCATTTGCAGTAAATTTACTTGCAAGATATAGTTCTTCTCCTACTCGACGACATTGGAATGGAGTTAAACATATCCTTCGGTATCTCCAAGGAACAATAGATCTCGGATTATTTTATTCTAAGGAATCAAAACCATCATTGGTTGGATATGCAGATGCGGGTTATTTATCTGATCCTCATAAAGCACGTTCTCAGACTGGCTATTTATTTACTTGTGGCGATACTGCTGTATCATGGCGTTCTACAAAACAGTCTATAGTAGCCACATCTTCAAATCATGCTGAATTAATAGCTATTCATGAAGCAAGTCGAGAATGTGTGTGGTTGAGGTCATTGATTCAATATATTAGAGAGAATAGTAATTTATCTTTTGAGAAAGAAATTCCTACAATATTGTATGAGGATAATGCTGCTTGTATAACTCAATTGAGTGAAGGATATATCAAGGGAGATAGAACAAAACACATTTCACCTAAATTCTTCTTTACTCACGAACTTCAAAAGAAAGGTGAAATTGAAGTGCGACAAATTCAGTCATGTAACAATCTGGCAGATTTGTTTACTAAGACATTACCGACTTCAACTTTTAAGAAGTTGATTTATAAGATTGGCATGCGTCGGTGCAGAGATCTTAAGGGATCTAGTCAACAGGGGGAGTAAAATATAAAGAAGGATGTACTCTTTTTCCTTAACTAGAGAAGTTTTTTTTTTCCCACTGGGTTTTTTACTCTAGTAAGGTTTTAACGAGGCATATTCTTATTAAGGACTCCAAAGGGGGAGTGTTATGAAAATATTAAGGTTGGAGTCCTTATTCCATAACCCCTTCAACATTATGGATACCTTAACTCTCTATTGAAAGAGGAGTTACAAGAAGTCCATAACCTACACATTCAAGCTCCATTATCTACCCATTATGAAAGGTTTCATAACCTACATTTTCTAACCCTATAAATAGAGGGCTTATTTTGATGTAAAAGGAACTCATGAAATAATATAGAAATACTTCTCCTATCTCTTGTGTTTTGTCTACTTCATCTTTATATTATATTCTAGTTTTGTGGTGGAATTCACTCTAGAATTCCATCCATTTCATAATATTATTATTATTATTATTATTATCTAAAAGAAGCTAGTCAACTTTTACAGTGAACATGTTTTAAAAAAAAGGAAAAACATTTATGATGGACAAAGAAATTATTATTTGTATAATATTTATGTAATTCAAATGCACCATTTTTATTGTTTAATTCTCAAGAAGAAATAAAGAAAATCAAATCTATATTGTTTTATATCACCAAGTTTAAAGAAAAAGGTGCCCGTTATTCTTTAAAAAAAAATTTGTAGATTTTTATTGTTCTAATTAAGGGTTTTAAAATATTTGATTACACATTTAATCTTTTAGATTAATTATCATATAAAGAGTAGGGTAGTGATTATTGGATCAAAAAGTTGGGAACAAATTTGGATCAAGAAGGCATAAAGTCACATTAAATTCTAACAATCATTTACATTTTATACTCTTTGATCCAAATTTGATCCAAGTTTTTTGATCCAACAATCATTATTGTAAAGAGTATATGAGTCATATAACTTTTGATACTAACATTGTTTACTCCACATCCATCACTATAATTCCTTAAAAAAAAAAGAGGAGATCTCTGATATATGTGAAAATCTCAAGGAAGGTCGCTATAAATTACCCTAATTTATTAATGCACTACAAATTTAAAGCCACCAGTCTACCTTTAAGAATGTAGATGATTTTTATTTTGAGTGTAAAATATTATTAGGCAAAAACACCAATTTCGTCCTAAATTTATTTTCTAAGGAAGTTTAAGGTCATTGTCGATTAATTTTCACCCTTTTCATCTTGTTAGTTTTTACGAACTAATATTTATATCTTTTCATCCCATTTTCTGTCTAGATACCGTCAAAACAACCATGTGCCTCACATGTGCGATACTTTTTAAGGGTATTTCAGACATTTCAACATATTTCTCTAAAAAGAACCTGGGTATTCAATTGTTAAAAAAAAATAACTATGAATACTCAATTTAAATTAACTAAAAATGAAACATCAAAACCCATCCCCTCCCTCGCTCCACCTTCCTCCACCCCGTCACCATTTTCCCACCACCGTCAACCACCACCACCACCTGCGACAACCGCCATTTCCCGTGAATACTCAGCCAATCAATTTCAACAATGAATTCAATCCCCAAATTACGGTTCTGGCTTAGATTTACCACCAACAACAACTAGAAATACATAAGAGGTAAAATTGCAAAAATATAAGAAAAACTATGGATAGCCAAAAATTGAAGAAGATTGCAGAGAATTATTATTACTACTAATGGACTCTGATACAAGTTTTTGTGACTATAATAAACAAAAAAAATTATCAACCAAAATAATTCTGGGCTTTGAGGATTTGGTCTGCTTCGATACTCTTATGATAATGATACATTGTTAATAATCATAATAAATGTGTAATACATTGGTAGGGGAAGTGGGGTTTGAACCCTAGACCGCCTTAAATGCATTTTAATAAAAAAGGCGCGGGCAGGTTGATCATTTCTGGGTCGGAACCCGAGGTCAAGGAACACTACTATAAATAGTGGCAGTTAGGCTATTTTTAGATATCTTTGGAAATTGTGGACAGATATTTCCTTCTTTAGCCTTCTTTTTCTTCTTCTTCTTTCCCCTTCGCCATTTCCATTTCTGTTCGAGCTTCCTTTGAGCTCTAGGTTACTTCATTGAAGGTGTAATTCTCGAAATTGTCCATAATATTGAATGAATTGTAAGTTGAGTTCATCAATTTTTCCAGAATTCCTTTACACTATTTGATTACATAACAAATTGGTATCAAAGCTTTGTTCCTCGAACCGTGATGGTTACTACTCGGAATCAAGTCGGCGAAGCTCACTCAGCGGCGGCGCAGCCTCTTCTTCCATCGCCGGAACTTAGCGAGTTCAGAATTCCAATGGAACAACAAATGAGAAGGTTACTTGATATCGAGAGCTCTGTCATACGTATGAATTCTCAATTTGATTTTTTTCGACATGCTTTTGCTTCTCTTAGTTCTGAATTTTCTTCTATGAAGAGAGATACGGATGAAAAGTTTACTTTAATGATGGATCAAATGATGAAATTAAATCAGAACTTAAAGATAAGGCTACTACCAGTGAGGGTGGAAAGGTTCTAGTCATAACTCTCCAGTAAGACATATTAGGACTGATTTTAATTTTGAAGGTGGTGATCATTCAAATCTTGCTGGAGGTGGTGAAAGAGAACCTAGATTTGACATAGGAGGCAATAATAGAGGAGAAGTGAAACTGCCTAAAATTGATTTCCCTAAATTTGAGGGCAGTGCTCTTAGGGAATGGGTGATACAATCTGAGTATTACTTCAGGGTGCATAGAATTCCATATTACTTAAAATTGGAACTAGCTATGACCTATTTTAGGGGGGGGGGAAGCTTATTTATGGGGGCCAGAGTTATAGCTTGGAACATGGAGCTAATGACTGGCAAGGATTTGTGAGAGCATTATATGCCAGATTTGATGCTAGATCCTTGACATGCATTGTGGGTGAGTTTTCCAAGATTAAACAGGTTGGAGATGTTCAAACCTACATGAAAAGGTTTGAGGCTTTGAAATATATCTTTGTCTCTACTGGCACTAGAGCCACGCCAGAATATTTCATAGATTTATTCCTCAGTGGCCTCAAAGATTAGATCAAATGTGTGGTGTGCATGCATAGACATAACTCTTTGATGAAATCTTTTAGATTGAACAAGAATTGAATCTAATCTATCTATCCAAGTCTATTGTGAAGAGTTCATCTGCTAGTCTATCTCAGAACTCTATGTCTAGTGCAGGAGCAGTTGTGAAGTCTGGCTATACTTCTCTTTTTGCAACTAAGGTGGCCTCTAAGGAACCAATTAAGTTCAAAATAATCAGTCCATAAGAGATGCAAATGAGAAGGGAGCTAAATCTATGTTTTAAATGTGGGGAGAAATATTTTCCCCAACATAGATGCTCTCTGGCTGAAGTGAATATGTTGTACCTGTGTGATCAAGGTTGTGATGATAAAAAGGAGAATGAGTTACAAGAATTTCAATCTCACACAAAAGATGAAGAAGTGTTTGTGGGAGAAGAAGTAGCAAAATTGGCACATATTTTTGCCAATGCTTTGAGTGAGAATTATGGGGGAAAGATTTTCAGAATTCCTAGGGCTATGGCCAGAAATCACAACATCTCTATATTGGTAGATCCTGGTAGCACACATAGTTTTGTTGATCCTATACTTGTCATACAATTAGGATTGACAACTGAGCATACTAAGACTTTGTTAATTGTCTTGGGCAATGGTCAAAGAAGGTGGTATGGGGATTGTTGCAAGGAAGTAAATGGAGGATTGGTGTCTTGAATTTTGTCATGACCTCTATGTACTACCTTTGGGGGTGGAGATATGATTGTGGGTGGTGATTGGCTTAGCAGTCACAGTCAAATCACCTTGGACTATGCCAATCAAGCAGTGAGGTTTCATAAAGGTGGCAAGGAAGTGGTAGTTAAAAGTGGACCTGTGCAAGTGGAACTAAACCATCTCTCTGTTAAGTCTTTTCCTAAAAGTGTAGATGGATGTCCCGAGGTCTGGATTGGACAGTTATCTTTGTTGCAGGATGATGGTGATCATGGAGACTATCCTAATGTTATCCAGGAAATCCTGCAGGATTACACAGAGGTGTTTGAGATGCCTAAATGGATACCACCTAGTAGAGGACATGAACATCAAATAATATTAAAGGAAGGCCCTCAACCTGTAAAATTAAGGTCTTACAAGGTACCACACTTCCAGGAAAATGAGATAGAAAGACAGGTTAAGGAGATGATTCAGGGTGGAATCATCCAGCCTAGTTGCAGCCCCTTCTCATCTCCAATAATTCTTGTAAAAAAGAAGGATGGAACATGGAGATTTTGTGTGGATTATAGGCAGTTAAATTACATAACCATCAAAGATAAATTTCCAATTCCTTTAGTGGATGATTTGTTGGATGAACTTCAAGGTGTTGAGTACTATTGTAAAATTGATATTAGATCTGGATATTTTTTCATATCAAAATGAGGGAAGATGATGTACCAAAAAAAGCATTTAGCACCCATTTTGGCCATTATGAATTCAAGGTAATGCCATTTGGTTTGACAAATGGTCCAACAACCTTTCAATTACTTATGAATAAGGTTTTTGGTCCCTTTTTGAGGAATTTTTTTCTGGTTTTCTTTGATGATATAATAGTCTACTGACTAGATTTATCATCACATGTGAAGCACTTGGAAGTGGTATTGAAAGTGCTTAAGGAAAACCAGTTGTATGGGAACAGAAGTAAGTGCAGTTTTGCACAAAGAGTGGTGGAGTACTTGGGACATGTGATTTCTAGTAGGGGAGTTCAAAACCTAAAAAATTTAAGGGCATGTTGGATTGGCCCAGTCCTAGCACAATCAAGCAGCTTAGAGGGTTCTTGGGTCTTTATGGATACTACAGAAGGTTTATCAAGGACTATGGGGTCTTTAGGATACCTTTAACTGTGTTATTTAAAAAGAATGGTTTCAAGTGGTCTGAGGAAGCTGAACAAGCTTTTAGGACACTGAAAAAGGTCTCCTTAGTTCACCACCAGTTCCTGTTTTACCTAATTTTTCTAAAATGTTTGTCATTGAGGCAGATGTCTGTGACAGCGGTATGGAAGCAGTGTTGATGCAAGAAGGAAGGCCTTTGGCCTATTTTAGTAAAGCTTTGGGGCCTAAATGTGGTGGAATGCCTACTTTTTAGAAAGAGTTGATGGCTTTATCAACTGCTATTCTCAAGTGGAAGCACTATCTTGAAGGTAATCGTTTCACTATTAAGGCTGATCACCAAAGTCTTAAGTTCTTCTTTGAACAAAGGATTAGTACAGTGGCACAACAGAAGTGGATTAACAAACTTCTAGGGTTTGACTTTGACATTCAATATAAGAAGGTAAGTGATAATAAGGTAGCTGATGCACTTTCCAGGAAACATGAGTGCAATTCTATATCTATAGTTGTGCCAGAATGGTTGGAGGATATTAAGGAGAGTTATGAATGTGATCCAGTGGTACAGGAAGTTCTGGCTCAATTGTTGTTAGGCAAATTTGTGGCTGAGTATACTTTGGATAATGGTATACTGAGATTTCAAGGAAAGCTTGTAATTGGCAGTTAAGGTAGTTATAGAAGTAATATCATTGATATTATACACACCTCATTTGTGGGAGGTCATTCAGGTGTGCAAGCAACTTCCATTTGGCTGAGGAAAACTTTTTACTAGCCTCACATGTTGGAGATGATTCAGTCAATGATTAAGTTGTGTGAGACATGTCAAAGGTGTAAACATGAGAACATTACATATCCTAGCTTGCTACAGCCTTTGGAAGTTCCTGGAAAACCTTTCTCTCATTTAACCATGGATTTTATTGAGGGATTGCCCAAATCAAAAGGTAAAGATTCCATTATGGTGGTAGTGGATAGGTTTACAATGTTTGGGCATTTTATCATCTTGACTCATCCTTATACTGCCAAAAAGGTAGCACAAGAGTTCTTGGATAGGGTTTTCAAATCTCATGTCTTGCTTGGATATATTGTCAGTGATAGAGACAAAATATTCACAAGTTTATTTTGGAAGGAACTGTTTGCAGCAGTGGGAGTTAAGCTTAAGCTTAGTACTGCATATCACCCTCAGTTTGATGGACAGACTGAGAGAGTTAATCAATGCATTGAAATGTTCTTGAGATGCTTCACTGCTGGAAAACCTCCAGGTTGGCATAAATTCTTGTCCTTGGCAGAATGGTGTTATAACTCCAATACACACACTGCCATTAAGATGTCTCATTTTGAGGCTCTCTATGGATTCAAGCCTCAAGGTTTTGGGGAGAGTTTTCCTATAGATGATATAAGGAATGGAGAAGTTGGGAGGATGCTTGAGGAAAGAACAAGACTGAATGTGTTCCTTAAGGAACAATTGAATTTGGCTGCCAATAGGATGAAGCAACAACAAGATAAAGGCATGCCTGAGAGACATATGGAGATTGGAGATATGGTTTTTGTGAAGCTCAAACCCTACAGGCAGCATTCCTTAGTTCTAAGGAAGAATCTGAAGGAAAAATTCGTTATCCCCAAAACGCAGGGGAAATAAAAGCGCGGGATTACGTTCTTTTAAGGATCTACTCACGAGAAAGAATCAGAATCCTGTGTTTAGGAATTAGACCTTTATGTCGATCTAATCGACGATGCCCGGATTTTGCTACTAAAATCACCAACAGCAGCCAACTGACTCATGTCTCTACTGGTATCCACAAACCAACCTCGAGTGTGTTACTCCGTGTTTCAGATGCTAGTCTAATAACTACGAAGCTTTAAAACAATTTTCCCGGATTCCACAAAGTATAGGTTACTTAGGAAATCAGAAATCTAAGAGACAAGAAAATCAAACTTTCTTCTCTTGATTGTTCTTGAGGGTGTGTAAAAATGAAGAAGGAAAAATTAGATTTTTTCTTCTTTGAATTTTTGGCTAGTGTAGAGAGAGAGAGAGAGAGAGAGAGAGAGAGAAAAATGGAGAGAATCTAAGTCGTGAATCTTACGATAAAACTATTTTCATCTATTATGGGGTAAGTGGAATTACCCACTCACCCCACTCTCCCATTATTTTTCTCCCACTCCACACACTCCCTCACACATGTAGATGTGCCGGTTTTGACCAAGTCCAACTGGTCCGGTCGATCGGAGAAATGATTCTCGGCCGACCGGAGTGATAATAAGTTCGGTCGAACCGAGATAACTCTCGATCGACCGGGTCTTTTGCCCAATCCAATTGAGCACATATATCAAATGTAAACTCCAACAAGCTCAATTTAGTTGATTGAGCACATATAGTGTGCGACCCTTTAGGTATTTTCTATGTTGACCGTGACAACAATTGTAAACAGTAATGAGAGGTATCTAGTAACACATCATTACTCCCAATTCACAAATAGTCCCGGTGATTCAAGTAACCAAGAATATGATCTTTTGCCCTAATCCCTTTGTCCTCGATATGTAGATTGAACACAAGTCACGGAGTATGTCAAACTTGTACCGTTCAATCAGTCATTTTCTTGATTCCCGAGTAGACAAATCTAATGACATTAATATCTCATATTAATTCACTTGTTCATGGCCATGATGAATTAGTCTCACTCAATCAAGGGGCTCAAGATATCACTCATGTTGTATAGGAAGGACAAATCCTCTATCTATCACACCTCATCCTGACATGGTTCATAAATATACCCAACAAATGCCTTTATATCCCATCTAGTTACAGACGGTGTTTGACACCATCAAAGTATAGCATTAGCCAAGAAGGAAATCTTGGGTGATCTCAAGTCGAAGGATTAGGTGCAAACAAAATCATTATAAGAACATTGTTGACATTTGTACAACAATCCATGAAATGTTCTTATAAGCGGGTCAGTCCAGTATCAAATACCCATGTGTTTGATTTAATATCTCCATATTTAATCACAAAACATACTAGTCTCCACACATTATTGTTGTCCTTAAATTCCACAATAATGATTGATCAGGGACATTTTAGAATAGTTCAATGTAAAGATTACATAACTATCTAAAGACGTTATTATATGTTTTAATACAAAAAGCACATTCATATTCAAAACAATAATAATGGAATTTATGCCTTAATATTTCATCACATGAAAAGAAATACAACAATCTCCCGCTTACACTAAAGGCAACAACCTTGCCTTTTAGTGTATAATGTACGTAAGAATTATCTTTAAGACCAGTTCTCTTGGTATCTAATACCCATGACACAAGTATGGCGATCATGTTGCTGATGTGTCAGCGGCTTCGGCAGTGAGTCGGCGATGTTATCGTCCGTGTGAACCTTGCAAATCTTCACATCTCCTCTATCAATGATCTCACGGATCAAGTGATAACGCCGCAGTATATGTTTGGACCTTTAGTGAGACCGTGGTTCCTTTGATTGAGATATGGCTCCATTGTTGTAACAATAGAGATAAGTCACATTCGAAATACTAGGCACCACACCAAGTTCAGTAATGAACTTTCGGATCCAAATGACTTCCTTAGCAGCATCTGATGCACCTATATACCCGGCTTCAGTTGTAGAATCCGCAATGGTCACTTGCTTTGAACTCTTCCAGCTCATAGCACTACCGTTTAGACAAAACGCATAACCCCGATTGAGATATGAAGTCGTCTGTCTTTCTGTTTGGAAACTAGCATCAGTGTAACCACTTACAATGAGCTCGTCTTCCCCACCATAGATTAAGAACGTGTCATTAGTCCTTTGTAAGTACTTAAGGATGTTCTTGACGGCTATCCAGTGACGTTCACCGTATGTAGACTGGTATCTGCTCGTTATACTCAAAGCAAAGGAGACATCTGGGCGAGTACACAACATGACATACATGATGGATCCAATTGTCGAAGCAAATGGAATCTCACTCATGCGTTCTTTCTCTTCCAGAGTCTTAGCACGCTGTTGTCTTGAAAGAACCATACCAAGTGATATAGGACAAATGCCCTTTTTAGACTCTTGCATGCTAAACCGATTTAGCACTTTGTCTATATATGTACTTTGACTTAGGCCAAGAAGTCTACGTGATCTATGTCTATGATCTTGACTCCTAAGATGAAGCCTGGTTCGCCTAAGCCCTTCATAGAGAAACATTGCCCCAACCAGACCTATACAAATTACAATGTTGGAATGTCATTCCCTATGAGTAGTTTGTCATCTACATACAAAACCAGGAATACCACAGAGTTTCCACTAAACTTCTTATAAACACAAAGTTCATCAACCTTCTTGATAAAACCGAACTCGCGGACGGCTTTGTCAAAACATCGATTCCAGCTTCTAGAAGCTTGCTTTAGTCCATAAATTGACTTCAATAGCTTACATACTTTATTGACATTCATTGGATCGACAAAACCTTCGGGTTGTATCATATACACGTCCTCATCTAGGTTTCCGTTAAGGAAAGATGTTTTGACATCCATTTGTCAGATTTCATAATCATAGTAAGCAACTATAGCAAGCAAGATACGAATGGATTTGAACATAACTACAGGGGGAAATGTCTCATCATAGTCAATACCATGAACCTGTTTAAAACCTTTCCCGACAAGTCGCCCCTTGTACGTTTGAACATTCTCTTCCATGTCAGTTTTCAATTCGAAAACCCTACTTGCACCCTATTGGGATTACCCTCTCAAGAGCATCTACCAAGATCCATACTTGGTTAGTGTACATGGAATCCATTTCGGATCTCATGGCCTCAATCCATTTCTCAGAATCTGGAATAGTAATTGCTTGATTGTAGGTTGTAGGTTCATTGTGATCAATAAACATAACATCTCCATGTCCGTTTATGAAAAATCCAATTTTTTGGGTGATATACGAACTCTACTAGACCTACGCAATTCTTGTGTTTCTGGAACTGGCTCCACAACAACTTGTGTAGCTTGATCCAATTCCACCTGGTCACTTGTGCTTGGAACTTCACCAAGTTCCCTTGGAATTTCACTAAGCTGTGGAACTTCATTAAATTCCACGTGGCTCCCACTTGTTTTCCCATAAAGAAATTCTTCTTCTAGAAAAACTCCGTTATGAGCAACAAATACTTTGTACTCGTTCGAGATGTAGAAGTTGTACCCTTTAGTTTCCTTAGGATACCCCCACAAAAGTGCACTTGGCTGAGCATGTCCAAAGCTGGACGTTTCACAAACGCCTCACAACCTCAAATCTTTAAGAAAGACATACTAGGACGCCTCCCAGTCCATATATTATATGGTGTCGTTTCAACAGATTTAGATGGAACTCTGTTTAGTGTTAAAGCTGTTGCTTCTAAAGAAAATCCCCAAAAAGAGTTTGAAATGCTCGCATGAATTATCATTGATCGAACCATATCTAATAGAGTTCGATTTCTCCTTTCGGATACACCATTCCATTGAGGAGTGGCCGGAGGAGAAAGTTGTGAAACAATTCCATAACTCTTTAGATAGTCAAGAAATGCTTGACTTAAGTATTCCCCACCTCGATCGGATTGAAGCATTTTAATACTTTTGCCAAGCTGGTTTTCTACTTCATTCTTGTACTCTTTGAACTTTTCAAAGGCTTCAGCCTTGTTTTTCATAAGAAATACGTATCCAAAACGACTGAAATCGTCACTAAAAGTAAGGAATTATAGATAACCACCTCTTGCATGGATATTAAATGGACCACATACATCACTATGTATTAGTTCCAACACTCATTTTCTTGTTCTCCAGTTCTAGTAAAAGGAGAAGCAGTCATCTTACCCATTAAACAAGGTTTTCATGTATCATATGATTGAAAATCAAATGATTCCAACAATCCATCTTTATGGAATTTGGAAATACGGTTTTCGTTTATATGGCATAAGCGACAATGCCAGAGGTATGTAGGATTAGACTCTTTAGTCTTTATCCTCTTTGTATTTATGTTATAAACCGGTGACTCTAGGTCTAGCAAGTATAAACCATTCACCAATGTAGCACTACAATAAAAAACATCATTTAACGATAACAACATTCGTTGGTTTTTAATAGGAATATCAAAACCCATCTTGTACATAAAGACAACTGTCTAAATCTAGAACAATTCTAGAAGGAAAACTAAGATTAGATGTTCCTACAGCAAATGTAACAACTCTTGCTCCATTGCCAACGCGTAGGTCCACGTCGCCTTTGTTGGAGTACATTTAATCTAAGGTGCGCCAATTCGATTGGGCCGGGCCGGGCTTGGATTGGGCCCTTAATCGGGTTGGGCCGACCAACCCATTTGGACCGACCTTATGGCTGGAAAATTGGATATATTTTCAGCTCTTATCTCTTAGAAGGAGGTTGAAGTGGTGGAGAATGTGGAGGAGTGGTTTCCTCCATGATCTCCCACTTCCCCCTTTCTCTCTACCCACTCTCCCTTGAATGACTAAGAAAAATGCTGATTTTTCTTGGTATTCTAAGTCATTATTCTCCAGCTTTTGAAAGGTTAGAGAAGAGAGAAAAAGAGAGAGCATTCAATAGAGATTGAATAGAAAGAAAAGACAGCTTTTCTATATACTTGTTTTCTAGCTTTGGCTAATAGAAAAGAAGTAAGAAAACTGTTTCTTGTTCTTCTTTTAGGTCCTATATCCACCATAAATATATACTCCATCTTGAAGAGTGTCTTCAAGACTTCTACGAGGCGTTGGCTAGCACCAAGCGGTAGAGGACCATCCCCGGAAGATCGAGTGGATATTGGGAGAGGCGGAGCCTGCGTTGGTGGCGTTCCATTCGTGACAGCAAACCTACAACTGAAACCGTTTCAGACTTATTCTGCACTTCGAAAGGTATAATGTTATCCCGTAGTCTAAGGTTATTACTCGTGAAAGATCCTATTAGAGGCGGGTCATTTTATTTCCGCTGCATAACTTGTTTTAGACCCGGTTATTCCTCTAACAGTGGTATCAGAGCCACTCACGAGTACCCTATAGACTTAATGTGCTATAGTATTTTAATATGGATTATGAATCTATATTTTGCATGCCTTAGGATTG
Source organism: Vinca minor (assembly GCA_026122235.1). Taxonomy (NCBI): domain Eukaryota; kingdom Viridiplantae; phylum Streptophyta; class Magnoliopsida; order Gentianales; family Apocynaceae; genus Vinca; species Vinca minor. Next base: position 411,701 of record JAOCZM010000039.1, on the reverse strand, counting down.
CTAGAAATGTTGTATATCACGTATGACAAGTTTTTGCATCATTTTGTATGTATGAGAGTCGAGATCTTCGGTCGACCGCAATGTATGTTTTGGTCAACCGAGTACTCTCAGTATCTCTGTTCGGACGATTGGGAGATAGGTCGGTTCAGCCGACTGGTTACCCGGTCGACCGAGCGGGGTGGCCGGTCCACCGAATCTGAAACAGAATATGAAATGTTCATTTTGCTGGTTGCTCATTTTTCATAAATTGTTATGTTAGTTGAGCATGATGCATAGTAATCGCCTTTACCCTATTGGTTTATTTTATAAATACGATCTGCGAATCGTGCCTATCTCTTTTTTATCAAAAGTTGTAATTCTCTTCTCATCAAATCCCCTCGAATGTAACTCGAGGTTTCCTTAGAATTATGTAATTCTAGATTAGGAGAAGGTACAGTTGTGATGATGATTTGGAGACAACCACATGAAGGTCAAGACGGTATAAAATAGAATGTTTTCTTTTCACACCCTTAGATTGACTTCACAGTTTTTCCATTGGTAAGAATGTACCTCATTACCAATTGCCATGAAGCATAAGTTGGCGGATTCATCATCACCGTCATCACTTGAAGAGCTTAATCCTTCATGAGTATCTTCAAGCGTTTTCCACATAGAGTGGGCGGATTTGCTTCCAAGGACACGGTTGTACTCCTCCGGACTTAAGGCACAACTAAGAATGTTCATAGCCTTATAATTTCGAGTCATTTTCATGGACTCGTCTTCATTTAGCTCATTGTCCATCTTTGGAGTTTGAACACCCTCCACTACTTTCATCGGTACATATGGACCTTCTTCAAATATATGCCATAATGAATAATCTATGGAGCATACATATATCTTGAATCGGTCTTTCCAATCTTCAAAATTATTTTCAACAAGAAGTGGTGGTCTATCGAAGGAAGATCCCTCTTGGTAAGCTAAAGCGGAATTACCGGCCATAATCTTTACTTCAAGCGGTTAAGCTAAAAATGAAGACGAGGCTCTGATACCAATTGTAAAACACAAGAGGGGGGGAGGGGGGGTGAATTGGGTTTTAACTAATCTTGTAAACTTTTTCGATTCTTTGCAAAGCTATTGGAAGTTTGAGCAAGAAGAATAAAAGCAATGCAAAACCCAATCAACAAGACAAATGATTTAGAGTGGTTCGATTCACTTAGAATCTACATCCACTACCTTGAGCCGCACCCAAGGATTTCAAACAACTTCACTAAGAAGAATGTTTACAAATGTGGCTAACTCACTAAGAGTTTTACAACACAACCACACAATGAAAAACTCACTAAGAGCTTGCCCACACAAAGTAGGACTTTACAAATTGCCCACACTAAGTAGGACTTTTACAAGAATTATCCAATCACTTAGAAAGGGAATGAAAAGTTTAAATACAAAGATAGATCACTCTTATAAGTGAGAATGTATACCTTTGAAGTACAAGAATGTTTAAGCCCTTTTGAACATATGAATTCCACTATTCGTCTTGCTTTTTGAAAGAACACCTTTGAATGAATTAGATCATGGAGATCAAGTGTTTTTGCTTTGAAGGTGTTTAGACTTGATAAGAAATCAATGTAAAATGTATGTGCAAGTCTTAGAATGATTCTCTAGCTTTGGAGTATAAATACATTTCAAAATAGGCTGAAAATCGAGTCTCCAACGGTCAAATAACGGCTAGTAAAAACAGAGTTCGGTGGACCGAACATTGCACTTCGGATGACCGAACCAAGCTTCGGTTGAACCGAACCAAGGTCGGTCGACCGACATACCCATATGGTCGACCGAAGCTAACAGTCAAACCTCTCAGTATCTCTTCGGTTGATCCAAGCTTGAGCTCGGTTGACCGAACTTCCAAGCTGATTTTTCACACGTTTTGAAATCTTTTGAAGTCTAAAAGGTTTTCCTAAAAGGTAACAAGTAAGAACACTTGGAAAACTTTTCTAAAAGACTTATCTATGAAATCAAAGGCTTTTTGGATAAGAACACATGTAAAGATCATTTTGAAACTTAAGCCTTTTGAAAACGTGTTTATGAAAACATGCAAGACTAGAGTGTAGAGCTTATGTTCATGAGAGCTTTGGTTAGAGCTATATAAGATAAAGACTTATAACGACAAAGCTAATCTAACCAAACCTAAGTCTTCAATCTTCAATCTTGAAAGATGAGCCTTGAATAATACGACTTTGAATCTTGATCATGGCTTGATTGAAGTACTTAGAGCTTCCAATATATGTTCCGATATTCTATCACAAAGATATAAACATTAGACACAACATCAAGTGTTTGTCCATTATCAAAAACCGAGTTCGATCGCCCTTAGGGCTAACAATCTCCCCCTTTTTGATTATGTCAAACTTTGATGTAATTAGATAGGATATGGACAATTTTAAGTACAAGGAAGCATGGCAAAAGGATTTAAGAACAAATAAGTGTAAAGCTAAGTGCTTATAAGATAAACCAAGATAGAACGAGAAACATAAGCACTAGCATGTTAAGTTCTTATGCCATATACATTAGGGACTCTTTGAAGAGCCCTATTTCCCAACCAACCTCCTTGCCTCCTTCCTTCCATAAATAACATTCTTGTGTGTAAAATACATACCTTAAGTTTACACAAGAAGCTAACTTACCATTTTCATCAATGTCGATATGAGTGCTAAGGATCCTATTACAAAGAACATGCTCACACAAACATTAGAACTAACAATGGTTTGTTATCATCAAAACAACATAGTATATTTTGCCCTTCAGGCTAACAATCTCCCCCTTTTTGATGATGACAAAACATTGATGCAAATGGGAATAATATGCAAGAATAAGATACCAAATGTATGCATGAGATAAGGATATTGAGGATCCAGACAAGTAGAATCTTTTCAAAAAATATTCTACTCCCCCTATATAAAATAATTCCTTATCTCTCCCATTTTGCAAGTTCTAAGCTTTCTCCTTTTGTAAATAACTTCTCTTGGCACATTTGCAACACTAAAAATTCTCCCTCTTTTTGTCAAAATCAAAAAGGGATATCAGAGCGCCAATAAGAAAAGCATTTTAACGAAAAGTAAAGATTAATTTTGGAGAAGCTTGATGAAATTTAATAATCCTCCCCATATAAAGACAAACTTAAAAACCATAAAGACACCTTGATGGTCTTGTAGATTGATAAAATAAGAATCAAAAGATCAATCCTAAAGACCAAAAAGAATTATGAAGAAGGATTACTTAAGAATAAGCTTGATTGATTTCTAAAAAACCAGGAGTCCATAATAACACATAAATCCAAAAGATGGTCATGTATGGCTCAAAAAGAATATCAACCTATGCTAAAAACAAAGGAGATAGGGAATAAACCTTAAAGAACAATCTCCCCGTTTATCAAACATACGATGTTAGCTATTTGAGATAAAACCAAATTTGATCACAATTGACCAATTGTAAAACATGATATCAATTGTAAATATAGCCAATTGTAAAACATGTTTGAAAATATAGCTAACAAAGTACTAGTGGAAGTGATACCATGAATTCATAAGATACGCACATGTATCACAACCAAAAGAAGTAGAGGAAGTGTAAGATAACACTATGAGTACATTCCTCTAACAAGTTAATGGTTAGCTAAATGAGTGTAGCAACTCTTAAAGAAATACTAACCAAAAACTCTAATGAGATCACAATGGATAAGAAAATGAAGACTATGATCTCAAAGTTATTAAGGGAGAGTATATGTGATACCAATTGAAAACATAAACATTTATACCACATATAACTTCCAAAATAACTTACACAAGTTGGCTATAAGAGTTGAAAGATGAAAAGCAAGCCAACAAGTGATGTGATGATGTAAAATATGAACAATTGAGCATACATCACATATTATGAGGGAGGTATGAGTTGAAAACATTTGAAAAACTCCCTCTTAGGTTATGCCAATTCCAAACACACAAATAGACACAACCCATGGCATAATCAATGCCATAATCACAGTTTACATCCTAAGTCAAGCATCTAGACGATCAACCACATAAGGTAAATGCTAAAGACTTGAATATAAACACAAACCCCTATATGCAATAAAGATCAAGTGAAAACAAACATAGCATATACAAAATCCCCCAAAGCAAAAGACACTAAATAAAAGAGGGGAGGGGGTTGTAGCTCATAAGGAACAAAAGCAAAAGAATGATCATTAACAAGTAATGAGTTAAGCTTTTGTACCTCAATGCTCTTTGAGCTTGGACTTCTTACCATTTTGGTTGATCTTCAATATCAACAAGTCCATAGAGGCCTTTTGTGTGATCTATTTCATGATCATCACTACCATATGAAGCACATTGAGAGGTTGACATGTGATTGCTCCATTTTCTTTGTTGTTTATCCTTGATTGATGAAATGAAAGCAATCTCCTCTTCTTTTCATGACAATTGTAGAGTCATCATTGATGGGTGACTTTTCTTTGATGAACCCTCTACAATCTTGTGATCCTTGGCATTTGACTCTTTTCTTGGAGTCTTAGCTCATTGTGCCATTCCTTGTAGTTCATATCTTCTTCTTGAAGTTTAGAACTCTTTGTTACCTACAAGGAATTCTTGAGAACTAATGTGGTACCTTTTCAAAGGTCCTTCATGATTAGCTCAAAATCTCAAGTAAACACATATATGCTTAAGGATCATGCACATCAAAAACCAAAACAACTAGATGGATTCTTAATAGAATAAGACATGGCAAAACAAGAATCAATCAAGTTGCATATGCTACATCTCATAGATACCTTAGCTAAACTCAACATGGACAATAACGAACATGCTAAAGGTTATCTATATGAATATAACATTCAAGAATGTGAGATGCAATCATATATAAGAGCAAGCATGTATATATATATATATATCAAAAACACTTAAACACATTAATTAAAGTGTTAAGAGAAGGTGATTTTGATACCTTTGCTTTCTTACCAAGTGATGAAGACATTGTATTGACACTTTGGCTCTTGTCATCACTTGATGCTTTGCTCTTTGTATCTAAGCAACTTGGTTCTCCAATTGATTGACATTTGAGCTTTGAGAATCCAAGTGTTAAGGAGTGCTTTTGAATTTCTTCTTTTGGCACATCTCCTTTAACTTCTCCCTAATGCCACTTCTCTTTGAATCAAGTCCATTGAAGCTTTGTGGCATTCATCTAACTTATAATAACCTATAAGATCAAGGGAGGAGTAACTTTTGGTACCCATTTTTGTTTGGGTCCATGGGGGTTAGTTAAAATACGCTTAACTCTCCAAGTGGTTTTAACTCCTCTTTCAATCTTCTTCTTAACATGGCATCTATCACAAGAGTGACCATGTTTTCCACAATATGTGCAACAAATGTGTGGCTTAGAAGAATTGTGAGCATGCACAAGATATCTATTAGGCCTTTGTGACATTCTAGCATTTACAACAAGAATCTTAGGTTTAAGGGAAGAGCTAGCAATATCAACATGTTTAGCAATATAACCAAGGCCATGTTTATCATGTGAAGCACATTGCATGCCAAGAATTTGATCAAGATTATTCTTACCCTTATTAAAGTTATCAACAAGAAGAGTAAGATCATTAACTTTGTTCTCCAAAAGATCAAATTCAACAAGCTTGTTTTCTAAACGAAGACAATTTATTACAAGCTTCTAAGTATTGTAATGAAGATGTATTGCAAGTAGTAATAAGATCATCATTTTCACATTTCAAGCAATTAACATCATCACACAACTTTTTATTTTCATCAACCAACTTAGCATTATCAACAAGCAAAGATTCAATTTTAAGCTTCATATCTTTGTTTTGCTTGGCACATTTTCTCAATTGATCATACATATAAATTAAAAGCTCATTTGGATCATCCTCAACATTATCATCATCATCACAAGAATATGAAATTGAGGGAGAAGAATGTACCTCATTACCAATTGCCATGAAGCATAAGTTGGCGGATTCATCATCACCGTCATCACTTGAAGAGCTTAATCCTTCATGAGTATCTTCAAGCGTTTTCCACATAGAGTGGGCGGATTTGCTTCCAAGGACACTGTTGTACTCCTCCGGACTTAAGGCACAACTAAGAATGTTCATAGCCTTATAATTTCGAGTCATTTTCATGGACTCGTCTTCATTTAGCTCATTGTCCGTCTTTGGAGTTTGAACACCCTCCACTACTTTCATCGGTACATATGGACCTTCTTCAAATATATGCCATAATGAATAATCTATGGAGCATACATATATCTTGAATCGGTCTTTCCAATCTTCAAAATTATTTTCAACAAGAAGTGGTGGTCTATCGAAAGAAGATCCCTCTTGGTAAGCTAAAGCGGAATTACCGGCCATAATCTTTACTTCAAGCGGTTAAGCTAAAAATGAAGACGAGGCTCTGATACCAATTGTAAAACACAAGAGGGGGGGTGAATTGGGTTTTAACTAATCTTGTAAACTTTTTCGATTCTTTGCAAAGCTATTGGAAGTTTGAGCAAGAAGAATAAAAGCAATGCAAAACCCAATCAACAAGACAAAGGATTTAGAGTGGTTCGATTCACTTAGAATCTACATCCACTACCTTGAGCCGCACCCAAGGATTTCAAACAACTTCACTAAGAAGAATGTTTACAAAGGCCGCATAAACGAAGACTGCATATCCAAGCTCTATAAAGATGGGTTGTTGGAATCATTTGACTTCATGTCTTATGATCGATGCGAATCTTGTTTGTTGGGTAAGATGACAGCATCACCTTTCACTAAGCTAGGTGAGAGAGCCGATGCTTTATTAGGACTAATACATAGTGATGTATGTGGCCCTTTTAATATACATGCAAGGGGTGGTTACCTCTACTTATTACCTTTACTGATGACTTCAGTAGGTATGGATATGTGTTCTTGATGAAACACAAATCCGAAGCATTTGCTAAGTTTAAAGAGTTTAAACTAGAAGTAGAAAACCAACTTGGCAAGAGTATTAAGGTTCTTCGATCTGATCGAGGAGGAGAATACTTGAGTCAAGAATTCTGTGACTATCTAAAGGATTGTGGAATCGTTTCACAACTTTCTCCTCCAGCTACTCCACAATGGAATGGTGTATCTGAAAGGAGGAACAGAACCTTATTAGATATGGTTCGTTCTATGATGAGTCACACGAGCCTGCCCAATTCTTTTTGGGGACACGCACTAGAGACAAAGCAGCTTTAACACTTAACCACGCTCCATCTAAATCGACTTGCAAAGACGCCATACGAGTTATGGGACTCGGGAAGCGTCCCGGTTTGTCTTTCCTCAAGATTTAGGGGGTCGTGAAGCTTTTGTAAAACGCTCAGCTTCTAATAAGCTGGCTCCAAAATCTGAAAAGTGCATATTTGTAGGTTATCCTAAGGAAACTAAAGGATACTACTTTTATATCCCTAACAAAAACAAAGTGTTTGTTGCTCGCACGGGAGTCTTTCTAGAAAAAGAATTTGTTTCTAGAAACCCGAGCGGGAGTAGCGTAGAACTCATCGAAGTTCCGGACTCTCAAACTAGCACTAATGATAAGATGGAAATTGAACAGACTCCACAAGTTGTTGTGCAAAGAAAGTGCCACAAACGAGCTATGCGACCAAGCACTAGCTCAAGAAACACAAGAATTGCGTAGAGTCCGGTAGAGTTCGTCGTCCACCTCCTGAAAAAATTTGGTTTTTTTCATAACAGTAACATGGTGATGTTATGTTTGTATCACGATGAACCTTCAACCTACAAACGAGCAATTAATAGCCCTGCATTCTAAGAAATTGCTTGAGGCCACGAGATCCGAAATGGACTCCATGTACACAAACCAAGTCCGGATCCGGGTTGATCCACTCGAAGGGGTAACTCCCATAGGGTGCAAATGGGTTTTTAAGATTAAAACCGACATGGAAGGGAATGTACAAACGTATAAGGGGTGACTGGTCGCGAAAGGTTTCAAACAAGTTCATGGTATTGACTATGACTAGACCTTTTCCCCCCGTAGTTATGTTCAAGTCCATTCGGATTTTGCTTGCTATTGCAGCTTACTATGACTATGAAATCGGCAAATGGATGTCAAAACCGCTTTCCTTAATGGAAAACTTGAAGAGGATGTGTATATGACACGACTCAAGGTTTTGTCACTCCGGAGAATGCTCGAAAAGTATATAAGCTTCGGAGATCCATTTATGGACTCAAGCAAAGGCTTCTCAAGCTGGAACATCCGCTTTTAATGATGCCGTCCCGAGAGTTTGGCTTCATTAGAAATGAGGATGAGCCTTGTGTTTACAAGAAGGTTAGTGGGAGCTCAATCGTATTCCCTCGGGTTTTGTATTTAGATGACATACTACTCATTGGAAACGACATACCAACCTTAAAGTCCGTCAAGGCTTGGTTGAGTACGTGTTTCTCTATGAAAGACTTAGGCGATGCCGACTATATTCTCGGGGGAGTCAAGATCTATAGAGATAGATCCAGGAGACTTATTGGCCTAAGTCGAGTACATATATAGACAAGGTGCTAAAGCAGCTTTAGCATGCAAGAGTCTAAGAAGTGGCCTTTGTCCTATGGCACATGGTACTGTTTCGTCGAACAAACAAGTGTTCTAAAACACTCGCCGAATTAGAACGCATGAAAGAGATCCCTTATGCTTCTTCCATAGGATCCATCATGTACGCCATGTTATGTACTCGCCCTGGATGTCTCGCTTTTCCTTAAGCCTTACGAGCAGATACCAGCCTAATTACGGTGAACGCCATCGGATCTCGACCAAGAATATCCTCAAGTACTTACGAAGGACTAAGGATACATTCTTGATTTATGGAGGGCGGATGAGCTCGTTGTAAGTGGTTACACCGATGCTAGTTCCCAAACCGATAGAGATGATTTCCGATCGCACCGGGATATGTGTTTAACTTGAATGGAGGTGTTGTGAGTCAGCGCAGATTCAAAGCAATCGACCATCGCAGATTCTACGACAGAGGTCGAGTACATAGCAGACTTGTGAAGCAGCTAAGGGCGCTTTGGATCAGAAATTTATTTCCGACCTCGATGTGGTTCCTAGTATTGCGAACCCGATAGACCTCTATTGTGACAACAATGGGGCTATTTCATAATCTAGGGAACCCAGATCTCACCAGAGGTCCAAACATGTACTACGGTGTTTTCACCTAATCCACGAGATTATAGAAAGAGGTGATGCGCATATATGTAGAGTAGATTCGGCAGACAATGTCACCGATCCACTGACGAAGCCACTGTCGCAGCAGCAGTATGATCGTCACACTAGCTCCATGGGTATCCGATATCCGGGAGGGTCGATCTTTAGAGACAAAGTCATTAGTATGCCCTTAAAGACCAATCAGTAGATGATTTTGGGTCTTTAGTGCAAGTGGGAGATTATTGTATCGTATTTATGTAATTTTCATTTTGATGAATAAAAAGGCATAAATTCCAGTATTATTTCAATATGTTTCTGCGTTCTTAAAAACATAATGAAATAATATGTCCTTAGAATAGTATTCATAATTGTTATGATTCTGAAACGTCCATAGTCGAACATTATTATGGAATCTTCGAGGACAATAATAATGCTTAAGACTAGTATGTGCAGTGATTGATATAAGATATCGGATCGTCACATGGGTATATATGATTAGAGAATCATTATACTCGACAGGGACTCGACATGAGAAACACACCATGGGTTGTTATATAATAGTCAACGATGTTTCTCAATTTTTGACTGGGTTGTATATGAGATCCTTCGACTTGAGGTCTCACAAGAGTTCTTGCATGGCTAGTGTTATGCTTTGATAATGTTAAACGCTATCTGTAACAGGGTGAGCAATAAAGGCATTTATTAGGTATATCACGAATCTTGTTCAGGATGAATGGGATGCAAAAGGATTTGTCCCTCCTATATAGCAGGAGCGATATCTTGGGCCCCTTTGATGGAGTCTGACTAATTCATGGCCATGAACAAATGAATCAGTATATGATATTGATGTCATTTGATTAGTCTACTCGCGAATCAAGAAACTAAAAGATTGGACAATACAAGTGTGACTTTTTCCATGACTTGTGTTCAATCTAGATATCAAGGACAAAAGGATTTAAATACAAATGTCAAATGGTGTGATTATGATAGTCACCAGGTATTTATGAATTGGGGGTAATGATGCGTTGCTAGATACCTCTCATTACTTGTGACATATGATGTCACGGCCAACATCATAGATACCTCCTGGGTCGCACTCATAGATCAACTGGATTGGGCTTGTTGGAGTACATTTAATCTAAGGTGCACCAATTCGATTGGGTCGGGGCGGATTGGATTGGGCCCTTAATCGGGTTGGGCCGACCAATATGATTGGGCCGACCAACCCATTTGGACCGACCTTATGGCTGGAAAATTGGATATATTTTCAGCTCTTATCTCTTAGAAGGAGGTTGAAGTGGTGGAGAATGTGGAGGAGTGGTTTCCTCCATGATCTCCCACTTCCCCCTTTCTCTCTACCCACTCTCCCTTGAATACTAAGAAAAATGCTATTCTAAGTCATTATTCTCCAGCTTTTGAAAGGTTAGAGAAGAGAGAAAAAGAGAGAGCATTCAATAGAGATTGAATAGAAAGAAAAGACAGCTTTTCTATATACTTGTTTTCTAGCTTTGGCTAATAGAAAAGAAGTAAGAAAACTGTTTCTTGTTCTTCTTTTAGGTCCTATATCCACCATAAATATATACTCCATCTTGAAGAGTGTCTTCAAGACTTCTACGAGGCGTTGGCTAGCACCAAGCGGTAGAGGACCATCCCCGGAAGATCGAGTGGATATTGGGAGAGGCAGAGCCTGCGTTGGTGGCTTTCCGTTCGTGACAACAAACCTACAACTGAAACCATTTCAGACTTATTCTGCACTTCGAAAGGTATAATGCTATCTCGTAGTCTAAGGTTCTTACTCGTGAAAGATCCTATTAGAGGCGGGTCGTTTTATTTCCGCTGCATAACTTGTTTTAGACCCGGTTATTCCTCTAACAGCCTTTTGCCAGCTCCCTACTGCTTGAAGTCCCTACACATTCATACAAATGTGAGAACCACACCCGGTATCTAATACCCATGAGGAAGTAGTAGTAGACAAGTTAATCTCAATAACATAGATACCTGAGCCAGAAGTAACATTTGGTCCATTTCCAAGATTTTTACTAGCAAGATAACTGGGACAGTTTCTCTTCCAGTGTCATTTATGTCCACAACGAAAACAATTTTCATCCTTACCCACAGCGCTCTTGGGCTTCAGTGCTTTCTCAAAGTGGTTAGGTTTGCCCTTAGGTTTGCCCGAAGGCTTGCCCTTAGGCGTACCAAAACCCTTGCCCCTGTTGTTGTTGATCATGTAAATGACATTGGACTTACCTATTTCCTTTTCGGCAGTCCTCAATAGGTCCAACAATTCTGGGAGAGTTTGTCTATCTCATTCATGTTGTAGTTTAGTACAACTTGACTGAATGATTCAGGCAACGATTGCAGAATCAAATCAATGGATAGCTCTTGGCCCAGAGGAAATCCCAGTCTTTCGAAGCACTCAATATAGCCTATCATTTTCAGAACGTGATTTCCAACTGGTGTTCCCTCCGCCATTTTTCATTGAAAGAGAGACTTCGACACATCGAATCTGTCTTGGCGGGCTTGACCCTGAAAGAGTTGCCTTAGATGATTAATCATATCGAATGCTCCCATTTCCTCATGTTGCTTCTGAAGCTCAGAGGTCATGGTTACTAACATAAGACTAGACACATCCAATGCATCATCTAGGTGCTTACGATAACCATTTCTTTCAGCTGATAGGAGCCCCTTTGACTGGTGGATCAAAATTTTGTTCCTCGAGAACATACAACTTTTTCTCATGCTTGAGAACGATTCTCAAGTTCCTATACCAGTCGAAGAAGTTTTCTCCCTCAAATTTGTCTTTCTCAAGGACGGATCACAACGATAGTGAGTTTGATGCAACGATTGCATTTTCCATTTTATCTACAGAGAAAAATTTGCAAAGATTTAGTTGTCATGTCTTAAAAATCATTAAAAGGACTTTAATTAATGATTCTCCCACTATTTTCTTCAAATTAATAACCCTCAAGTATTCATTTGGAAAGTTCAAGACTTTTTAGTAGGATCAAGATCCATATTTCGTCATTCTCAAGGCAGCTTTAGCTACTATACTCAAGAAGATGCTTTAGGTAAGCAACACTTGCTAATCACATCAATTATGTAACTCTTGGTTGGTTAAGTAGTTAACGATTACCCTCAGTACATAAATGTACATGTTAACCATTTTGCCTCTGGATTCTCAACCATTGAGGTAATCCGGTTAAGTATAACCCAAGGTTGACCGGCGGATATCACTAACTTATCCTTCGTGCCTCACCAGGATACACAGTCGCTTATTCCACACGGAAGTTGACACTACTGTCGATCTTGTTCTTGACGAGGGCCCCGCTAGGAAGGAAATAAACTTAATATTTAAAATTGAGGGGTTTTAAAAATTGTCTCACCAAACGGTGTATAATCTGATTATATGTTTGAATTGGCATCACATGCTAAAAATAATATTGTAAACATGCATCAGGCATCTCATGCAAAATACATAAAATAGTAAATAAATGTGACATAATAATAGCCCCTATACGGATTTTTCGAGCCAACAGAAAATCCTACGTCAATCTAAAGGGGGAAAGCAATAAATCATATTGATTCTCTTCTGCCTCATTGTGGTTTCCTCCATCCGATGGACACCTTTCTTCATCACTTGTTACATATATAAAATAAATAGAATCCTATTCTTAAACTTTTACATAATTGAAAGAATCTTTCGAGTTACATTCGAGATTGAAATTTACAACAAGAGATAATGGATAAGGCACGACACGCAGGCCGTATTATAATAAAAACCACTGGTCAAAGGCTATTACTATGCACAATGCTCAAAATAAACACAAAATCATGCTAAGAGCGCAAATATACACCGCCTTCCCCTTTCTGATCGACACGGGCCATATTCACGGTCGACCGCGATAAGGCAGTAACCAAAACAGTGTAAACTTTAGGCCGCCTCTGTCGACCCAGAACATATTTTATCGACCGGCCTGAAAATAAACTAGCCTCGGTCAACCGTGACTGTGAAGGGATTCATGGGCAGAAACTCGTTCTAAACACCCATGAGTCCTCCCCTGAAGGATCCGCTAATACAAAAACGAATCGAAAAAAAAAACCCAAAAAGGACTTACATTTTTTGGCTAAAGATGGTATCTTTTGGCTCTCAGCAGCAACCACCTTGAGTCCTCCCTTGCGGAATTACTCCCTACCGGTATCCACGCGACGAAACAAGCAGCGAGTGCTAACTCTTCGGTTTTTCTGGGTTACGAATTGTCTAGAGAGAAAAAGGAGGCCGAAATCAAGAAATCAGATTTCTAGGTTATTGTATTATTGCGGCTGAAGCATTAGTCTCAAGGGTTTCGACCAAGAGAGGTTTATATAGGGAGTGGGAGTTTGTTCTAAGGAGAACTCACATGTCCTATCCACCTCTTTTGGCAGTGGGAGTCTATAACTCCCACGTCCTCTAGACTTCTGCTGGTAGTGGGAGTCTTTATCGGATAATAACTCCCACGTAATCCCAGCTATACCGAAAATGCCCCTTATCTCTAATTCGAATAATAACGCTTTATTATTCTCAGAAAAATAAATGTCAGATACAATGAACCTATACACATTCTAGATTCATTGAATCTGGACATGAAGCTCGTTAGCTCGTCTATGCGTATGACCCTGTAGGTGCATATCACAATGGCAATGAAAACATACTTAGTAGTAGTATGTGTTCATAAATCACAAGTGGTCCCTAGCAGGACATCGTGACTACCCAAAGTGAATGAATTTACGGTGGAACCTAATATCAATCCACTATTTAATCCATTTGTCTCGCGATATCCTAATTAAGCATAAGGCATGGTAGTCGTCACCCTTATTAAGCTTAATTGTATTTATGCTCGATCTCCGAGTAGACTGTTCCAACAAATAGTATTTAATAACCACTTTATCAAATACATTTGAGCACGGCCATGCATTTAGACAGTCTTCCCTATCGAGGGGCCCATGGATATCTCTCTTTAATAATAGAGAGGGACAAATTCCTTACAATACCTATCACATTCAAGCCATGATAGGACGCTACATCCGATCATCAGTCGTATTGATTACTCGATTAAAATTAACGTCCGACTGAGTCAAAACGTGGCTCCATTCATGCTAGAATCAATGGAGTCATAAGGTCTAAGGATTCTAAAATAGTATTGAGCAAGTAATACTTATGACTAAGGACCATGAAGTATTACTTCTCTAACGGATCACGTCCGATACAATATATCTCAATACATTACATCTATGATATGATTTGTATTCATTACACATGATTAGTAAAACATAATCATCAATCAAACATCATACTAGTTTTATTTCATTGTAAAGAAGCTTACATAAAACTAGGGACAACTAGAATAGTAATTACCTAAACTAATGAGTTTTACTATCAAATCACGCATTTGATGTTCATAAGCAAAATTAGCTATTCAATTACATGCTCAAAAGATATAAAACGTACAACATATGCTAATGGTCCTAGGGCACTACTAAGAGACTTCTCACCGATCGTCCGAAATTTAGGCAGTAGCAAAATCCTATTTTCTAACTCATGTTCGGTCTGCTGCGAACATCTTTCGGTCGACCGAATATTTACCAGAAAACAGAAAATAGCCAAAAACATGAATTTTACAATTTGTTCCGGTATTCGTTTAACACTTAAACGACTTCCTAGAGACTGTAAAAGGTAAAACACCATATGACATGCATTATCAACTACTAAAACAGTAAGATAACACATAAACAAGATTATTGGGTTCTCGTGATAGGCTTTGATACCACTTGAAGGAAAAATTCGTAATCCCCAAAATGCAGCGGAAATAAAAGCGTGGGATTACGTTCCTTTAAGGATCTACTCACGAGAAAGAACCAGAATCCTGTGTTTAGGAATTATACATTTTTGTCGATCTAATCGACGATGCCCATATTTTGCTACTAAAATCACCAACAGTAGCCAATTGACTTTTGTCTCTACTAGTATCCACACGCCAACCTTGAGTGTGTTACTCCGTGTTTCAGATGCTAGTCTATTAACTACGAAGCTTGAAAACAATTTTCCCGGAATCCACAAATTATAGGTTACTTAGGAAAACCGGAAATTTAAGAAACAAGAAAATCGAATTTTTTTCTCTTGATTGTTCTTGAGAGTGTGTAAAAATGAAGAAGGAAAAATCAGATTTTTGCATTTTGGATTTTCGGAGAGAGAAAAAAATGTAGATGAAAATTTTTTTTGTCATTTTTGCATCATGTTGAGAGAGAAAAAAATGGAGAGAATTCAAGTCTTGTGAATCTTAGGATGAAAACTAATTTCATCTAGTGTGGGGTAAGTGGAATTACCCACTCTCCCCTTATTTTTCTCCCACTCCATACACTCCCTCACACATGTAGATGTGCCAGTTTTGACAAAGTCCAACTAGTCCGGTCGACCGGAAAAATGGTTATTCGGCCGACCCGTGACAGCTCTCGGTCAACTGGGTCTTTTGCCCAATCCAATTGAACACCTATATCAAATGTAAACTCCAACATAATCAAAAGCTGGCACCTAAATTCTTTGGACCATACATTATTTTGAAGAAGTTTTGCAATGTAGCTTATGAGCTAGATTTCCCAGCTCATTCCAGAATCCATCATATATTCCATGTTAGTCAATTTAAGTTGAGGATTGGCGAGGAACAGATTGTGAAGAAGAATATACCAGATCTCAATGGTGATGGGCAGTTTCTGCTGGAACATATTGTTGTGCTGGATAGAAGACAGATCAAAAGGAATAATAGACTAGTTGTGCAATGGCTGGTGTCTTGGAGCAACTTGCCTGAAGAGGAAGCTACCTGGGAGATTGCTGATGATTTTCTCAAGAAATGTCCAGATTTTGCATGGAGTTCTGAATGAATTCAGCTTGAGGACAAGCTATTTTTTCAAGTAGGGTGGAATGTTATTATAATGATATAATGTTAATAATCATAATACATTTGTAATACATTGGTAGGGGAAGTGGGGCTTGAACCCTAGACCGCCTTAAATGCTTTTTAATATATAAAAAAAAAGGCGCGGGCGGGTCAACCATTTCTGGGTCGAAACCCGGGTTAGGGAACACTACTATAAATAGTGGCAGTTAGGCTGTTTTTGGGAAATCAGCCTGTTTAGTCCCCCATGAATTTTCGGTTAGTCTGTAAAGTTCCCAATGTTTAATTTCTGCCTGTAAAGTCCCCCAGGAATTTTCGTTCGGCCTATAAAGTCCCCAATGTTTGATTTCAGCCTGTAAGTCCCCTCAGAATTTTTGGTCAGCTCTGTAAAGTCCCTTATCTATTTGCAGGTTGCATATAGAGGTTCAACCGCCTCTTCTGCGGCGGAATCAGGGCAACCCCAAATTCATGTCATCCCCGTGCTTAATGTGCGGGGGAATAATGGTCAGTTTCAATCTATAAAATTTACAAAATACGAAATATCTGGGACTAGGTAAAGGACTTTACAAGCTGAACGAAAATTCCTGGGGGACTAACTAGGCTGAAATTAAACATTGGGGACTATACAGGCTAATCGAAAATTCTTGGGGGACTAAACAGGGGAAATCAGCCTGTTTAGTCCCCCATGAATTTTCGATTAGTCTGTAAAGTTCCCAATGTTTAATTTCAGCCTGTAAAGTCCCCCAGGAATTTTCGTTCGGCCTATAAAGTCCCCAATGTTTGATTTCAGCCTGTAAGTCCCCCAGGAATTTTTGTTCAGCCTATAAAGTCCCTTACCAATTTAATTTCAGCCTTTAAAGTCCCTTATCTATTTGCAGGTTGCATATAGAGGTTCAACCGCCTCTTCTGCGGCGGAATCAGGGCAACCCCAAATTCATGTCATCCCCGTGCTTAATGAGCGGGGGAATAATGGTCAGTTTCAATCTATAAAATTTACAAAATACAAAATATCCGGGACTAGGTAAAGGACTTTACAAGCTGAACGAAAATTCCTGGGGGACTTTACAGGCTGAAATTAAATATTGGGGACTTTACAGGCTGAACGAAAATTCCTGGGGGACTAACTAGGCTGAAATTAAACATTGGGGACTATACAGGCTAATCAAAAATTCTTGGGGGACTAAACAGGCTGATTTCCCTAAGAATTATAATGAAAGATGAGTGGTGGAAATGATCAAGGAGGAACCACATTTGGCAATGCTCCTAATGAGGACAAAGAGAAAGGATACCACTTGTCTCTAACCAAGGAAGAAGTCAACAAGATCGTGTATGATTGGGAATTAAGGATTTAGATGGTGGGAAAGAGTAGGAATCTATTGAAGACATCATTACCCCGTCAAAAGCCAAGGAAAAAGCCTAGTATATTCCAAGATCAAGAAAGAAGAAGATGTCTATGAGGATCGTGCACTTGCCACGGAGAAATTACACCGGTAAACCACAAGAACACAATGAGGGGACAATTGAGATCATGGGAGACTTCATGCATACCATATATCGTCATGGTGTGAAGATCAAGCAAAGGATTCCGAAAACTCCAAGAGAAAATCCTTCAAAATCTTACTTTTTTATTCTTTCCCTTATTGTTCATTTTTATGTACCCCTAGTATATCTTTTGTTTCTAGCTAAGACTTATATTGAAAATTTTCTATGACTTGCTATATGAATTGTTTATCTTTGACTAGGAGCTTAATGATGATATCAATGTGATGAAAGTTCATTCTATTGCATTCCACCACTCATTTTTATGTATGAAAAACGGGGGGGAAAAATATGTGCTTTGTTGATTATGTAATGTGTTGGTTGACCTAAAGCTATGTTTAAGTTCTTATGTAGCTTAATTGGATTGATATGTGTTTATATAGTTTGCATCCTAGTTTCTTAGATCTTATTTTGTCTTAAAACCTGCTACATGTGTTTGATTGTTCCCTGGTTCGACTGTAGTTTGCCTTGAAAAATTAGATTACAAGAAAATCCCTTATTTTTCATAAGGTCGGTCGACTGACCCAATATATCTCTGTTGACCGAATCATGTCAGTTAACCTACCTTATTTCTGCGGTCAACCGAAGGTTAATGTTTTCTTCATAAAACTATTTCTACAATTCTTTATCCTTGCAATTTTACCAAAATAAACATCGGCACTACCTCAGGTGCAGAATTCTATAGTCAATCTCCTTTTTAACCCTAAGGTCAATTTTTTGCTCTCGCGCTATGGTTAAACGGTACATTGTGGGTGGTAAAAAGGTGTGGCAGGAAAGGTGCTCGCCTATGCGATTTTTTTGAACTGTTTCGTTCTTCATATGTTCGTTGGCTCGTCCATGCCTAGTCCCGATGGACAAACCTTCGATTTGCCCATAGCTTATAATCCATCCGTCTTCCCCAATCCTTGAAAGCCCTCCTGAGGGTCTCTCCCTCTTTCTCAACTCGAGTCTTAAGGTTACTTGGATTTATTCTCTATTCGTTGTATACTTGTACCTTTTGTTAAAAAAGGAAGGGAGATATGAAGGTTGGTTGGGTAGGCTCTTTCAAGAGTCATTGTATGACTTTATGCTAAAATGCTTCCTTGTGCTTTACTTAGTATACTATCACATTACATCAAAGTTTGTCATAATCAAAAGGGGTAGGGGGTGACACCCCGTCCCTCTCGGGTAGGGTATGTCGTTTGCCACTCGGCACTGGGTTCTATCTTTTACAATACAAAAGGAACTACAATGAAATTCAATACAATACAAAAGAAGAATCCCTATATACAGATTTCTAATCCCAAGCTTTCGCTGCGCACTCTGATACCAAAATATTACACCAACTTCATATACCTGTAGAGGGGGAAAACATTTTGGAAAACGTGAGCCGAAGCTCAGTGAATGTCGTGCAAGTGGTGCCAGTGTCTTTAAAATCATTTTCTTTGGAAAATACTTTTATATCAAAAATAATTCGCACAATGAGAAAACCATATATATATATATATATATAAACTCTTATAATGGGCCTGATTTCTGGAACAATTGTTCAAGACTGTCGAGATCGGATTGACAATGGCATTCCAATAACATTAATCACATTTCATACGGGCCCCAATCTAGACATTTATCGAAAGGATTCTGGAGGTGGCTCACACCCTTTGGTGTAGCACGCAGTTCCTTCGATTATATTCATTTAGGCCCGACTCAATATATTCGCAGTCTCGTAATGTCATGTCAATAATCTCAGGACAGATCTCGTTAAAGGTTCAGTAAAAACATTTCATTTCCAATAACATTAACAAAATAAGGCCCCAATTTCAGAAAATGTTTCATGGTGTAATGCAAATGTATCCAATGCATATCATTAATCACATTTCATACGGGCCCCAATCTAGACATTTATCGACAGGATTCTGGAGGTGGCTCACACCTTTTGGTGTAGCACGCAGTTCCTTCGATTATATTCATTTAGGCCCGACTCAATATATTCGCAGTCTCGTAATGTCATGTCAATAATCTCAGGACAGATCTCGTTAAAGGTTCAGTAAAAACATTTCATTTCCAATAACATTAACAAAATAAGGCCCCAATTTCAGAAAATGTTTCATGGTGTAATGCAAATGTATCCAATGCATATCATGAGTGGATCCAGACCATGAGTGCAATGAACAATTCATGAGCACACAATACATATATATGTTTGGAATTCATATATATATATATATATATATAATTTTGTAGAAAGGGTTAGGACCACTCGCCTGACTAGTTGACTTTCTTCAAATTCCAAATATATCCTAGAACAGAACTTCGCCATAATTTATTAATAGATCATACCTTCCAATAAACAACACTAGAATTTGGCACAATTGTAGAGATTACAAAATCATATGGTATAAAGAAGGAAATGAAAAAGATGAGAGATTTTTGAATGAAAATGAAATCAGGAAATGTGAACTATTTATAGAAGAATGGAAGCTGCTGAGCAGATGCTTCCCTTAAGTAGCTGCAAGTCAAAAGCTGCTGAGCAACTGCTTTTATAGCAGTGGCGCAATTTTAATCCATATTTTGAGATTTTTGTACACATGAGGTGCTTGAGAGACGGGTTGTTACGGCTGGGGGAGGGGGGTATAAGCCCTAATGGCTTTTTTTTCTCTATTTTGACAAGTGACAAACACTTGATGAAGATCTAATGTTATTTGTCAATGTGATATATTTTTTGGAAGCTCTAATGTCTTCAAACTTAAAGCACAAGTCAATGGCATATGTTCCCAATGATGATTCGATGGCATGCCAACCATTGAAGAAGCGCTGAAGTCCTAGGTATACAAGGGTAGTGTAGTTTTGTTCCTTACTCTTATAAACCCCCAAGGATCTAAGCTCGTATGATTAGATTACACATGATTGCGCGTTCTAAAAACGTTTCTCAAAATGGAATGCCTTTAGTTTTGAAAATCATTGTTTTGATCTTTCGGTCTTTAAAAGTAAAATGTGTTTGAAAATGTTTTAAAAAGATTTTATAAGAGCTCAAAATGTTTTGATATCATTTAGAGAACATTAGAACTTAGACTTAGTGAAAAAAATATCTTGGACCTTCAGCTACGTCGACCGAGGTACTTAGTGATAACTCGTAAAATCATCTATTATTTCTTCTATTTTAATAGTGATTTTATGCTTAAAATGTATTGTTATGTTGAGTTTTAAGCTTAGAATGGTATAATCCTCACTTCTTTGTGTTTGTACTTATAGAGGCAAAATAGTACTTTTGAAGGGCAAAAGTGAACCGAACTTTCTGAATTAGAAAGAAGCAAGAAGTTGTTGGAATTAGAAAGATGTCATCTACAGACTAGATGAAAAGAAAGGAATAATGTGTCCTATTGGGAGACAAGAGGAAAGAGGAAACAAAATTTGAATACACCAACTATCTTTACATTAACTTGGAAGATTTGCGACAGCTGGCCTTGTTAATTAGGTTAAATAATCTGAACATAAATTGCATGCAAGATAGACATATACTTGTATGGTTTGTGCGATCTTTATGATTTCATATGTTTAATGCGTTTTTGTGGATTAAAATCAACATAGAAATATAGTTGGTTTTATTCATGAGAATAGGTTTGATAAGCCTTGAAAGAGGTTATTAGATGTAATTGGTAATCGATCGATTAATGAAACACAATCTAGAATAACATATTGTTAGGATAATATATTGATTAATTTAGTGAATTCAAGTGTCTTAGACCTTCATCATATCAAACTTATTGTTTAATAATTTGTTTTCTTTTTAGTTAATTAATTTAGTTTAATAAAATCATCATCAACCAATGAATTTATTTTATTTGCTTTTGATCATTGTAAAATTATTTACTTAGGAATTAATTAATCATTATTCTATGTGGGATCGACTTTGACTACTGCAACTTTGACCTAGTACACTTGCTAGTATAGATATTGCGTATCAAATTTTTGGCGTTGTTGCCGGGGAATATTTGATTAATTTTATTTCTTTGTGATTTTTAATTTTACCTTGGTCTTTAATTTTATTTATTTATTTTGTAGACTTGGAAACAACATTCTAGGCGGTCTCCAAATTGGCTGAATTGACAAATCAAGTTAGCCTCTTCATAAATAAAAAAGGCAACAAAAACAAGTTTGGATATCACCCATACCAGGAAGCATAATATATAGGAGCTGATAGGCAATGTATGTGATGCGAGCCTTCGCCAACAATGTGAACGAGACCCTCTTCGATTCGGCAACAACTCCAGAAATTCGCCCAAGTATAGGTTTGGATGGGACCTTCGACCTCTAATCAACCAATAAGAATGATCCTATTGTACAGTGCCCTAGGACCATTAGCATATGTTGTACGTTTTATATATATATTGAGCATGTCATGTGAATAGTTGATTTTGCTTTTGAACATCAAATGTGTGATTTGATAGTAAAACTCATTAGCTTATGCAATTACTATTCTGATTGTCCCTAGTTTTATGTAATGTTATTTACAATGAAATAAAACTAGTATGATGTTTGATGTTTGATTGATGATTATGTTTTATTGATCATGTGTAATGAATACAAATCATATCATAGATACAATATATTGTATCGGACGTGATCCGTTAGAAAAGTAATACTCCATGGTTCTTTAGTCATAAGTATTACTTCCTCAATACTATTTGGAATCCTTAGACCTTATGTCTCCATCGTTTCCAGCATGAATGGAGCTACATTTTGACTCAGTCGGACGTTACTTCTAATCAAGTAATTAATATGACTGATGATCGGATGTAGTATCCTATCATGACTTGAATGTGAGAGGCATTGTAAGGGATTTGTCCCTCTCTTATTAGAGAGAGATATCCATGGGCCCCTCGATAGGGAAGACTGTTTAAATGCATGGTCGTGCTCAAATGTATTTAATAATGTGGTTATTAAATACTATTTGTTGGAACAGTCTACCTGGAGATCGAGCATAAATACAATTAAGCTTTATTATAAGGGTGACAACTACCATGTCTTATGCTTAATTTGGATATCGCGAGACAAGGGGATTAAATAGTGGATCGATATTAGGTTCTACCGTACATTCATTCACCATGGGTAGTCACAATGTCCTGCTAGGGACCGCTTGTGATTTATGAACACATACTACTACTAAGTGTGTTTTCATTGCCATTGTGATATGAACCTATAGGGTAACACGCATAGACGAGTTAACGAGATTCATGTCCAGATTCAATGAATCTTGAATGTGTCTAGGCTCATTGTAGCTAACGTTTATTTTATGAGAATAATAAAATGTTATTATTCGAATTAGAGATTAAGGAGGGGCATTTTCGGTATTTGGTTTTAGATAGGATTATGCGGGAGTTTTTATGCGATAAAGACTCCCACTACCAGAAGAGGTTGATAGGACGTGGGAGTTATTTTCGGAACAAACTCTCACACCTATATAATCCTCTTTTGGCCAAAACCCTAGGTCATTATTGCTAGAGCTGCAATAAACCAAAAACCCCGAAATCATATTTCTTGTTTTCTGCCGTTTCCTTCTCTCTAGATCATTCGAAACTTAGAAACGATGTGCTAGCACTCGCAACTCATTTCGTCGCGTGGATACCGGTAGAGAGCAATTCCGCAAGGGAAAGCTATTGGTGGCAGCAGCAGCACGCAATCTGAGATCAAAACCTTAACCGAAAGATGTATGTTTTTTGTCTGATTTTTTTATACGGATCCTTCGAGGGAGGACTCATGGGTGTTTAGAACAAGTTTCTGCCCATGAATCCCTTAACCTACGTCAGGACTAGCAACCTAGGTATAATCGACTTATGATGGGTGGAAACCTCGACCTCTAATCAACTTGTGATTAGCAAACCTCGGTATAAGGATGACGCCACAAACGAAGGTGAACAATTCGTTTGATAAGTCTGTTTGAACGCCACAAGGAAATCATTGATAAGTTCGGATAAGTCATTTCAAGATGAAAGCAAAAGTTTACGTTTTATATATTTGAATTGTGTTAAAACAAATGATGTCTAATGCTCCTTTTATAGGGAGATTTCGGCCTAAGTTTCCTAATCCTAGTTGAATTGAAATACGACATAGTTTTCAAGTTCAAAATAAAGTTTAATCCTTCTTGAGCTGAAATACGACATAGTTTTCAAGTCAAAGTCTAATCCTTCTTGAACTGAAATAAAAAAAAAAAAGAAAACTACTAAATAACTACTTTATTAAACTGCCTAAAATAAAGAAACTAAACATAATATGAAATCCTGGAAAACATCATGGCTAGAAGTTTAGATCACATTTGAACCCGCGTTCTCCATTTCGCAAAGTCGGCCCATGCTATCATCCATGCAAACCTTGTTAAGGGAAACCAATCTTGGTTTACTTTCAGCTGTGAACATACTCCCTTCAGTCGTAGGACTCTCTAGACCCAGTTGTTAAACTCATCTTTGAATCTCTTAGGTTGAATCATCGCCATTAGAACAACTGGATTTTGAACTTGATACTGGGCCATGATATTCACATTAGTATGTCTCAATGGAATGATCCTTACTCCAAAACTTATAATCCGAGGTGGAGGAAACACTCAAAGTTTTCATGGATGGATCAAGATACTCAGCATCAATAAATGGCTCATCCACAACATCCTCCTCCAACACAAGAAATGACACCTCAATATGAGGAGACTTTGATTCAATACTTCAAAACGTTGGAGGCTAAGATAGACTTATTTGCGCATACAAATCAAACTTCTATCAACAACTTGGAGGTTCAGTTTGGTCAATGTGCTCAAAATTTATATGGTAGAGTTCCAGAGATACTTCCTAGTGACACAGAGAAGAATCTCGTGGAGACAGTTCATACAGTGACCCTCGGGAGCGAAAATCAAATCGCATCAGTGGAAAAATCTAAAGAAGCTAAAAAGGAACGGAATAAGGACGACAAAACAATACTCCCTCCATTCCTAAATATAAGACTCTTTAGACAATTTTAGAAAATTAAGGAACTTGTCATTTTCACCGAAAGTTCCAATATTACCCATCTCTCTAACTTCTATAGCTTAAGAAAAGAAAGGAAAAAATAGGGATGGCAGAGGTTACAAATAAAAGAAATGTCGAGAGTATAATTGGAAAAAAATGTTAACAACTAATAAAAGAGCCTTAAACGACAATTAATTTGAATACCTATAAATCTCCTAAACGACAATTAAATGGGAATGGAGGGAGTAGATTCTTCAAAGGAGGATGAGCTAAAAGAGGGAGACTCTAAACCTTATATTCCTCCTACACCTTATGTTCCTGCTATTCCCTTTGCCCAAAGACTTAAAAAGAAAAATGTCGATAAACAATTCTTTATGTTTTTGGATGTATTTAAAAGATTGCACATAAACATTCATTTTGCAGAGGCTTTGGAGCAAATGCCGAGGTACGCAAAATTCATGAAAGATATGCTAACTAACAAGCCTAAGCTCGATGAATGTGTGACAATAATGCTTACGTAGGAGTGCTCTTCCGTTCTAAAGAGGAAGTTGCCCCGGAAATTAAAAGATCCAGGGAGTTTCTCTATTCCTTGTACTATTGGGAAGTTAAATTTTGTGATAAGGCGTTATGTGATTTAGGTGCTAGCATTAATTTAATGCCTTTGTCTATTTCTGAAAAGTTGGGGCTAGGTAAGGTGAAACCTACTAACATGACATTGCAACTAGACGATAGGTCTATAATTTACATTTGTTGTATATTTGAGGATGTTCTTGTTAAAGTTGATAAATTTATTTTTTCTACTGAATTTGTTGTAGTGAATATTAATGAGAAAAGTGAGGTTCCCCTCATTCTTGGTAGACCTTTCCTTACTACTAGTAGAGCTTTGATGGATGTTCAACTAGTAAAGTTAACTCTTAGGGTTGAAGATGATGAGGTTATCTTTAATATGTATAAGCCGATGAAATATCCCGCAGAGAGTGATTCTTATTTATTTATTATTATTATTTCGTAAAAAATTATAAAAAAACTAAAAAAAAACAAAATTAAGAAAATAATTTATTTTTTTCCAAAAAAAATTAACAAAAACATTCCTGTAGAGGCATATTGAAAAGTCCAGCACAAGCGGCACGAGTAGGGGTGGAAATGAGTTGTGCTGAGTTGAACTAAGGCTAGCTCAGATTCAGCTCACACTAATTTTGTTCAGCTCATATTTGATGTGAGCTGATTTGCTCAGCTCAAGTTCAGCTCATCAGCAACTCAGTTCAACTCATTTATCTAGAAATATTTTAGAAAAAAAACAGTGACTTATAATATGAGTTTAATATCCAACTGATACAAAATAAATTAAGAGATGTTCTTAGAACACTGACATATAATAGAAGTTTAATATCTCTCTACTAATTATAATATTTAAAGACTTTGGAAAAACATAAAAAAATCTTAACAAAATATAAAATACAAATGTAAACCAACAAAAGTCTAGCTACCAATTTTTTTAATCCTTATTAATAAATAATAAAAGTATCGTTGAAGCCTTATTATATAAGAAATTCAATTTCCGTGGAGTGTTCTTCCACCTAAAAAGATGAAAATATAGTATTGTTATAAAAAAGATTATTTTGTAGACTAATAAGTGATGATTATTAGTAATAAAAGACAAGTAGTAATATACGTTTGGCTTCTTCTTAATGTCATAAGTGACTCAAAGTCAATTTCCTCCACAAATCAATGCTTGAACGGGTTTGGGTTCAAAGAAGCTTAATATGAATCAATAACTCTTCTACCTTGAGAAGATGAGAAGATTATAAGAGATTTTTTTGGCTGTTCTTAGTTTATTTTCCTTGAAAAATGTGCAGCTACTTTTTGTAGGGTGTAGTGCGGCTATATATATATTTATATAATGAGCCAACTCATTAGCCAAATGAGTCGAACTCTATCTAGCTCAAACTCGACTCATATTTTAGATGAGCTAACCATTACCTACCTACTTCCATCTTGTTTTCTCTACCTCTTATTCACATTTTTTTTTTAGTTTTTTCTCTCCATTTTACCAGTGACCTATTAATCCTTCAAGATTAACATTCACGAAGCGAAGGCGGACTAGGTGGTCGCGGGAGTTATGACCCTGAGGAGCAGTAAGGCCACTTATTCTCTTTACCAATTTAATCAGGGCAGTAATTTTCTCTTTCCTTTATCTTTTACTCTTTATTTTCATATTGAGGACAATGTTCGTTTTAAGTGTCGGGGAGTTAAGGGATTGTTTGTGTTTTATTTACCTTTAGTGTTTTATTTTATTAGTTTTCTTTATCTTTATTTGGTATTTTTAGTAGTTTTGCATCATATTAAAAAAATAAAAAATCTAAAAACATCATAAAAGAAAAGTAAAAATATGATTTGTGGATACATTAATTTTATGAACTTTAAGCATTCTTCTCCGTGATTTTCAATATTTGACTCGTGCCACTAGAAAATTTGGTAAATTAAAGAGAAAAAAATTGTTTTTGAGTGATTATTTGTGACTATGTACGTGTGATAGAACTTGTATTTGGAATTAAACTTTGAGACCTTTTATGATAACCCTTATTTTGCTCTTGATTCGATTTATGGTTACCCAATACACTACACAACTCTTGACTATGAATATATCATTTTAAAGGACGACTAGGTAATTCTTTTAATTCAAAAAATATATATTTGGGCTTTACTCCGCTGCTCTTGGTTATAAATAATTTGAAAAAAGAAAAAGAAAAAGAAAAAAAACAATCAGCGCACTAATAGTATGAGTATGCGAAATGAGCACACCAGTAAGCGAGTGATAAGAAGGTTCACACTCTTTGGTGCCTGCAATAAAAAGTATAAATTGGGTTTTACTCTGTTGTTCTTGGAAAAAAAAAAAGATTATGAGTATGCGAAATTAGCACGCCAGTAAGCGAGTGATAAGAAGGTTCACACTCCTTGGTGCACTACGAGTCCCAATTGAAAATTTGTAATTTTGAATGTAATAAAAGAATTAAATGATCTTACTTAGTCTTACTTTAGTTCTATATATTCGTGAGTCAAAATAAAAGCACATTGCACAAGGCTACATATGGATTCGATTGTAGCGAAAAGATGTGTGAAAGATGAAGGTCTGTTTGTCTAGTTCTGAATACAAGCTTCTTGAATGCAGTTTGTCAAGAAAAAATAATGAGATATTGAGTTAATTGCCTCATACTATTTCCTCTTACTTGTTTCTATGGCACTTGTTGTGTTGGAATAATTGGAGAAAAATATTTGAGTTGTTAAACTGGATGAGTCCATGATTTATTTTTACTTGTTTTTGAAACATTTTGTTTGTTGGTCATATTTTGTGTTTATTTGCTTGAGGACAAGCAA
The DNA here is from genome assembly GCA_026122235.1 of Vinca minor. Taxonomy (NCBI): domain Eukaryota; kingdom Viridiplantae; phylum Streptophyta; class Magnoliopsida; order Gentianales; family Apocynaceae; genus Vinca; species Vinca minor. The sequence goes on along the minus strand of JAOCZM010000039.1, from coordinate 383,693 downwards.
ACACTTAAGTTGGGGGGAATTTGATAATTCATAAAATCATCTATAATTTCTTCTATTTTAATAGTGATTTTTTTTAATTTAAAATGTATTGTTATGTTGAGTTTTAAGCTTAGAATGGTATAATCATCCCTTCTTTGTGTTTGTACTAATAGAGTGTCACACACCGCCCCCCCCCCCCCACCAAATCGGGTGATGACTTGACAGTACATCATATGCCAACGAGGCACAGAACCAAAGCAGAAATAGTAAAGTCTGTTATACTATTACTAAAGGAAACATAAATGCTTACATTAATTATCAGGATTCTACATAATCCAACGTAAAGTAAAGTGAGTTAACTATAATTTATTACATGTCCAGAGTTCAAGGTACTTAAAAGGAGACTATTTAATACATGCATTTGTTATGTATCACTCATTGTAATCCCCATCCCACTGCTCCACATAATCACCTTCCTCAGGTAACTCATCATTTACAAAATAAAATAAAGTAAAGATATGAGCTATGAAGCCCAGCAAGCATCAGTACCCTTGGGATGAAACATCAAATGAGACTCAAAACCCTTTTCTTGACTTTTCAAATCAAGTGCGAAAATATGCAAGTTTAGGTTCATTCATAAGACACATTTACACATTAAAACCTCACCAAACAACCTTTAGAAATACTAGAAGGAACCAGGACAAAGGGAAAAAAATATCACCAACATGCCACACTTCGGTCGACCCAAACACCAGAACCTGTCGACCGAATAGTCTATTCAAAATAGGACAACACATTGTCCAAAAGTCCAGTTCACAAGCATCACCCACCGGTCGACCGTCTCATCCTTAAGTCGATGGATTCCTTAACTCGGTCGACCTAAATAGACCCTTCCTCTCGTCCGTTTGGTCCCAGTACTTTGCCTCGGACGAGGGATGGATGCTCCGGTCGACCAAGATCCAGTCATTCACTTTTTCAATGAATTTTTTTGAAGGAAAAGTGCATTTCTGCTCAATCCGAATCCCAACCCCAAAATACTCACTTTTGATGCATATGAATGACACATATCAAGACACAAACAAGTAAGATATAAACCGTACTCATTAAATCCAACATCTACACATCGGAAATGTGACACAAGCACCATGTGTTGCTCATCCCAACATACGGAAATACACAACATTGGATCCTTAGAACACGACTCATGATATGACACAACAGTTCACAGGGCTGAGCTCAATTGTCTAATCACAACCCTTGAACAATTACTACAACGGTCCCTATCTTTAAGCCTAGAAGGGAAGGCTTTTATATGCATTACATTAGTTCAGTTTCTCCCCGAACGAAGGGCTCAGTGTTTAAGGATTCATTCGTATTGTGTCATTGACCACCATTGTGGAGTCCACAAAGACCGTTTGTAGTCCCTAGTGTGTTTAGAACGAGTTTCTGCCTATGAGTCCTTTCAGTTTATCCTTCAACTCACCTTTATCTGCTCAATTAACATACTTGTTAAGGTGATCACTTAGGAAAAGAATTTGTTAGAAAAGAGAAAACGTTTGAGAACCTAATAAATGCATTTTTAAGTACAAACTTCACTATTAAAGTAGAAGGAAATATAGAGGAATTTACAAGTTATCAATTACCTTTTTTCTTAAAGTTTTCAATCGTTATGGATAATACACCAATCAAATTTTATCAAAATACTGATATTATATTTTCTTAAGATGGACTCAAATGTTTACACATACTCAAGCACATGACCTTTTATTTATGAAAATATTCATTCGTGGTTTATAATACATCAACCAAATTTATCAAAATATTATTGTTAGATTTTTTTTCTATGCGTTCAAAGATTCACACATGTTTAATTAGATGGCCTTTACTTTTTATTCGTGATGGATAATACACCAACAAAATTTATCAAAATATTGATGTTCAATTTTCTTACTATGGAGTTGGTGGTTTACACATGACTAAGCAGGCGGTCTTGTTTTCTTAAAACATTCATTCGTGATGGAAAAATACACCAACAAAATTTATGAAAATACTTATGTTAGATGTGACTCAAATGTTAACACATGATCAAGCATATTTAACCAAATTTAATAAAATACTACTCTTAGATATTCTTATTATAGAGTCAAAGGTACACATGATCAAGCAGATTACCTTTTTTCTATAAAAAAAAAAAAAAATCATTCGTGATATATATAATACACCAACCAAATTTATCAAAATACTACTGTTACATTTTCTTACTATGACCTCAAAGGTTTACACATACACAAACATATGGCTTTTTTTTAAAGAAAAATTCCATTCATGATGGATAATATTCTAACCAAATTTATCAAAATAATGTTGTTAGATTTTATTACTATAAACTGAAAGGGTTACATATGTTCAAGCAGTTGACATATTTTTCTGAAAATTTTCGTTCATGATGGATAATACGCCAAACAAATTTATCAAAATATTGATATTAGATTTTCTTACGATGAACTCAAAGGTTTACATATGTTTAAGCATATGACCTTTTTCTTAAAATTCTCATTTGTAATAGATATAAATCAATCGAATTTACCATAGTTTTTCTGTTGGATTTGTTTACTATAGCTCAAAGGTTCACACGTGTTCAAGTAAATGAATTTTTTCTGAAAATTTTCATTCGTGGAGGACAATATATCAATAAAATTCATCAAAATATTGATGTTAGTTTTTCTTACTATGGACTCAAAGGTTTACTTACACATGCTCAGACATAGTATTTTTTTTCTGAAATTTTTCATTCGTGGTGGATAATATACTAACCGAATTTGTCAACTGCTACATTTTCTTACCTGAGAGGTGAGAGTCTCTTGATTACAAATGATTCGTTGAAGAGCTTGATTTTGCGCAATAGCATTTTCAGCCTGCCAGTTGAGGGCTGCTTCCGCAACAGAGATTGTCTTTTGTTGTCCTTTCTCATCAACCGCAGTGGGATTGGGAATCTTGTTTGATGAGTCAAGGGGGTGTTTTGTGGACAGGTAAATATACTTTTAGCACCCCTGGTCAGCCCTGACTTCTGGTAAGGTGATATCATAGTACCGATAAGATTGTTGTTATAATACATCAAAGGTTTTCGAATCCCGTAGAGTGGATATCTCAAGACATGGAAACAATTAGCAGCATTATATTTATGCATCAGCATCTGGCTTTTAGAATGCGAGATAGCCTAAGAGCAACTTGCAACAGACTTATTTGATGAGATAATTCTAGTACAATAACAAAATTGAGAGAGAGAAGTGATTAGGGTAATGATAGAATTTGTAAAGTTGCTATAGCCTATTACAATTGTTACTACTAAGAGAAGGTCCTTTTGCCTTGATACTCTCAGTTAATGGTTCAATTTTCTCATAATTTCTTTTACTTTTGCGAATAAAGAGAAATCCACATTTGTTTTTCAATCCAATAGAAAGTAAGAGAAGTCGGCTAATTTGATATGCTAAATCTCAAGATATAACAACAAAACAAAAGACTCGAAGTTCTCCTGATATAACCCGTCAAAGGGCTAGACAAAAATTGATATTTGTTTGATTCAAAGCATCCGGCGAAAGATACAACTTTATACACGATGGACTCTCAAGAACTTCCGAGTCCTTTGGTATCCAATCAACAACTTTTGAGTCCACTGGTATCCAATCAATACTCAATTGGATGGATAATTCACTCTGAATTTCAATTCTAGTCAACAAAAATAAAGTACCAAAGACCGCACCTTTGTTCAAAATTGAACAATCAGATCAAATAAACATACAGGTTCAACATCCATCATATCTTGCAACCACATTCTGTACTTCAGATAAGAAAAAAAAACCAGTGCTTTTCCTTCGAAATGACAATTTGAATTTAAGGGAAATAATGCAGGAGATTAAGAGACGTGAAACAACATAAATAGACTACCTCTACCTAAAAAACACATCTGCAACTTAACTTCCTAAATTAAAACAAATAATAATTATAAAGCCATACACCAATTAGAACATTATAAACAATAAAGGAAACGGCCCCCATCATCATCATGCATCCAGCTCTGAAGAAGGCGGCTCTCTGATAAGTGTGATTCAACTGCCATGAAACTTAGCCTCGTCGTCGCTTCTTGGTACTGACTGTTTCTTTGTCTTGTGCCTTTGATTCTGATGATCTGCCTTTTACACCTTCAGGTGTTTTTCCCAAGTCTAATAACTTTTCTTTCATGTCTACAGATTCTCTTTGTCTTTGAAGAACCGTGTTTCACTTTACCCAAACCATTAGAACTGGTATCAACAGCACCTTGTGAGGCCGACTTAAACTTTGACTTAGTGCCAGGCTTTGGCGACTCTTGCTTTGATTTGCTAGCTATCTTTGGAGACTCTTGCTTAGACTTGATCTTACCATCAACATCCTTGGACTTCATGGATGTTTTTAAGGAATCATCCACATGTCTACTACCACCAGTTTTTTGAGAATGAAGTTTAGGTTTACCACCACTGATGTCATCCTCGGTTTTACCTCCAGGCTTCGATGTCTTATCCTTCGATTTAAGGTCAACCTTCTCATCGTCCTTGGTTTTGCGGACAGATTTTGAAGCTGTGCCTTTCGACCTACTGCTAGAAGCAGCTCCACTGTCAGGAGGATTACAATTCTCATTACACGCTGCTGATACAAACAGACATAAAAAGAACAAAAACAAAAAACGTATGCGAACCTTTTGGGTGAAGCTTCTGTCCTCCCATACTTAGCTGCTGATGATTCAGAAACAGTCTTGGCTTTCTTTCTCTTTTGCCTGGAAATTAACGCATTCCATAAGTCCCTTGCATATGCCACAGGAATAGAGCCATGTGACAAGAATGTGGGGAACATCAAGATGCACATGTAAATAATAATAATAATAATAATAATAAGAGGATATAGTAGTGAAGAGTCTTTTCCTGAAGCATTGTTTGTAATGGGCGGGTAAAAAGCAGTCCAAGAAAATGAAGGGAAGAAAAAGAAGATGCTAAATTAAGAACTAATAGTCTTGCATAATTCCAATTAAACCTTAACCGTTAGTAAAATTTTCTTACCCTAAACCTTGTGTGTTTATAAAACCCTATATCCTGTAGCAGATAACTTAGCCATGTAATGAACTAAAATTTTGTCCGAGGTCACACACACGTATATACACACTAAAGATAGCAGAAATCTTACATTCCAGAGGCCGGACCAGGACTAGCAGGTTCCGCTGCTTGCTCCTGCCAATTGAAAAGGTAACAGAAAATAATATACATGAAAAATTGAGAACATGAAAAGTACGAAAATCAACCATTTTAATAACTCACGTCGGATGAGAGTGAATCTTGAATAAATTCCCATTTTTGTGTCTTGAGGTTCAGAATTTCCTCATCACCATCATTATACAGAACCTGTTTAATAGCAGAAGCCATTAAGTTGATGCTAATACAATATAGCAAATAAAGCTATGGAGCAGAGAAGTCAAGAGCCTTCACCAACCTTGTGCTTCTTTTTGATAGGATCAAAAGAATCAACCGTACCCTTATAGTACCTTAAAATTTTGAGACCAATATCAGAACTCAGAACTACAAAATACTCATTGTCTTCATTAGAGCTGAACATGCATATTCACAAGTTTATCCAGGGAAAATAACGAATTGTGAACAATACTTCTGGAAGGAAGAATTCAGCAAAAAATAGAAAAGGAATCCCCTTGAAGGAACCACAACCAAACAAAAAAATGAAAAAATAAAATAAAATAAACAGACTTACTCCTTATCTCTGGGCCACCAAACTTTAACCTTTGCACCGATCAGGTTTTCCCCATATTCAACATTTTCAGGTGCCTAACATAAAAAATTCATAGAATCCAATTGTAGAATTTAATCAAGACTCAAAATAAATTTGCATAAAGTTTTCCCAAATATCAAAATCATTTTTGCCATCAAAGACAAAAACTGGACAACTCAAAAAACGAGGATCCATCACATAGGGATCCATCATAGGGATTCATCACATAACATTAGCTCTGATACCAATTTGAAGATTTAAATATGGATCCCACAATAATATAATTTAAGGAGATAAAAACTGAATAAGAATTTAGACACAAAAAATCATTAATATATGGGAGAAAAGATCTGCGAAAGAAGACAACAAAAGGCAAGTCGAATGGCTGCGGCAGAATGGCTTTAATCAAAAGCTACTGTGATGATTTGTCATTAAACAAAAGAAAAGCTTGACCTATATATAATGGTCATAGACCGACACATAACCAACCTAATGGACTCCAAAGTATTTGGGCTTGAGCCCACAAAACAAAACAAACAACCTAAGGCCCAAATTATTAATAAATAACTTAATTTAATCCTACATATAGCATGTTGAACAATATAGCAACATAATTACTGCAAAACCAAAGCAACATATAGCATGTTGAACATTTGAGAATGTCTAAAGCTACTTGTACTTGAACAATACAGGAGAAACAATATAAGAATCAGTCGATCTGAAAGACAATGAGAAAGACACAGCAAAAAACCCAATCTCAACTGCTTAAGCAATGATGTAACAAGCGAAAGAATATTGTTTTTATAAAAGCATATGCAAGCATAACCATCATTTTTCAGACCACAAAAGATGTAAGGCTTCCCATGTAACTTACTTTGTCTTTGCCCATAGTACGCTTTCTCTTAGTATTTGTCCTGTTTGTTTTTTCATGAGACTCTTCATCGTCGGCTGATTTTGTTGGAGACCTAGGTGAAGATACTTCCTGCATAGTACATAAAAAAATATTCCCGTCAAACAGACGCATAATAAAACAAGAGCAGGCAAAGACAAACACATTCAAGCACAAATCTTTTAAGAAGGTGAGAGATTACTTTCTGGTCATTCTTAGCAGATGGTTTTGGCACTTCATTTTCAAAAGCAGCCTTCCCACGCCCACGCTTTTTGTCATCTTTCTTCTTCAATGACGGAGCATCCTCAATATTACTGCTTTCATTCACCTTCCTATCCATTTCCTCCATTTTTCCCTCTGAATCACTTGCTCCACCACATATAATTTTGGAGGTATCTACATCAGTAGACTCCTTATCATCATCAGCAACAGCAGCAGAAGTCCTTTTCCCGGTACGTCTCTTTGCCTTCACTTCTGAGTAATTAGTTCCTTCAGCGGCTTTTTTTGAAAGAAAGTCTGTAAGAGTGGTCTCTTCTTGAACTGTTTCTTTCTTTGCCCGACCAGCCTTCTTGGATCGGTGGTCATCATGCAGGGTTCCACTCAGAGATGGGGAAGCAACATGTACAGATTCGGTTGGTGTAGAAATCTCTGCAGAAGTATCTTTGTTAGAAGGTTTGCCAGACGCGGAATTTGTATCCTGACTTGGAGAACCATGTACAGATTTTCCAGGGCTGCCTTGTACATCTGGAAGATCCTCAACTTCTTTCTCACCATCAACATGAGAATTGTCAGAAGATTCTGATATATTACTAGAAACATTAGACTTCTTTCCTCTTTTCCTATCAGAATGATCCAGCTTAGATTCCAAGCTGGCTGATATAACAGCTTCAGAATCATCAACTTCAGGATTAGAAGCCACCTTGTCAGTAGCCAGCTGATCACAAAGGTTTGCTACACTTTCCTCTTTTTCATACGCCCCTTGCTTTCTGGTCCCTGTGTTATCAACACCATTGCTAGATGCTGCCTTAGAAGAAATATCCATATCAGCATCGACATTTTCTGCGCAGGTTTCCGTATCTTTAGCTACCTGCACAAAAAGATTAATTTCAAAACATTATCATTTGATCAAATGATCATCAAATAAATAAGTTAGGATATATACTATTGAGCAACAGGAAGAACAAGAAAAGGCTGGGAGGAGGGCAAGCACATTGGTCCATTACCTCCGTATGGAATAAACATTGGTACACAAAAATGAGATTAGAGAATTATGTTCTAGCTAGAATTATGTTCTAGCCTAGTTCATGTAATAGAATTTCGGAAGCGGGGCCAATAAAGACCAAGACCTGGTACAAATTGACTATTCCCCTTCACTACCAATGCTATCATCATTACCCAGACCCGAGTACTAGCAACAGACTTAAATACAGGACAGGGAGTTGAACTACATCAGGTGACTTCTTGAAAGGTTCTTATTCGAAAACTAATTGACACCAGACATATCACTAGATTACTTTTCATCACCAATAAATTGCTTGCTCCTAAAATATCCCCATATGAGGCTCGCTTCATTATTTATCGCTGCATCTGCTAATCTCCTAGCAGGCTAGCACCAACAGTTAGAGGCTTAAGAGGAGGCAACTCTATAGATAATAAAATAGGGAATGGACCTTTGACTCATCAATATGCAAGCTGAACCACCATTCCATTTAACATACATTATTCAACTCCTAAACAGATGAACAGCCAGCGCATTGAATTGTGATAAATTGCAATGAGTTATTCCATTTCAACACCTCAAAGTTCCCCATGAAAATTTCTCTGGTCCGAAGAAAATATTACGAGAAAATTAACAAATAGACAAAAAGAAAAGTGAATAGATATACCTGCATTGTCCTATCTACGGTGGATGCAGCTAGTTTGGTCTCTTCAGCCTATGTAAAACAATTTCCAGGAGAAACTCAAAAAACACACGTAACAAAAACTACATAAATTCAAAAAGAAACTTCAGTCACATGCCTCAGTTGCATGATCCTCAACCATAGATGTCCTAGCTGACTTGTTCTCCAAATCCTTCCAAATTTACATAAAAAGGGTAAAAAGTTGGTTCTCTGCAATAGTTAAAAAATGTGGGAAACAAAAATAGACTGATTTTCAAATGGCATGCTTATAACATCAGAAACCTTATCACTCAGATCTCAATGGATAAATTGGGCATGCTGTAACAGCAGCTACTCACATTAAAAAACTCGGATTGTCAGGAATAATTTGAACATAATATCCAATACAACAGTCAAAATGGACATAATAAAATGTCAATCAGGAGAGCAAAGAACTTACTCCTGTACATCCTCAAGTCATTACTCTTTCAGTCTTTGCCTATATTTTAGGCTCTATTTACACTCATTTAGGTTGGAGTTGAATATTTCCAATACTAAGAGTCAAAGATCAATTTTCTTCCCATTGTTTATTGCACAAGCGAGAATATACAAGTGAAAGAGAGGTAAACAACATAGAGAAAGGAACAATACTAATATGATAAATTCATAAGCAAAATTTTGAAGAAAGCTTACCAATTGCTCTGTTGGGGTATTTCCATCAATATACAAGAGAAAGAGAGGTGAACAACAGTAGAGAAAGGAACAATACTAATATGATAATTCCATAAGCAAAATTGAAGAAAACTTACCAATTGCTCTGTTGGGGTATTTCCATCGGTGGGTCTAGTGGCACAAGGACTCCCTTCACATATAGAAGTAACAACACTACTGTAATCAGCTAAAGACACATCTAAAGACTTTATTGTGGGACTCAGGTAAGGTTTAAGTTTAACCGCGCAATTCTCAAACACTTTCTCTGCCAATTTCACAGCAATAGGCATAACTTCCTGCACAAGGAGAAGATTTTCAGAGAAACAATAAAGGAGTAATGAGAGAAGCATAGGTACTATTTTTCAATTAAAATTTACCTTATTGCCCTTTTTCATAGTAGCCAACAGTGGGGTGAGTATTTCGGGAGAAACATCTTCACTTTCTTCTAATACAAGTGTCATAATAGTCTCCATTGATGAAAAGATGCTTGAGGGGTGATCATCTCTGAGAGAAAAAGAGAAGTGATGAGACACAGCAACATCAAAACACAAAGAAACTTGCACACTCGACATGTTTGAATATTTTATATGGGGTCATAGAACAAAAACTCATGATGCAGATTTCTTAAACCAAGAGGTGCCAACCTTCAGCTTTACCAGTCCAGTGTGTTCAAAGTAATAAAAAAAACAAAAAGTCAAAACCACGCAGAACAGAATTTGCTCTACTTCTGTTGGTAATTGTTTGCTAATATTCTTTTAACTGTCTTTTTTTCAAACAAAACCCTAAACCCTAACAACGTAGATCCTAAAAGTCGGAGATTTCATCTGTGCTCTCGCCAGAAAGTTAAAGAGCTTGGTATGAATTTTTGCATAGCAGGTCTTTGAGAGGACCATTGGGATATCCTAAGTAGCCTTCAAGAGGTTCAATTACCTCCAACACCTAAAGAAATATGGATATGGATGAGGGGAATGATCACAAGATGCTATAACACACGGTCTGTAGTTCTTTAGGAAACAATAGACATGTAATGCAACATTATACACTTCAATCAAATACATGAATCTCCTACCACTACTACTGCTGCTTATATTTAACACAAAGCACATACCGCCAAAAGAAATAACTATTCAAGTTGGTCACCACAATGAATGAAATCTGACAATGAAAAATATCAGTTATTTTTAGCCATATTGACCCATAAGTATGCCATGGACACTAGAATACAAAAGTAATTTATTATTACTTTAAAGTAATTTTTGCATTCCCACCCCCATCCCCAAAAAAAAATATTAGATATGATAGTGATTGCACGTCAATACTAAAAACAGAACAACTATGAGTGAATTAAATTTGTTGATACCTAATTGTGCCAAGGAAGAGCTGGAACATTTCAGCAATCAACCCATCACATTCTAAATCCAACATAACAACACATGACCTTACTTTGGCAACAGTTTCAAGAATCACTGCTCTCTTGTTATATGATCTGCTTGACTGATCAGATAAATTCTCAAAAGATGACACTATCAGCTGAAAAACATCCTGCATGAAGATAACAAGATGAGACATCAGAAACAAAATCAGATAACCGAAGGAATACCAATAAATAAGCCAGAGATAATGCTACAATACCTTCATTTTGTCATCATCGTAAGGAGCATCGGGGGCAGTTATTCTAGTTATCTCACTTATGCAGGAAGCAACTGCAACTTTGACGTCAACATTCGAATGTCTCAGTAGTTCATCAGCCACCAATGCCTTGGTCAATGGAGAAAGAGCAGCTTGCATGGATTTGGCAGGCGACTGCTCCACTCTTGATAGGAAATTCTCAACTTGCTTGAAAGTGGAAAAATTCAAAAATTAAGCATATAGAAGTCCTTCAAAGCATCAAATCAAAAGACAGATAAATGAAAGACAAATTTAAACATTTTACAAACATCATAAGCTCAACTAACGAATGCCAAAAACAACTTTCACCCACCAAGCTGAAGATGAGAATGCAAGCCACTAAGGATCACCATCTAATATTAACGGGTTTTTTTGTAAAAGCTAAAAGACAAACGGACAAAATCAAGTAACTGAAGGAATACCAGAAGGTCCACGATCAAGCACAAAATTGTAGATGTTAAAAACAGAAAAATCAAATGCTATAGTTCTTAGAACATACATCAAGTAGTCAACAGCCTTCAGTCTAAAATAAAGTATTATTAAAGAGTAGGTCCTTGGGTGCAAGACAAACCCATGCAAATGCCGATAGCAAGGAAAGTTCTCTACTGTCAACCATTCTAGTATAAAATATGAAGAATGTGCCATGAGATTAAATCTAAGCCTAAACTCTATAGAATCGAATATAGTGTTACAACTACATGATTAAAAGCTGCAGAATATGTTGCACAGAGTTAACTTCATCTGAGAAGCACTGAAAATATAATTAAAAACTTATATCCATTTCAGATAAAGTCGATATCTGATTCTTATTTATAAATTATAATTAATAAGCCCTCCATTTTGTCTTTCAATGTAGTTTAGAATAGATTAAAGAAGAGAGACAACAGACATTTTTACTCTTATAATAATTTAGAGGTGCATTTGGTGCATAAAAATATCACATTCTCCAAGAAACAAAATTCTCAGCTTCGATAACATGTCTCTCTCACACATAAAATTCACCAACCCTAATTCCCAAACAAAAAAAAAACCTAAATCCAAATACAATCTAAACACCAACCCCTCCCATTTCTCTCTATAGTAAAAACAACCTTAAAAGAATAATAAAATAGAAATGGAAAAGGACATATATACAGAGGTAGTAACAGTAGTTTCAAATTCCTTTCATTAAACATTAAAAGAAAATTAAAATGGGGGATTTAAATGTTACTAACAAATCGAAGAAAACAAAATCAGCTACGCAGCGTAATACGTATTGGGAAGAAATAAAAAAACAAAATTTAAAAAAAAAAGAAAAAAAAAAAAGCCAGGCTCAGAAGAGATGGAAAAAATAAAATTGGAGGGTGGGGGCTTACGTCAAGCAAAGGAAGAAGTTGGTCAACGGAAGAAGGAGGGTCTTCGAGAAGTTTGGTGGCAGCTTCCTTCAGCTGTTCTTCTAGTTCTCTCTCTGGCGGCATCGATGGAAGCTCTAATCTACAAAGGGAGTAAATGGAAATTTTAGGGAACAAGAAGAGTGAATTTTTAATTTTTTTTATTTTTGATTTGGGGGAAGAAGAAGAAGAAGGGGAAACCCTAGATAGATTAGATAAGCAGCAGTGCGGAAAGACAAAAACGAACGAATCGGATCTGAGAGAGAGGATACATATACACTTTTTTTTTTTTTTTTTTCCGTTTGGTAAATGGACTCTCTATTCATTTTTTGTTTAACTTTGTTATCCTCAATCTGAAATCAATTGAACAAATTAGTCCTTCCACCACCCTTCCTTCATGACCATTTTCAGCAAAAAAGAAAAAGTGTAATGCAATTATCAAATGACTATATTATGAAAGGTAAAAGTAGTAATTAATAATAATAATAAATCCTTTTTATTTTCTTCCCATTTCATTTCATCTTTCTTTCATTTATCTTCTTCAACTAAAAATAAGGTATATTCTTCAAAATAATTCTTAAATGCCTTGGCGATGACAAAATATTCTTCCTCTTTCTGATCGACAATTTGTTGGGGAGTTGCATGAGACGAAAAAAAAATTGTGGAGACCTATCTGATGAGGCCTCTTAAGCTACTATAACATTAATATTTATATTTTCATATGTACTAGATAAATTCTTTGTAGCTCTCCTCTTTTCAAAATTAGCTTCATTTTGATCACTTTGTAATTGGCAACTTTGATAAATTCAATATTTTGATATTCCACTTCGTAAAGTTGAGGAAATTTATCGGGGTTTAAGTGAATTTGTGTTCCGAGTTTTTAGTAATTGTTTATGTGTCGCTTGTTTGATTTGGTAGGGGAAAAGGAGGGAGCGACAAGAAGAAATAGATGGGTGGACGTCGATTGTAGTAGTGGTGATTGCGATGATGTCGACCCAAGAATTTAGGTAGGCTGTTTTCTCAATCGGAGAAAATTCTATTTTTGCTAGCTTTCTCTTTCTATTGGCAATAATATTACCTTCGTCGCAAACACGTCAACTCTAAACCCAACAATAACAGATAGAGAGAAATCAAACCCATCAATTAAACCAATCAATTAAAAGATTAAAATTAATAACAAATGAATTATGAATTTGTGATGAAGATGAGGGTGGAGAAAGTGAATGAGGGAGTGAATAAATTGGCGGTGGTGGAGGGGGATGCGAAGTTCGAGGAGGAATACTGCACTTTGGGCATTAGTTATAATACTGTTTGAGATGGCAATGATGATGGTGAAATAATAACCAGTGGAGGAGTGAGAGAACAGGTAGTAGCGCCACCCAAAATAGGATGTTGCAAGGGATAACTCTTTTTTTCTTAATTCTTTTAAGCATGGTAAGATTTGGGACAGGTTTGGAATAAATGAATAATATAAAAATAAATGAAAATAAAATAACAAAAAAATTGTGATTTACTAATCTACCCTCTTTGATTAAGCCATATAATTAGCACATGACTCTTTTCACCAGGTGGTCGAAAGGATAACTATGTTGAACCAATTTTAAATTAAGGACGAAAAAAATGTAAAAACTTATAAGGGACTAATCTTACCAAAAGATAATCGATCTGTGACTACTTTCGTAAAGTATCAACTAATTTCTCTTTTACTTCTTGAAGTTCAGCTGCAACGTTCATCTTATTAGAGTTTTCACATTTTGTTCCTGACTATATATGTTCTCATCAATTCGTCAGTAAGAGAATGATAAATAATAAATATATATATTTGAATCATGTTGAATTTTTAGGCAAAATGCCCTATTTAATCCTTTATGTATTTCCCATTCAATTTTAACATCCCTTATGTTTATTTTTGACTTTTATCGTCCTGAATGTTTTTACGATCTGCCATAAAAGGACTTCCATCCAATTTTCTGTGATTTCCCCGTTTGCCTAGTCATCCAGTCAACATATTTGTCTTATTCCATGGGTATTTCAGACATTTCAACCTATTTCCCACATGAAAATATTTGGGTACTCAATTGTTTAAAAAAATAACTATAAATACTATACTCAATTTAAAGTAACAAAATAAAATCCAAAAAATCATCATCCCCTCCATCTTCATACACCCCTGGCCTCCCTCCACCACCTCCGCCAACTACCACACAGCAAAAGATGATGATTAGTTTACAGTTCCTTCATTAAATTTCCTTCTCTTGTGAAAATTTGAAGAGAATCTTTATTATTGATAATCATTGATAATCAAGACAACAATTAGAAGAGATTTTATTGCAGTTATTAAAGTTGAAAATTTTAATTTAGTTTCTTTTGCAGAGATCTATTCATGGATAGTTTGATTCTATTTAGTTTGAGATACTCTTTAATGATTAATTTACTTTTGTTTGTTCTGTGATAGTTTTGAAAATATGTGCAGCAGGTTGTGGTGGTTGGCGGTGGGTGAGGGTGGCAGGGACGGTGGTTGGCGGTGTAGTTGTGGATTAATTCGTCGGAGTTCTTCTACATGATTTAAAATCTCAAAAAGATTCAATATTTGATCTTCTAACACAAAACCTATAATTTCAAGTACTCAAAAAATCACAAAAAAATCAAGAAAAAAAGAAAAAAAATCCAAAATTGCAGAATACGAAAATGGCAGACAGATAAAATCCCAAAATCAACCTATATTGGTGACCATGTTTACAGTTGCAGATGAATTTTATTGGTGCTTGATCTTCAAGGAAATGGCTCAATACACTAATTCAAGAACATTCCCATAAAAAAAAGTTCAAGAAAGCCCATTAATTTTCATAATCAAGAAACAAGAAAATGTAAAAAACCTACTTCTTTTGTCCTAGAAATCTAAAATTTCTATCGATAACAGCCCGAAAGGCACATTAATTCAAGAACATGTTCATAAATAAAAAAAGTTCAAGAAAATTTAAGAAAGACCCATTTGAATTTAAAGTTAAAACCTTACAAAGTTTGGATCCTGGAGAATTTTATGGGTTTTTTTTTGAAGAAATAATTGAAGTGGGTTTTGGATAAAGAGGTTTTTAGAGAGATAAAGTTTAGATCTTTGGTGATGGGAGATGATAAGCAATGGACAGAGGTGAAATTATGGGTACTATTTCTGAGAATTTAAAAACTTTGTGGGATTGCATTTTGTTCTAGTCCCATCTTTTAAGTCAAAATTCAGGTGGGTGGTGGTTATTGGTGGTGGTGGAGAAGAGTATGGAGGATGAAGATGGAGGGGATGATGGTTTTTTGGATTTTATTTTGTTAATTTAAATTGAGTATTCATAGTTATTTTTTAAAACAATTGAGTACCCAAATGTTTTCATGTGGGAAATATGTTGAAATGTCGGAAATATCCCTGGGATAAGACAAATATGTTGACTGTATGACTAGGCAAACGGGGAAATCACAGAAAATTGGACGGAAGTCCTTTTATGGCAGATCGTAAAAACATTCAGGACGATAAAAGTCAAAATTAAACATAAGGGATGTTAAAATTGAATGGGAAATACATAAAGGATAGACTTGACTTCAATATAAAGAATCCAAAATTTCTTCAAAACAATTGATCCAAAAAATATCCTCGCCTACAGTCTACTCAATTCTATTCCTAGAATATGTGATTCTCCTTAGTCAAAGGATAACTCCATCAAACTTTTCATGTCAGATCTTAAACACTTGTTCTATTGATCCCCCTCTTTGCACTAGATTGCGATAGATTTAGGCCAGTCATCCAATAGGTGGACGGTCTAAACCTCATACTTAAGAATCCTTACATAAGGATGGAAAGGAGAATCACTTCTTATTTCAAGTACGAAAAGTCATAAACCTAAAACTTTTATTACAAGAATCAATTTTGAAAGTAAACATCCTAAATTCTTTAATTATTGGAAGTTTCGAACCATAGTGCATTAGCCATGACACGAGAAATAGTACATTGGTTATGAGGTGGGGCCTTAGTCTTTAAGGAAGGGCGGCTCGCTTGAGTTGCTCAACCGCCCCTTAGCTCGGGGTCAGGACATACCAAAAAGAAATTAATCATAGAGATTAATTTTATGGTGTTTGCATTTATTTTTTTATTAAAAAAAAGAAAATGAATATTTTAAAGTTTATATAGATAATGTAAAATTCAAACTTCTTGTATTCATGTTTTCATTGCACATGGAGAACAGGTGTATTGATAATAACAAGGAAAAATCTCCTTTTTTGCTCCGAAAAAATATACATACGATTGCAAAGTATGCATAAGTCGGGTAACATTAATAAGAATCTTTATATCTGAGGCCTCAAGACGTAGATTTATTGAGTTCAAACCCTACTTCCCGTTTCTTATATTTTTTTTCCTAGTGAATTTTTTTTAAAAAAAAAAATAGTTCATTTCCCAAGATAAAAAGCCCAAAAGACGAAGATATGGATTTCATTGTCACTTTATTTTCTTCATCCACATTTGATTGTTTAATCAAAGCATTGAACCAGTTATACGAAAATCGTGCGACCATTGTTTTAGACCAAAAGTGAATCTCATTTCTTGTCCGCTTGAATAGGCCAGAGAGACAATTTCAAGATGTTGCACATCCATATATTAGAAAAATATCTATCTAGAGCTATTTTTACCAAGCAATGAGAAGGAATATTAATCAAGTGGCTGATATAATTGATAGAAACATTAAGACCGTCTAGAAGCTCTCTATGTGACCAAAACTTAACGAATTATTGCTATATTTTTCATAGATATATGACATGCACTGTTTATTTAAAATTTAAAAACTAAATTCAAAATGAAAAATTGAATTGTCCTGATTTTTTCCACTTTTACAACTACATATAGACCCTTACAAAAATTAGAAGTTCGACATTTGTTGGGGAGCAAATTGATCAGAGAAAAAGAGAGGTAAAAATGTAAAACACTGTTGAGAATCACATATCGACTAACTAGTGAGCAAGTTTGTTCTTTATAAGGATTGGGCAATCCTCCCCTCTTGAGGTACCTTTTGAGGGATTGAGTTAAGCCCAAGTTCATTTTCAACAAACACTTTGATTGATCTTCTCAAATAGGGGTAAGAGTTACAATTTGGCTTATCCGTGAAACATTTTCCTTAGAAGTGAAGTTATCTTGTATTCGAGCTTCTTGCAATTCCTAGATTATCTTCAAAACTTATTTCATATCAGGTCATTCGTTGAATATCGGAGCTAACTCATGTTAGCATCCATCCATAAAGTTAGGAAAACATAACTATACAGGTTCACGGACAAAACATGATGACGTAAGGCAAACATCCATCCCCCGTGCTTAAAACAGTAAGCTCTTAGAAGTTAAGCCCGGCGTTAGGGACCCGAAATGATCTGGTGGCACAAAATCATAGGGAAAATTAGCCATTTTGACTATCCGCTTCATGATGTTCTGCAATCTTTAGTGGACTAATTGCTTTACTGCTTTTCTCTCTTTACTCATCGTTTGATCCTCCTCGAAGAATTCCTTTAGAGGATAAGTTGTGATGTGATAAAGGAAGGGGAGGGGGAGGGGGTTGAGTTCTACTTGGGATATTGATTGGTGAAGAGAGTAGACCAGGAAAGAACCAAGGGCCTTGGCCGAGCTACGAGAAAATGAGGAGGGCTCGGGATGAAGTCCGAGCTTGAATTTGATCAAAAGTGATGGGATTCATGGGCGGAAACTCGTTCCAAACACTCATGAGTCCTCCCCTGAAGGATCCGCTCATACAAAATGGATCGAAAAATTACAAGAAAAGACTTACGTTTTGAGTTCAAGAATCGGATTCTTGAATGGAAGATGCTATCTTTATGGCTCGGATGCAATGATCACCTTGAGTCCTCCCTTGCGGAATTACTCCCTACCGGTATCTTCCCTTGTGGGTTTTGGTATTTCGGCGGGAAAAATCTCTTACCCTAGGGTTTCGGCATATTTTTATTGTAGAAAAAATGGCAAATACAATTGTTACATCATAAAATCTGTCATTATGATTGATCATTGAGAAGGACAATTAGAGAGAGGCAACATCCTAGACTGGTACAGGAATTGGAGGATTGTCCTAAAACACGAGAAAAAACTGTATGTTCTCGAAGAGCAAATTCCTTAGCAACCATCCCCTGTGGCTTCTGCAGATGAAAGAAATGCTTATCGTAAGCACGTTGATGATGCATTAGATGTGTCAAGTCTTATGTTAGTCATCATTACCTCTGAACTTCAGGAGAAACATGAGGAAATTGGTGATTTAGACATGATTGATCATCTAAAGCAACTCTTTCAGGGCCAAGCACGCTATGAGAGATTTGATGGGTCAAAATCTCTGTTTCAATGCAAGATGACAGAGATATCTTCAGTCTGAACTCACGTTCGGAAAATGGTAGTGTATGTTGAAAATTTTAAGCCCTAAGGGCTAAGTTCTCTATTTTGATGAACGACAAACCGTTGATGAGATTTAACGGTATATTTGTTTGTGTGATAGATTGCATGGAAAAGTATCACGTCTCTCAAGAATGCACATGAAAGACAATGACACTCTTACACATTGGAGATCTAAGAGATGCCTACAAGAAGTGTTTGAAGACTTAGATATATGATATGGTCGACCAAAGTGTTTGAAGACTTAGGTATATGAATTGTGATTTTAAAGCTTGTTTTTTATCCTTAGATCAATCTTGTTAAAATATTTTTGAAAAGTTATTTAATAGTTTTTCAAAAGCCATATTGAGTTTAAACATGAGTTAGATAGCATTTGATTTGAGACTTAGTGGGAAACCCACTTTTACATTCACCTAGGTCGACCGAAGTGCCACTTCGGAAGGCCTGTTGAATGTCGATCGACCGATCTTCAAGTCGGGTCGACCGAAGTGTGTCACACCACTCAGTCTTTTCAAATAGTTTTTATACTCAACTGCTATGTTTTCCAATCGACCTTAACCTTACTCCGGACGACCGAGATCCTTCTCCGGTTGACCAAGATAATGGCCAGGTCGACCGAGATCAAGACAGAGACTTAATGATTTAGCTCGGAAGGACCCCGAACGCCCTTGAACCATGTCCGGTTAACCAGAGTGTCAATTTCTGGCATTTTTAATTAGTCGTTGGTGCATTAAATGCTACCCACTTTTTCACCCTATTTAAACCCCATGTCCGATTCATTGCAATTCATTCATTCCTTCAAGTGAATTTTATATCCTCGAGTTCAAAGCTTCATTTATTACTCTTTCTAAACAATTTCATGTGCTAAACAAGTTTGATCAAAATCATTTGAGCTATAGTATATATTGGACTTTACACTTGTAACAAATACATCACTTCAAGGTGATATTTGGTTATTCCTCTTTCTCCTCTCTTTGTGAGTTAGGAAAAGCTCTTTGTGAGTTTAGTCTCTTTGTGAGATTTGTAGTAGCTCTTTGTGAGTTAGGCTCTTTGTGGGATGGTTAAGTGATTAAAGTAAAACTCTTTGTGAGTTGTCCACTTGTGTAAAGGTTGATGCCACCTTCATTTGTTGTAAAGGGAACTTCTTAGTGAAGTGTTGAAATCCTTGGGTTTTTCTCAAGTTAGTGGACATAGATTCTTTATGAATCGAACCACTCTAAATCTCTTGTCTTTGATCTTCTTCTTTACAAGATTTCCCTTATTGTTTTTGTTTACACAATTTTATCTTTATTTGGAAGAAAGTTTAAAAGTTTACAAAACCCCTATTCACCTTCCTTGAGTGTTTTCAATTGGTATCAGAGTCATGTCTTCTCTTCCTGGATTAACATCTTTGAAATAAAGATCTTGTGGTTGGACATTTCACTTTAGCGTATCTTGAGAGGAATTCCACAAACTGTCTCCTTACTTTGACGGAACTAATTACAATTGTTAGAAAAACCGTTTACGCATTTATGTGTTCTCCATCAATTTTAAACTATGGAGTGTTATAGAGGATGGACCTTACATTCCTACGAAAGAAGAGAATGGCACAAGAGTTGAGAAAGCCAAACATGAACTCAATGACTTTGAGATCAAGAAAATGACTATGACTTTTCAAGCCATGAATATATTGAGTTGTGCTCTCCATCAAAACGAGTACAACCGAGTTAGTGGTAGTGATACCGCTCATGATATGTGGAAAACACTTGAAGTTACCCATGAAGGTACTAATCAAGTAAAATAATCCAAACCCAACATGCTAGCGAGAGATTACGAGTTGTTCTCCATGAAATCAAATGAGAACATTAGTGACATGAACACTAGTATCACAAACATCATCAATGGGCTAAAGGCATATGGCAAGAAGTACTCTTGCAGAGAAATTAATACGAAAATTCTCAAAGCCCTTACAAAGGTTTGGGAATCTAAGGCATTGGCCATTAAAGAGGCCAAAGATCTAAAGGCATATCCCACCGAAGAGGTCATTGGCTCTCTCCTAACTCATGAGATGAAACTCAAAAGGCAAACTAGCCTTGATCATATTAAAAAAGCTCCAAAAGGAGTTGCCTTGAAAGCTAGTAAACATAAAAACACCCATGAAGTAAAAGAGATGATTATGATGATAGTTACATGGATGATGAGACCATGACAATGGTGGTTAGAAGAATGAAGAGAGTATTTTATGGTTGAAAGAGCAAAAAGGGGACAATCTTCCCAAAATCCCAATGGCATGAGGTGATATGAGTGTGGAAGTAGGGAACACTTTGTTGGGGATTGTCCCAACACAAAAAAAAACAAAGACAACAAAGATGAAAAGAAGAAAAGATTCTTCAATGCAAAGAATGCCAAATGAATGATTGGCATTTGGGATGAAGAAGATTGATACGGTACCAGCCATGAAGCTTAGAGAGGTCATTTGGATAAATGACCTCATCCTTAATTCATACATCCCAAATACGAGCTTCAAAGTCAAGCCTTTGTTCCAAGTGTTTAAAGTCTCTAATCTAAAGGTTCAAGAGGTAAAGAAACCTTCAAAGAAAGCTAGACACAAGGATCAAAGCCATCGAATATCATTTGAAGGAAAGATACATAATTGGAAGGAAAACGGTTGAAGGGGTATTTTAGGAAACTTGTAAATTAAAGTCTATAAAAGACTTTAATTATATTTTCAACTTTATTGTTTATTTTAATTAGCCATGTTGGCCGAAATAAGCTAGCTAAATAATAGGACATGTTGTCCTTGATGTTAGGTAGTGTTTTTAGTTATCTAGGAGTTGTAGAGTCCTAATCCTTAAAGGACTCTTATTTGTGAGTTATTTTTGGACGAAATTCCACTCTATTTAAGAGGGATTTCAGCCATGTTATTGTTAGACTTGATATGATATTTTAAGGTTATTCCTTAGTTACTTTGTGTTTGATTCTCTATGTTAGAGTTCATTCATCTTTGAGTTACTGTATCAATAAGTTTGGTTTATACTTATTGTGGTGTTTCAGCCCCCATTGATATTCAACCTTGCGGGAGAAAGGTTGTTTATATCCCCCCATAAACTGTTCGAGATAGATAAAGATCGGACCTTTAAGCCGAACCTTGGTATCTGTACTTCGGTTTCGCATCAAAGATAGTAAAGATGAAGAAGATTATCCAAGTACTCAAAACGCCAACATTTGGTTCATGGAATTTTAAGTTGAGGTACAATCTAATTCTTCCTCTTCTTTATATAGTTGTAATGATAATTGCGAAGAGGAGGATCCTCGTGATTTTCTATGTGGCATGTATGCACAATTGAAAAAGATTTCAAAACAAAACAAGGAGATGAAAAATAAAATTGAATCTTTGATAGATGAAAGCTCAACCTTGTTTTGTGAAAATAAGAGACTCAATGAGTCCTTGGATCGTTCTAAAATTGAAAAGGATATTCTTATCACTACTATGAGGTCATCCACCTTACAACATAAGAAAGTTTTCAACAAAATGATGACCTTAGAAGAAAAACTCCTTAATTATGATTTTCTAAAGAAAAAGGTTGTTGATCTTGCTACTCTTGTGGAAAAATTCAACTATAGCAAAAAGAATCTGGAACAACTCGTTGGTTCCCAACGTATTTCTACATGATAACAGTGGTTTGGGGGCATATGCATAAGGGTAGTACTACTTCTCATATTGCAAGAACTTTTATCTCTACCATGTCTCATGCATCACATACTCATGATAGAAGAGGTATTGGTTATATGCACAATACTTTTATTGCTAACCTATGCATCTAGAACCTCTTCCTTCACTAAACCTCACATAAGATGAACTTATTGTGGGAAACATGGCCGTAAGGTTACTAGATGTTTTGTGAATCATAAGATTGAACATGGTGCTAAAACGATATGGCGTATTAGAAATGCTAAAACTAACCCCAAAGGACCCAAAAATATATGGCAAAAGTCACAGTTTTACCTCATTTTTAGGTGACACAAGCAAGGAAAGCAATTTCGGCAAAGTGGTTTCTTGATAGTGGATGCTCAAGATGAAGGGATTCATGGGTGGAAACTCGTTCCAAACACCCATGAGTCCTCCCCTGAAGGATCCGCTCATACGTAAACGAATCGAAAAATCGAGAAAAGGACTTACGTTTTTCGGCTTAAAGGTTGTATCTTTCGGCTCTCAACAGCAACCACCTTGAGTCCTCCCTTGCGGAATTACTCCCTACCGGTATCCACGCGACAAAACGGGCAGCGAGTGCTAGCTCTTCGTCCTTCTGAGTTTTGGAATTAAGAGAGAAAAGGAGGCAGAAAACTGAAATCAGTATTGCACATCGTGGCCTAATCGACAAATGTGCGGGACTTGCCAAAGCAGTGTGCACATGTCTATCTGGATGAGGCGCGAATGATAATTGTGATATCCGCAGGCTAAAATCTTGGGTTCCACTTAACTGGATTATCTCAATAGCTAGATTGAGGATCTATAGGAAAAAAAGTTGAGAATGTACATTCTGATGTACTAGAATAACATGTTATTCACTCAACTAACAAGAGTTATATAAGTGATGTAATTGGAAAATGTTGCCTACCTCAATAACCATGTCTTGGGCCATTAGCTAAAGCTAACTCAAGATGAGGTGAAATATGGATCTTAGCCTACTAGAAAGTTGCAAAATTTCCGAATGAATATTGAGGGTTGTTCATTTGAAGAAAATATTAGGAGAGTCATTAATCAAAATAAGGTTAATGATTTTAAACATGATACCTAAACTTTGAATGTTTTATTGTAGATAACTTGACAAATACTGTATGTAGATCTTTAGACATGGCTCAAATGAAAGGAGGAACGTTTGCCAATTCTTGGACGAGGCTCGATCGCTATCAATCCAAGAAGTTTGCTTATGGCTTTATAGTTCGCTATTCAATCTATACAAACTCGGCTACCAATTTCTTTAGACCGAGAGGCTTTTTCTTTCTATGACACTCGGCTGCCCAATATTGCTTTATGCCGCGGTTTTTGTATTTTGTTTTGGTCAATTTCTGCAAACAAGAAAAAAAAAATTTGTGCGTAGGGTACACCGGGAATTGGAGAAGAACCTTTTGCTCTGATACCACCTGATGAAGAACCGCAAGGTTCGACTTAAGTTTGAGCCCGATCTTTCTTCAATTCTCGAACTAGTTTCTATGGGAATTTAATCAACGCAACACTAAGGGAGGTTAATTAACAATGGAGGCTGAAACACCACTACTAGAGAAACAAGCTAGTTGATACTGTAACTCAAGAATGAATGAATTTCTATCTAGAAGTTCAAACACGAGAAGCTAAGGAATAACCTTACCAAAATATCAATATATCTAACGTAAATATTAAAGTGGCCGAAATCTCCCTTAAGTAAGGTTGAGATTTCGGTTACAACCAATAAAAGAAATAAGAGTCCTTAAAGGATTAAGACTCTTGAAACAAATAAGAGTCCTTGAAGAATTATGACTCTTGAATAACAACTTGCTATCAAGTTGTGACGACCCATAATTTCGGATATCAATTTAAAGGTTAGTATTATATTAATTTTTCACTTGATAGGGTTAAAAATGTATTTTAGATTAATTAGCAAGGGTAAAATAGCCCAAACAATAAAGTGGTAATTTTTATTAAAAGATAAGGGCATAATAGTAATTGAAATAAAACAAAAATGAAAAATATTGATGATTATCTTGTACTTGCGCACCAAGAAAGAAAAAATATTAGCGTTAATAGTCCCTGAATTATTCACATAAAAAGTCCTTATAAATACAAGAAATTACAAGAAAGGTCCCTAATTGCTACTATAAATAGAAGGCATTTCGGGCCTTTTCATTTGCACCTTCTAAAAAGGGAAAACTTTCCCTAAAAACTCTCTCTCTCTCTGATAAAACTCTTCCAAAATAAATCCCTATCCAAATAATAAACTTATATCTGCCTGGAATCTCTGGCGGTGAATTTGGCTGCGATAGACAAGTATTTTTATGTTGTCATAATCCTGCAATAATAAAGTTAAGTTAATCGGGGTCATGAAAGAATTAGATTATATTCTCTGAGACTGTCCTACACTCCGTGACCCACCCCACTGGTGGAGACTTTTTCTAATCGGACTTTTGCCGGTTAAGACGGGTGAACCAGAAGAATATAAGTCTAATTCTTAATTGATCCTAGACTAGAAAAGAGTAACATATATTTTGCATTATATTTAAAATTAAATAGACATTAAGCAAATAGAAATATCCAGTTATAATATTGGAAAGCGAACAAGAGCATTTCAATATTAGAACTTGGAATCACTTATCATCCTTAACATTGAAAATATTATTTTGTTCTAAGAATATTTTAACCTGTTATTGAAATAGTATTTTCATAGTTTCTATTTTATTGACAATCTGAAACTAGGAAGAAGGTACAAACGATAAGAGGCTAAGGTGAGTTCCCTCTCAAAACCGGAGAACTTGTTTTATAAATGTATTTTACGAAAATTGTTTACAAATGAAAAGTTACAGTATTTCTAAAAATAGAATGGCTGGAAAGTATTTCTGAAAAAGTAATTCTGGAAAGATACTGGAATTCTGGATTTATGGTTCTATCGGTGGGGGCTTGCACTGTGCGAGGCTAGTCACCTGTACGAGGGCATCTCGAACCATCGATAGTTCGGAAATTGTCTAGATGGGATCCCGATACTGCGTGGAAGCGTTAGGGGCAGGGAAAGCAACGGGCTGACTGTATCCCCTGCGTTACCACGTATGGAATCATGACTGCTGACATGTCTCCGGGTTTAGGAGGTTTAACTCAGGGGCTGTTAGTATGGTACCAAACTGGCGGTACCCCCAGTTTGTGGAATAATTTTGAAGTGGGGATAAGGTTGAGAATCATACGTATGTCTGGTGTGAGGCTGGTATTGACTAAAGAGTAATTGACTTGGCCGGTCATGCACTCTTTTATTTCTGGATCTGATATACGGAATGGTTTTCTTATTCCGGAAAGTTATTTTTGAAATTGAAAAGAAAGAATATTCCAGATAAAGAATGTTTCTTTTAAAGTGAAATAATTTCTAAATTGTTTTGAAAGAAGATAAAGAAAACGTTTTCTGAGATAAAATGATTTTGGAATTATTTTGGAAAAGGGAAAAGTATTTCTAAATAAAGAAAGTTTCTCCGTGTCTTCAAAATAAAATGTTTGCGAAATAAAATGAGTTTCAAATCACTAGCACACACTTCACTGGGGACTCACTGGGCTATTTATAGCTCACTCTTTCTCTGTTTTCTGTTTTAGTTCTTGCAGGATTGAAGGGATAGAATAAGAACATTCTGAGGTGTAGAGTTGAGCCAAGACAAAGAATTAAGTCAACCCTTATTAGAAGATTTTGGTATCAGAGTGCGCAGCGGAAGCTTGGGATTAAGAATTTGTACGTTGGGATTCAGTCAAAGACCGGAGTCAACTTAGAAGCCATAGAATAGAATATATATTATTTTAGAAAAAAAATTTATCCACATGTAATTTATATGGTAAAAGATAGAACCCAGTGCCGAGAGGCACGCGGCGTACCCGACCCGAGATGGGACGGGCGTCACACAAGTAACTACCTAACAATAAAGTGGCGGCTAGAAAAGCTACTAACTACCAAATCTATGAAGAGTCCTAGTTGCATTAGAACTCTTTATTAACCAACTAACTAACACATGGACAACATGTCCTTTATTATAGCAATCACTTGCTATTACACGGCTAAAAGGGAAATAACAATACTTAAAATAATTAAAGTCTAGAATAGTCTAGAATAAGCTAAAATAGACTTTAATATGTAAAAAGACTAAAATGCCCTTTTTAGCCACTTTGCTTCTTTGGGCCGATTTGTATCTTCTTGAAAGTTAAGAGGTTGACTTTGTCATTATCTTCTAGTTGAAGGTTCACTTCCTCTTTAACTTTAATGTCTCGGATTAGGGCTGCCATATTCTTTAAAGTCTTTATCGATCTTGATCTTGTCATTGGTCCTTGAATGTTGACAAGAGGATCTTTAAAGTAGGGCTGCCCTTGGCTTGGTCTCGTATCAATACTACTTCTATATCCCTACTGAGAACAAAGTGTTTGTTGCTCAAATAAAGGTCTTTCTAGAAAAAGAGTTTATTTCCAGAAAGACAAGTGGGAGTCAAGTAGTACTTACAGAAGTTCAAAACTCTCAAACAATCATTGATGATCAGATGGAACTTGAACAAGCTGCACAAATAGTTGTGCAAGAAGAGCATATTCAAGAAACACAAGAACTGCGAATGTCTAGTAGAACTCGCCGATCACCGGAGAAATTTGGATTTCATGTAACAGAACATGATGATGTTTTGTTTGTGGAGCATGATAAACCTACAACCTATAAACATACAATTACTGGTCTAAATTTTGAGAAATGGCTCGAGGCCATGAGGTCTGAAATGGATTCCATGTATACTAACCAAGTATGGATCTTGGTTGATCCACATGAAGAGGTAGCTCCCATATGGTGCAGATGAGTTTTTAAGATTAAAACCGACATGCATGGGAACATACAAACCTAAAAAGGGAGATTAGTCGCGAAAGGATTCAAATAAATTCATGGTATATTGACAATGATGAAACCTTTTCCCTACTAGTGATGTTTAAATACATACGGATCATGCTTGCAATAACTGCATTCTATGATTATGAAATCTTGCAAATGGATGTCAAAATAGCTTTCATTAATGTAAACCTTGAAGAGAATGTGTAATGACACAACCTGAAGGTTTTGTCACGCTTGAAAATGCTAGAAAGGTATGCAAGGTAAAACAGTCTATTTATGGACTAAGGCAAGCTTCTGGAAGCTGGAATAACGTTTTAATGATGTTATTGAAGGGATTCATGGGCAGAAACTCGTTCTAAACACCCATGAGTCCTCCCATGAAGGATCCTCTTATACCAAAAAGAATCGAAAACAGCGAAAAATTACTTACATTTTTCGGCTAAAGATGTTGTCTTTCGGATATGTGTTGCTGCCACCAAAAGCCTTCCCTGCTGGAATTGCTTTCTACCGGTATCCACGCGACGAAACGAGCAGCGAGTGCTAGCTCTTCGTTTATGAGTTTCGGGAATATAGAAAGAAGAGAAGGGAAGAATTCAAGAAATCTGATTTCGGGAGAATTTTGGTTTATTGCGGCTCAAGCATTAGTTATCAAGGGTTTCAGCCAAAAGAGGTTTATATAGGATTTGAGAGTTTGTTCCCAGAACCAACTCCCACGTCTTCAACCTCTTCCGGTAATGGGAGTCTATAACTCCCACGTCCCCTAGACTTCTGCTGGTAGTGGGAGTCTTTATCGCATAATCACTCCCACGTAATCCCAGCTATAGCCAAATACAGAAAATGCCCATCTTTAATCTATAATTCAAATAATAACGTTTTATTATTCTCAGAAAATAAATGCCAGTTACAATGAACCTAGACACATTCTAGATTCATTGAATCTGGACATGAAGCTCGTTAACTCGTCTATGCGTGTGACCCTGTAGGTTCATATCACAATGGAAATGAAAACACACTTAGTAGTAATGTGAGTTCATAAATCACAAGCGGTCCCTAGCAGGACATTGTGACTACCCAAAGTGAATGAATTTACGGTGGAACCTAATATCAATCCACTATTAAATCCCTTTGTCTCGCGATATCCTAATTAAGCATAAGACATGGTAGTCGTCACCCTTATTAAACTTAATTGTATTTATGCTCGATCTCCGGGTAGACTGTTCCAACAAATAGTATTTGAGCACGGCCATGCATTTAAACAGTTTTTCCCTATCGAGGGGCCCATGGATATCTCTCTCTAATAATAGAGAGGGACAAATTCCTTACAATGTCTCTCATATTCAAGCCATGATAGGACACTACATCCGATCATCAGTCGATTGATTGCTCGATTAAAAGCAACGCCCGACTGAGTCAAAATGTGGCTACATTCGTGCTAGAATCAATGGAGACATAAGGTCTAAGGATTCCAAAATAGTAATGAGGAAGTAATACTTATGACTAAAAGAACCATGAAGTATTACTTCTCTTTTGGATCACGTCCGATAGAATATATCCCAATATATTGTATCTATGATATGATTTGTATCCATTACACATGATCAGTAAAACATAATCATCAATCAAACATCGTACTAGTTTTATTTCATTGTATAGAACATTACATAAAACTAGGTACAATCAGAACAGCAATTGTATAAGCTAATGAGCTTTACTATCAAATCACATTTTTGATGTTCAAAAACAAAATTAACTATTCAAGTGAGATGCTCAAGATATATAAAATGTACAACAACATATGCTAGTGGTCATAGGGCACTACTAACATTCTTTCCTTTGCATCACTCATCCCAAATCTCTTGATTAATTCCTTTGTGTACTTGGCTTGATTGATGTAAACTCCCTCATTTTTGTTTGATTTGAAGTCCAAGGAAGAAGTTGAGTTCACCCATCATGCTCATCTCAAACTCATCATGCATCAACTTAGCAAACTCTTCACATAAGGAAACATTAGTAGCACCAAATATAATATCATCAACATATATTTGCACAAGCAAGATATCGTTGAACTCATTTGTTTTAATGAAAAAGTGTGGTGTCTACTTTTCCACTTAAAAATCCATTTGCAAGAAGAAAATTGGTTAGTCTTTCATACCAAGCGCGAGGAGCTTGTTTAAGACCATATAAAACTTTTGGAAGTTTATAAACATTTTTTGGAAACTTTTCATGTATAAATCTGGGAGGTTGTTCAACATAGACTTCCTTCTCAATGTAACTATTTAGGAAAGCACTTTTAACATCTATTTGAAATAGTTTAAAACCTTTCAAACAAGCAAAAACCAAAACCATCTAAATGGACTCAAGTATAGCAACCTTGCAAAAGATTTTTCAAAATCAATACCCTTCTCTTGATTGAATACTTGGGCAACAAGCCTAGCTTTGTTTCTTATGATTTTACCAAGTTCATCTAGCTTTTTTCTTAAAATCCATTTTGTACCAATAGTAAGATGACTGAGGGGGTCTAGGGACTAGAGACCACACTTGATTTCATTCAAATTGGTTCAAATCTTCTTGCATAACAATGATCCAAAAACAATCTTCTAACGCATCAATAAGGCAAGCAGGTTCAATTTGAGAAAGTAAAGGAAAGTTATCAACAAAGTACCGCCTTGTTCTTACTCAATCGGAAGGATCACCTATGATGTGCTCTTGTGAATGTCCATGTGTATGCTTTCATTCCCTTGGTAACTCATTTTTCGATGGATCATGATTTTGTTCTTCTTGAGCTTCTTCTTGAGGATTCTCAAGTTCTTCTTCCTCTATTGCACGATGGTGCTTTATGATGTTCATGATCATTTTCAATTGGAGTACCTACATCATCATCATCATTTTTTCTAGCAATATATATGTTAGTTTCATCAAAAGACATATGCACTAACTCTTCAATACAAAGAGTTCGTTTGTTGTAAATTCTATAAGCCTTTTTGTTGGATGAACAACCAAGGAATATTCCTTCATCCGATTTCTTATCAAACTTTCCAAGGTTATCTTTAAAGTTAAGCACAAAACACTTGAAACCAAAAACTTTGAAGTACAAGATATAAGGAATTTTTCCAAACTTAAGTTCAAAAAGAGTTTTTCTAATAGATGGCCTCAAAAGAACTCGGTTCATGATGTAGCAAGCAATGTTAACGGCTTCAACCCAAAAATATTTTGGTAAAGAGTTTTCGGAAAGCACAGACCTAGCCATTTCTTGTAAAGTACGATTTTTTGTTTCAACTACACCATTTTGTTGATGAGTTCTAGGAGCCGAAAAATTGCGATTAATGTCATTTTCATTGCAAAAGGTTTCAAAACTTTGATGGTTAAATTCTCGTCCATTGTAACTTCTAATAGATAATAATTTTAAATCAAGTGAGTTTTGGACTTTCTTGAAAAGGTTTGAGAATTCTATAAATGAATCATATTTTTTTGAAAGAAATATTACCTAAGTAAATCTTGAAAATTCATCTACTATGACAAATGCATACCTCTTACCACCAAGGCTAGTGGTCCTCATTGGTCCAAAAATATCTAAATGAACAAGTTCAAGAGGTTTTGAAGATGATACCATTTTCTTGGGTTTAAAAGAAGTTTTGTTTTTTTTTTCCAAATTGACATGAAGCACGTAAATGTTTTTTTTTCCTCTCAAACTTCACTTTTGGCAAACCACACAAAAGTTCTTGGCTTGATAATCTATTAAGTAAATCCATACTCACATGACCAAGACTACGGTGCCAAACAAAAACATCATCATTCACGTTCAAGCATTGTATATCATAGGCAATTAAATCATCAAGAGATAGAACACAAACGTTATCAACACGATTATCAACAAATATAACCTCATTAGAGGTAGAATCAACAATAGAGCAAGCATCTTTCTTAAAGGAAACAACAAAGCCATTATCACATAATTGACTAATGCAAAGCAAGTTATACTTTAAAAGTTCAATAAGAAGTATAGAGAAGCCTTTACCAACATTGCCAATTCCAAGAATTTTTCCCTTTTTATTGTCACCAAATGTGACAAATCCATCATTTCTCTAATGAGAGTAGCATATCCCGTCATGTGCCTTGAGCATTCACTATCAAGGAACCATTTGTCTGGAATTTCTTTCTTTCCTTGTTGCACCTAAAAAGAAGGTAAAATAGTGACTTTTGGTACCCATATATTCTTGGGTCCTTTGGGGTTAGTCTTAACTTGTTTAATGCGCTAAATAGTCTTAACAACATGCTCAATCTTATGCTTCATATAACACCTAGTCACCTTGTGACCAAGTTTCCCACATAAGTGCATCTTATATGAGGCTTTGTTATAAGATGAAGTTCTAGATGCATAAGTCTTTTGTCTATCAATTGATGTGTTATGCACATAACCAAGACCTCTTCTAATGTGAGCTTATGGTTTATGTGGTATTTCAGATGTAGAAGTTCTAGTAGCAACATGAGATGTATCATTACCCTTATGCACATACCCCAACCCACTTTTTGTCGTGTGCAATGTGTTGGGAACTAAGGAGTTGTTCCAAATTATTTTTTCTATAAGTGATTTTGTTTACAAGAGTAGTGAGGTCAACAACATTTTTCTTCAAAGAATCATGATCAAAAAGTTTTTCCTCAAGAGTCATCATTTTATCAAAAGCTTCCTTATGTTGTAAATAGATGATTTCAAGGTAGCTGGAAGTGTAAGCCCTAAGGGCTAATGCGATCAATCTTGTTTTGATGATAACAAACCATTGATAGTTCTAATGTTTTTGTGAGCATGTTCTTAATGATATGATCCTTAGCACTCACACCAACATTGATGAAAATGGTAAGTTAGCTCCTTGTGTACATCAAAATCACCATCATACACACAAGAGAAGCTACACTTTGCAAGACTCCATATCACAAGCTTCAAGTCAATCCACATGCTATGGAAGTACTTGCAAAGTCAAGAATAAAGAAGTTCAACATATCAAGAGCTACTCAATCCAACAAGAGAAGAATCAAGTGGTATACTCCTTGACCAAGAAGAAGTTTGAAGTCCAATACACTACAACTCAAGATTGCTATAGGACTTCATCACTCCAAGAAGATGTTGATAAAAGGCTTGAAAGTCCAAGCTCCAAGAAGAATCAACTTGAAGACCTTAGGAAGATTAGTATATGCTAATATGTATATTCTTGTGACTAATCTTTCCTTGAGAATACTAGGATAGAATGTTTAAAGCACAACCATTAATGTTTTCAAAACCTCATGTTTTACATTGTTCAAATATTTGAAAAGGTTTTTGAAAATTTTGGTTAGTGCTGGTGAATGTCTAAGTTCTTTAAAATGTGTTTCATTTCTTTATAAAACACTTAGGTATGAGTTTGAGAATATTAGGAACTTAACTAAGTAGAAAAACAACTTTAGGACTTCATTCTGGTCGACCTAGGCCTAGCTCAGAAGACCAGATGTAGTCCGGTCGACCGACATGAGTTGTCCGATCGACCGAGGTTGTTTTTGTCCTTAATCAGATTTTGAATTTTCCAAAGCTTCAACGACTATATTCTTTTGGACGTCCTTGCTATAGGTCGGTCGATCGTGCTTTGCTTCTGAATAACGGACCTCATCTTGTGGTCGACTGAGATGAACACAAAGAGCCTTTAATCTTTACTTCGGAGGCGCCTCAGTCGACCAACTGCCTAGTCCGATTGACCGAAGCTATCAAATCCAGACAAAAAATAATAGCCGTTGTGACAAACATTGCTTGTGTATTTTTGCGCTTTATAAAGCTTCTAAAGATGTTTTTTCACAACTAATCAAGCCATAAGAGGGCATCGGCTATACACTTCATTACATGCAAAACAAACACTTCTTGAGGTTTAATCTTTAAATAATTCTTTCAAAATACATCATTTTGAGTTGAGCTCAAACTTCATCTATCTTTCTATTCTCAAAGAGTGATTAGATATTCATTTGTATATTCAATCCAAGAGGGATTTTTGTAAGAGAGCTAAATTGTAAAGTCTCATTTGAAAGAGATTAGTTACCCAATTTCTCTTTGTGAGAACTAGTTCTTTGTGAGCTACCAAAAAGCTCTTTGTGAGTTTCACTCTTTGTGAATGTTTCTAAGTCCTCATTGGCGAGGAAAAAATTCTCTTGTGAGAGGTATCTCTTTGGAGAGATTAGCTCTTTGTGAGCTTAGTTCTTTTGAGAACTAGAAAAACATTCTTTGTGAGTGGAGCCTTCTTAGTGAAGAAAATTCCTCTTTGTGAGGCAAGTATCTCATTGGTGAGATTGGCTCTTTGTGAGCTTAACACTCATTTGCGATTGGAGTCTTCTTTGTGAAGCACAATTCCTCATTTGTTGGGGCAATTGTATAAGGTAGAACCCAGTTCCATTTGTTGTGAAGGATTATCCATTAGTGGATGTTGAAATCCTTGGGTTTGTCCTGTGGTAG
Organism: Vinca minor; assembly: GCA_026122235.1. NCBI lineage: Eukaryota > Viridiplantae > Streptophyta > Magnoliopsida > Gentianales > Apocynaceae > Vinca > Vinca minor. The sequence continues at coordinate 349,946 of JAOCZM010000039.1, read as the reverse complement.
TGGATGTAGATTCTTTGTGAATCGAACCACTATAAATCCTTGTGTTAGTTTTCTCTATCACTGCTCCTTTACTTTATAGTTCATGAATTGTTATAACTTGCTTACTTGTCCACTTGAACTATTTGCTTATGTTTAGAGTTATACCACATGCTTCCTTGCTTTATACATTGCTTCACTTAGTCGTCTAAGTTTCCTTGATCATAATTAACTCACCTTATGTACTAGAACACATACTTGTTGATAAGGTGATCACTTAGACAAAGAAGTTTGGAAAAGCTAAAAAGTTTTTAAGAACCTAATTCGCCCCTATTAGGTTCATTACCCTAAAAGGATCTTTTAATTGGATCGGAGCCTGGTCTCCTTTTTATTGGACTTACATCTCAGGAGGATCAATGACTCTTAGCTTTTCAACATTAGATGACCAATCCCCATCTAGACCACCTTTATTTGATGGCTCCGACTTTGCTAGTTGACATTATATGTTTAAATCTTATTTTTCTTCTAATGACATTTCTGTGTTGAGCATTATAGAAGAATGTCCTTTTGTCCCTTCAACTTTGTTACAAGGTGTCATAATGCCAAACTCTAGAAGAGACTACAATGAAAAATACTACAAGAAGATGACCTCCAACTTCAAGGCCATGAATGTGCTTTGTTGTACACTTGATGAAGAAGCCCTCAACAAAGTACATGAATGTGAAGAGATGCTCATTCCATGATGAATATGTTAGAAGCATCTTACAAAGGTGAAGTTGAAGAGGAAGAGCCATCGGTGTGAATTTTAGAATTGGGGACACAATCTTGTGAAGGAGAAATCAAATATCAATCTTCAATAAGCTCAAAAGACAACATAACAATCGAGTCTTCACATGATGAGAAGATAGAAGAAGAGATGGAAGCACAAGATGATTATCGTCATATGGAGCTTAACTATGATGGAGACCATGAGGATCAATCATCTTGCAAAAGGAAGAGAAAAAGACTGTCACTAAGCTTTAATAAAAGACATTAAAAAAGAAGTGGCTTGAGGACAATTCATTCCATGGGGAATGAAGAAATTTATTGGAGATGTTCACAAAGGAAGAAATAAAAAACACTCCAAAGTTCAAAGGTAAAGGTATCAACCTCACTTTCTCAAAGCTCTCTAATTAATGATATCCATAAATTGAGAAGTGATTTTGATTTGTATGCCTTTAACCTCATTGACATTACATCTCTCCTTCTAAATGATCATATCCATGTAGATAACTTGAAGCATGACCTTCATATGTTCTCAATTGCTAAGTAATCAAGTAGATGCAATGTCACAACCTTGGACGACTCTTTTTTTATTTGCACAACACACATAAGAGTCATTCTTGTTTTTTGAATATTTAAAATGTTGATCCTTGTGCACACACTTGCCAATTGAGAATTTACTTTGACAATGAAGGACCTTGGCAAAAAGTACCATGTATTTCCCAAGATTCCCTTAAAGGTTCCAAAAGATGAAACTCTCTTCTTGAAGAAAGGAACCCCTAGGAATGGCAAAGCAAAGATAAGACTCCAAGAAAATACTCATGTTCAAAGGACAACAAAATTGTGGAGAGTTCATCAAGGAGCAACATGGTAACCATTAATGATGACTCCACAAAGATAAAAAAGATTCCTTCAAATGCATCAAATTCAATCATGAGAAAAAGAAGCAATCAAAGGACAAGATCCTCCCAAGAAAGAAAGGGTCAAGATCATGACCACTCAACATGCCTCATTGGTCTCATTGATGAAGATCAAAACGACACTCAAAGTTCTAAATCTATAGGGAATGAGGTACAATGCTCAATTTTTTCCCTTGATCGTGACTATGATAATGAGGAGGATCCTTATGTGCGTTTAAATGATTTATATGATGAATTGAAAAGATTGGCTAAGAAGAACAAGAACACTTGTAATGAACTTGCTTGCTCACCAAATGAAAAATCAAAACTGCAAGTAGAATATGATTGTCTTCTTACATCCTTTCACATCATAGTAAATGAAAAATGAGAATGCGCTTTTATCTCTTGAAAATTTTGAATTGCTTGACAAATGCATATTATTGAATCCAAACTTGTTGAGCATGATATCTTAAGGCACAAATTTGAAATTTGAAATTCTTATGTTGATAAGTGTACTTTTGCTAGAGATATCCTTGGTAATGTGCTTGTTTATTCTTATGTTTATCTTGATAATAGTTGTCTAGAGCACAAGCACACACAAAAGTATGCACATTCTACTTCTATTGATGCTAAAAATTCACATGCCATTATGCTAAATGCTCTTATTGTGGTATATGGGGTCATCATGCTACTTGTTGCATCAATAAGAAAAAGATTGAAAGAGATGCTAAGTGAATTTGGGTTGAAAAGAACCTTAAAGCTAACCCCCAAAGACCCATAAGAAAGTGGGTACCAAAATTGCATGTTATTGCAGGAAACAATGGATTTCTGGCCGACCGCACTAGGCACCAGTCGACCGAAATTATGGCCAAGTTGCCTCAGTAAGTGACAGGATATCCAGATCGACCGCAACAGACTCCTGGTTGACCGAAGCAAAAGGCTAATCAGAAACAGGGTATGCCGGTCAACCGAACACCTTCTCCGGTCGACCGAACACCCCCATGCCCTCTTCGTGCAAATGCCGTAATTGGCAAGTCATAGTCTTCACCAATGTCTTGGTTCGAATCCATCTTACCCCGACAATATATGATAGATAAGGTAAGCGATAAACAAATAACACATTAAACATGTAAGGTTGTTACAAGTAAATCATGATATAACACTTAAGAATAACGCATAATACATGCAATCATATATATAAGGCAATATATAACAGGTACATCCTAATCCATGGTCTCAACCCATCACACACCTCACATTACATGTTCTTGTTATCCTTAGTTCGTTCCTTATTTTAATCCTAATGTTCGACCTGCTCTGATACCACTCCTGTCACACCCCGCAATCGGAATGATGATATGGCAGTGTCTCATTGGGCGATGAGACACCAAAGTCCACCACAGAAATTACTATAAGGAAATCCATTATGATAAATCAATCCAAAATAAGAGTAATAAATGGAGAGTCTAAAAAGACATATTATGTAACAAATGGAGTAAATATTTATATGCACCTATAGATAAAAGTTTACTATGGAATTATAATATTATAGAATTTGAATTTTTCATTATAATATTATAGAATTTGATTTTTTTTTGAATAAATGCATTAATATATCATTAAACGATATCATGAGTTATATCTGGTAGGAGAAAATTCGGTGGTTCTCCAAACCATTGAGAAGAGGCTTTAAGCCTCATTGCGTGATTGGCTAATCTATATTAACTATTTTAAGGTAAGTAAAATAAATTTAAAATATAATTAAAAAATGAAGGTATTTATTAATTGAGCTAATTACTCTCAGAAAAATTGAAACAAGATAATATATGAACTAATGTTTATAATGAGAATCTCATATTTTGTAGATTCAGCTTTTTAGAATCTACAATATTATAATAAAACTAGATCACAACTTAAACTTAAAAATTCGTATAGGGATAGGCAATACAAGCAAATATTCTAATCTCCTAACTTAACCAATTGTTCTAGCTTTCTAGGCTCTGGGTCATCAAAATATAGGATTCAACCATTAAAAAGAGAAAAGTATGTTTTTAAGGTCATCGTTCTTGCCTTCTTTCAATATACAAAGAAAATTTAACAATCGGCTCATTTCAATGTTTTTCAATTCAAATACAATCATTCATAACTTTTTTCTTAAATTTAGAATAACATATACATATTACCTACTTGATCTTTGATAATATCATGAAAAAAGTAAGATTATTACTTTATTATATTAATAATATAAAAACACCAGAGAAAAGAAAATAATCCTCCAAAATCATGTCAAATGTCAAATTGATTATAGCCTTTCACGATGATAGGTGAAATAAAAAACATAGAGAGCTAAAAAAAGTCAAATATGAATTTTACATGCAAATGATTCAAGTTTCTCTTGTAAATTTAACTCAGAAGTTCGATGAACTATTTTTTGGAAACACTGATGAAGAACCTTGACAATTGGATTTATCAAGATTCAACACAAATGATAAAAGAATGGTTTTGCTCTAACTTGAACTTAGTTCACGGGGAATGCCTCACTAACACCTCAAGACAGCAATAAGCACCAAGCAACACTAGCAGAGGACTTTCAAAGAGTTTGACACACAAGACCTCAAGACAACATGAGCATCAAACAACCCTGGCAGAAGAACTCTAATGGAGGATGAAACACCACAACAAGGGAACTAACTTGTTGATCAGTAACAGTGAAAGTAATATCTAAAAATAAATTCAATTCACAAAGTATCAAAGGAATAAATCTCACAATATTATTATCCATAATCTAAGTAATAAAGGGGCCGAAATCTCTCTTTAAATAGAGAAGGATTCCGGCTAGAAACCCTAAAAAACTAAGTCCTAATTGGACTAGAAGCTAAAACAATTACAAGTATAGTAATCTACCTCAAACTAATACTTGCTATAAAATAAATAACTATATGGACCTCATGTCTTTTATTATAATAAAATTCGAAATTAAATAAAATACTAAGGTAAATAAAAATTTGAAATTACATTAAAGTCTATTTTAGACTTTAATGACCAGAACATCCCAAAATTGGACTCTAACCATTTTCCTTCCAATTGTGCACTTTGCCTTCAAAAGAGTTTAGATGAATTTGGTCTTTATGTCTTGCATACTTTGAAGATTTTTTTGTCACATTAATCTTTAGACTAAATGCTTTAAGAACTTGATTCATAGTGTTTCTTCAAGACCTTGAAATTTGAATGACTGTGTTAAGAACTTAATCACTTGATTGAATGATCTTGGGAAGCTTCAATGATGAGTCTTTTAGCTTCACGGATGTGTCCTCATCATTCCCCCTTTCTTTAAAAAGGTTCGTACTCGAATCTTCTAAATCTGTGTAAAAGTGAAAGGAATATAAGTTAGTTACATTAAAATAAGTATTTACACTATACTTACCTTGTAACTCAAATTTGTAGGTATTGATTTTGGGAACATCTTGAAAATAACCATCTCCTTTTGAGTTCATTGTAATACTCTGTACTGCCTTCTTTTTCACAATTTATTCATGCAATAGGTCGTGTATTCCTGTGAAAATTTAGCAAAAATACTTGAAAGAGAATGAGTTGTTAGTTCAATAGAAATAAAAAAGATAAATTTTGTTTCTATGTTCTGAAAAATCAGCCTCTAAAGAGGTTGAATTGTCCTACCTAACTCACCAATGGAAACAAATAAACACATTTTTCTCACTTTTATAGAGTCGGCCTTTTGTCTCCCTGGATTCATGGCTTTTCTCTCAATTTTTTTTATCACTCAAACTTGATTCTTTTCTCTCAAGTGTAAGATCACTCTTTTTCTTTCAACTCATCACTCATAACACTTTTTTTTTATCAACATTTCTCTCGGCCTCTTTCTTTTCTTTTTTACTAACCCAAGTTACATCATCTTGCATTATCATACTTTAATTTGGGCAGTCCATAGCAATGTGCCATTTTCCTTGACACTTAGAGCATTCTGTTTGATTTGAAGATGAACAATTTGGCTTCCAAGTTGAAGAAGAATTCGTGGCTGTTTGGGCAGCCTCAAGTTGAGTCGTTGCTATTTTGGAAGCCCTCTAATGGCTCCTTATGGTCTATTTTGCTCGGCCAAAAAGAGGAACTAGAAGGAGTTGATTTGGTCTTTTCCAAGTGGAAAACTTAACTGAATTGGTCCCTTTCTTTTTCTCTTTGAGTTGCCTCTCAATTTTCTCCGCATAGTTCACAATCTCTATAATATCAACATGATTAGCTCATTCCACTTTTGGCCTAATATCACCATTCAAGGCCGCCAAAAATTTAGCCATTGTAGTATCTCTATCCGCTTGAACATCCGCTCTAATCATAATAACTTCCATCTCTTTGTAATACTCATCAACAGATTTAGAGCCTTGTCTAAGCCTTTGTAACCGAATGATAAGTTCCCTAATGTAATGTTGAGAAACAAATCTCCATTTCATCTCAGCTTTCATACCATCCCAACTATCAATAGGTCGTTGGCCATCCCTTCTCCTAAGTATACTCTCTTGTTCCCACCAATTTGATGCATAATTAAAAAATCTCATGGCTGCCAATTTTACCTTTTTACCCTCCGAATAATTATGGGTAGCAAACATATGATCAATTTTATGTAACCATTCAAAATAAGATTCAGGATCATTCGTACCTTGAAAAGAAGGGATTTTGGTCTTGATTGTACCAAGAGTGTTGTCATACCTTTTCTGTTCATCCCTTCCTCTCGACATCTCTTGCCAATAATCATCTTCGGGCCTATGATGTGCTCTCCTTGAATTTGCGAAATGTTGAGAGCCATACCTTTTATCATCATCAAAGTAGCCCTCTTTTCGCACTATTTGTTGCCCTATTCTAGGATCAATGAGTTGCCTTTAGGGAATTTGTGGTCTCAATCTTGGTTCAACCTTTTGATAAATCAATTGTATTTGTTCTTTAAGGGACGACATCTCTGCAAAGAGCTTTTGAAAGGCTTGAGTTTGTGCCTCTCTAAAGAGGTTGTCATCAACTAAGCTATCAGATGGCTTAGATGTTGACACTCCTTGTTGAGACATGTTTAATATCTCAATTTATAAATGAATACCTCAATATTCCTTGAAACTTTGCAAAAAGAATTTCAACTCTAGAAGGATTTAAAATGAAAGCCTATAATTAGAATCCTGGGGAAGGGGGTCGGCTGGAAAATTAAAGAGGGATATAAGTCCTATACCTAATAGGACAAGAAAGATGTAAAGAAAATAAAGTAAATTGGAATCCTACACCTAAAAGGAAGAGTAAATGGAATCCTAGACCTAAAAGGAAGATAATACTTTGAGATATCCTTTTGTGTTTAGGACTCTTTGATCTCAATCTTTCTTTGTTGCTTTTGGAAACACTTTTAGGAAAGTTCCCTAATATTTTCTTGCCCCTTTGCTCAATGTATTTTTTTTTTGGCCGAAATAGAGAGACCAAATAATTGATAATTGGCTATTTTCTCTCTTTCTTTTTTGTCAAAATCAAGAGACCAAGTAATTTGGTAATTTGGGTCTTGCCTTTATTTATTTTTTGTCTCGGCTAATGTAAATAAACAATAGAGCAGGAATATTTATTTTTTATTATAAAGAAAGCAAGAAATGATACACAAAGAAAGAGATAAATCTTGAGCTCTGATACCAATATGATTTTAGAACCTTGACAATTGGATTTATCAAGATTCAACACAAAGGATAAAAGAAGGTTCTTTCTCTAACTTGAACTTAATTCATGTGGAATGCCTCACTAACACCTCAAGGCAGTAATAAGCACCAAACAACACTAGCAGAGGACTTTCAAAGAGTTCGATAGACCTCAAGACAACATGAGCATCAAGCAACCCTGGCAGAAGAACTATAATGGAGGATAAAACACCACAACAAGGGAACTAACTTGTTGATTAGTAACAATGAAAGAAATATCTAAAAAAAATAATCCAATTCACAAAGTATCAAAAGAATAAACCTCACAGAATTATTGTCAATAATCTAAGTAATAAAGGGGCCGAAATCTCTTGTTAAATAGAGAAGGATTTCACCCAATAACAAAAACTAATTCGTAATTGGACTAGGAACTAAAGCATTTACAAGTATAGTAAACTACCTTAAACTAATACTTTCTATAAAATAAATAACTATATGGACCACATGTCCTTTACTATAATAAAATTTGAAATTAAATAAAGTGCTAAGGTAAATAAAAATATGAAATTACATTAAAGTCTATTTTAGACTTTAATGACCAAAACTTCCCAAAATTGGACTCTAGTCATTTTCCTTCCAATTGTGCACTTTGCCTTCAAAAGAGATTAGATGGATTTGACATTTATGTCTTGCATACTTTGAAGGTTTCTTTGTTACATGAATCTTTAGACTAAATGCTTTAAGAACTTGATTCATAGCCTTTCTTCGAGACCTTGGAATTGGAATGATTGAGTTAAGAATTTGATCACTTGATCGAATGATCTTGTGCAGCTTTAATGATTAGTCTTTTAGCTTCAAGGATGGGTCCTCATCAAACACTATTTTCCAACACCATTTTTTCTTATCAATTGCAAAAAAATATATATTAAAATCAATCGAAAATAAATAGATTTCAACCGTACCAATTGTCACTTATACCGACCGAAACAAGTTGTGTCAGGGGTTAAACATTCTTAATTTTGATGAGGTTAGAGATTCATCTGCATATTGGAGAGATGAATTGGTTCACATTTGGATTCTTATACTGAAAAGTTGAAGACTTTTGAAGTTCCCGCATTGAATAGGATTTGGAATAGTTCTTTTAAATTGAGAGTTTTGAATTGGAGGAATTGTAAGAGTTTTCTTAAATTAAGAATGAGAAGAGCCTCTCAACGATTAAGAAGACTTTTTATTTTCCTTCAATCCAACACAATTTAAATTTATTGTATATAATTTTTTACTCATGTTTTTAGCTCTATTCTTTAGTAAATTCATAAAATATTATAATATCTATTATTAATTCTCATTATACATGAATTTACAAATATTAATCAGTAGTAAGTTTTCTTAAGCTAGTCATATATGAAATATGTATAATCTCATAATTAATTATGGATAATAACTTCATATGACTAATAAACATTTGTAGAACAATAACAATAATAAGATAGAGAGGCTTTTCAATTCTCTAAATCATTGAAATTAATATAATAAAGGAATTTAATGTTCTACGTTTAGAGATTAAGATAAAACTCTATATAAAAATGTAAAGTATTCTAACTATTATCTCTTCTACAATAACTATAGATAACATGAACTATTTTGTGTAATAGTTTAGCTACATAGCTACCTAATGCTTCTATATATGATATTAGAGTAGAATATCTCAGTAAAATAATCAATATTTTACTGACATGTGTAAGATTCTTATTGGGCTTGAACCTCTAGATTGCCATGTACCGCATTCACAAGTTTCAACCCCAACTTTCAATATTTTACTGACATGTGTAAGATTCTTATTGGGCTTGAACCTCTAGATTGCCATGTACCGCATTCACAAGTTTCAACCCCAACTTTATCACAACATCATAATATTAAGAGCAATTTGCACTAAATGGCCACCAACTATTTTCGTATTTCTCTTTCTGACCAAATATATTAATTTTAGTGGTTTTTAGCCATAAACATTTTACGGGCAGCGGGTTATACCACCGGTCAAAGATTTCGGCCAATTTCTTATTTTTTTTATCTGAAAATGTAAAAAGATAATTTTATCCCATATAGACCCGACCGACCCGTTACTAAACTCCCTCTTCTCCGACACTAGCAACACCTTCTTCTCCGCCGACTGCCACTAACCATCACCTTCTTCTCCATCCTCATTACACCACTCTAACTTGAATAACAAAATATTATGGTGACTTTTGATGATTAAGAAGAAAAAGAAACCAAATTAATGCATAATTTCAAGAACCCAATTCTCAAAGTTCTCCAAAAAAATCCATGAAAAAATCAAAATCAAACTGAAAACAAATTGCAAATTAAACTTATTTGGAACTTATATGCATCTTCACCATTAATGGTGTTTACAAGAATATAAATCCATTACCGAAGAATCCATTACTAAAGAATCCTACGGTATATTTCAACAATTTTGATGAAGACTGAGTTTAGGCAATAGTTGCAGCAGTGGCGGCGGCGATGGTGTTGCAAAATTCAATGGAGATTCAAATTTTTTGGGTGAGTTTTTTTTTCTTTGATTTTCTTGGGTCACTTTCTTCTCCATCCCCATTACACCACTCCAACTTGAATAACAAAATTTTACGGTGACTTTTCATTATTGAGAAGAAGAAGAAACCCATTTAATGCATAATTTCAAGAACACAATTCTCAAATTTCTCCAAAAAATCTCTAAAAAATCAAAATCAAACTGAAAAAAAATTGCAAATTAAACTTATATGGATCTTCACCATATGTAATGTTCCAGTTAAAGAACTTATATGCATGCATCATCACCATTAATGGTGTTTACAAGAATATAAATCTAATACCGAAGAATCCATTACTGAATAATCCTACGGTATATTTCAGCAATTTTGATAAAGACTGAGTTTAGGCGGGCGGTTGCAGCGGTGGCGGCGATGGTGGTGTTGCAAAATTCAATGGAGATTCAATATTTTTAGGTCAGTTATTTTTATTTTTTCTTTGATTTTCTTGGTTCACCTTCTTCTCAATCTCCATTACACCACTTCAACTTGAATAACAAAAATTTATGGTGAATTTTGATGATTGAGAAGAAGAAGAAACCCATTTAATGCATAATTTCAAGAACCTAATTCTCAAATTTCTCCAAAGAATCATTAAAAAATCAAAATCAAACTGAAAAAAAATTGCAAATTAAATTTATATGGATAATCGCCATATGTAATATTCAAGTTAAAGAACTTATATGCATCTTCACCATTCATGGTGTTTACAAGAATATAAATCCATTACTAAGGAATCCTACGGTATATTTCAGCAATTTTGATGAAGACTGATGTTATGAAGAGGGAATTGGTTAGCAAAGGGGATTCGAACCCTGTTTCTCATTAAGAAGCTCTACAACAGGGTCGAATAAAGGCGCGGAGCCAGAGCTTGAATCCGGGTTGAGGAATGCTATAAATAGATGGCAGTTAGGCAGTTATTGAGCATTCAGATATTTTGGGTTATTTTTAGTTTTCATAATCCTCTTTTTCCTCTCTGTCTTTCCCAAATTGAAGAAGCTAGGGTTCTTCAATTCTCTCTCTGAATTTCTCTTTCTTCTTCTCTGATTTCTTGTATTTCTGGTTCGATGATACAGAATTATCAATAAAATTCAGTATCCAATTGTTAGACATAACAATTTTGGTATCAGAGCACTGATCCTTGGAAATTATGGTGACAACTCGCAATCACGACAGTGAGATGCACTCAGCGGTGGCGCCGCGGTTACTACCGACACCGGAGTCATATGAGCTGAGGATTCCGATTGAACATCAAGCTAGAAGGCTAGTGGACCTTGAGTTGACTGTGAAAGACACTAACATTCAATTAAATGTTGTTAAGCAGACATTAGATACCTTTGGAAATGATCTAAATGCTATAAAACAAGATTCTGAAGGTAAATTCAATCAATTAATGGATCAAATGGCTAAAATCACCAATATGCTTAAAGATAAGACTGATGTAGCTGAGACTAGTAGAGGACCTATCACTCATACACCTGTAAGACAGTTGAGGACTGATAATGTTGCTGGTATAGAACATCATATTGTACCTGAGGTTTTAGGACCTAAGTTTGATGTTGGAATGACTGATAGGGGGAATTAAACCGCCTAAGCAGGATTTTCCCAAGTTTGATGGTGATTCACCTAGAGAATGGGTGATTCAAGCTGAGCAGTACTTTAGGCTGCATAGGATTCCTGATTTGTTAAAGTTAGAAGTGGCTTTGGTGTGTTTCAGAAGTGAAGCGTGTCTTTGGGGACATAGCTTTGTGACTGAGAATGGTACTCAGGAATGGGGAGGATTCCTGAGAGCCTTTTACACCAGGTTTGACACTAAATCCCTGTCCAGCATTGTTGGTGAGTTTTCTAAACTCAAACAGGAAGGGAGTGTGCAAACTTATATGAAGAAATTTGAGGCACTTAAATCTATTTTTGTAACTACAAGAACCAGAGCAGCACCAGAATTCTTTGTAGACCTATTTTTAAGTGGCCTCAAGGTTGATATTAGAGGAACTATGAGCATGCATAGACCTACTTCCCTCTTGGAAGCTTTTAGGTTATCTGTGGAGCAGGAGATGAACCTGGTGATGACTGCAAAGTCTCACTCAAGATCACAATATGCAAGCTACACACAGAAGACCACTCCTACTGTGAATGCTTCCTTTAAATGAACCACTACTCCTACTCCTAATTACAAAGTTCCTTTTAAAGATTTAATTAAATTTAAAAGGATCAGTAATGAGGAAATGCAAAGGAGAAGAGAGTTGAACCTTTGCTACAAGTATGGGGAGAAGTATTTACCTCAACACAGGTGCTCCTTAGCTGAAGTCAACATGTTGATCATGAGTAATCAGGATGTACATGAGGAAGAAGAAGAAGAAGACACTGGATTGCAGGTGCTGCAATCCTATTTGAAGGATGGTGAGGGGTGTTTGGGTGAAGAAGTGGGAGAACCTTCTCATGTGTCTTTATGTGCCATGAATGGTACTATTGGAGGAGACATATTCATGATAGTTGGAAAAATGGCCAAGAATTTGTCACTCTCTATTCTAATAGACCGTGGAAGCACCCACAACTTCATTGACCCTAAGGTGGTGAAGAAGCTAGGGTTACAGGTGGAGCACACCAAACCATTACTCATCATTCTTGGAAATGGAGAAAAAAAGTGGAATAAGGAGCATTGTAAACAAGTTAAATGGAGGAGAGGAAGAAAACTGCCATGATTTATATGTTTTTATCATTGGGGGCAGTGATGTGATTTTAGGAGGGGATTGGCGGAATAGAAAATCTGATTTTCTAGGTCTCTTTCGTATTTTGGCTGAAAAGCATTAGTTTCTAGGGTTTTGGCCAAGAGAGGTTTATATAGGGAGTGAGAGTTTGTTCCAAGGAGAACTCCCACGCCCTATCCACCTCTTTTGGCAGTGGGAGTCTATAACTCCCACGTCCTCTAGACTTCTGCTGGTAGTGAGAGTCTTTATCGGATAATAACTCCCACATAATCCCATCTATACCGAAAATGCCCCTTATCTCTAATTCGAATAATAACGCTTTATTATTCTCAGAAAAATAAATGTCAGATACAATGAACCTAGACACATTCTAGATTCATTGAATATGTACATGAAGCTCGTTAGCTCGTCTATGCATGTGACCCTCCATGTAGGTTCATATTACAATGGCAATGAAAACATACTTAGTAGTAGTATGTGTTCATAAATCACAAGTGGTCCCTAGCAGGACATTGTGACTACCCAAAGTGAATGAATATATGGTGGAACCTAATATCAATCCACTATTTAATCCCTGTCTCGCGATATCCTAATTAAGCATAAGGCATGGTAGTCGTCACCCTTATTAAGCTTAATTGTATTTATGCTCGATCTCCGAGTAAACTGTTCCAACAAATAGTATTTAATAACCACTTTATCAAATACATTTGAGCACGGCCATGCATTTAAACAGTTTTTCCCTATCGAGGGGCCTATGGATATCTCTCTCTAATATTAGAGAGGTACAAATTCCATACAATGCCTCTCACATTCAAGCCATGATAGGACACTACATCCGATCATCAGTCGTATTGATTACTCGATTAAAAGTCACGTCCGACTGAGTCAAAACGTGGCTCCATTCATGCTAGAATCAATGGAGACATAAGGTCAAAGGATTCTAAAATAGTATTGAGGAAGTAATACTTATGACTAAGGACCATGAAGTATTACTTCTTTGACGGATCACGTCTGATACAATATATCAGAATATATTGCGTCTATGATATGATTTGTATTCATTACACATGATTTGTAAAACATAATCATCAATCAAACATCATACTAGTTTTATTTCATTGTAAAGAACATTACATGAAACTAGGGACAACTTGAATAGTAATTACATAAGCTAATGAGTTTTACTATCAAATCACGCATTTGATGTTCATAAGAAAAATTAGCTATTCAATTACATGCTCAAAAGATATAAAACGTACAACATATGCCAATGGTCCTAGGGCACTACTAACAATCTCGCACTTGCCCTAGGTCCAATCATACATGATCCTCAATCCCATTGACCTAGTATGACTCTCATGTTTAGGTTGTGGGAGTGGCTTGGTCAATGGATCGGCAATGTTGTCGTCTGTATGAACTTTGCAAATTTTAACGTCTCCTCTTTCAATGATCTCTTTAATCAGATGGAAACGCCTGAGAATTTGTTTGGATCGTTGGTGAGGTCTAGGTTCCTTAGCTTGTGAAATGGCGCTAGTACTATCACAATACAGGTCCACTGTGTTCACAATGCTAGGGACGACACCTAATTCATCAACAAATTTCCTAATCCAAATAGCTTCTTTAGCTGCTTCAAAGGCAGCTAGATACTCAGCTTCTGTTGTAGAGTCGGCCACGGTTTCCTGCTTTGAGCTCTTCCAGCTCACAGCACCTCCATTCAAACAAAACACAAAACCAGATTGCGATCTAAAGTCATCTACGTCGGTCCGGAAGCTTGCGTCTATGTAACCATTTACAACCAGACTTCCTTCCTGACCTCCGTAAACTAAGAACTTATCTTTAGTCATTCTCAAGTACTTAATAATGCTCTTGACTACAGTCCAATGTGACTCTCCAGGGTCAGATTGATATCTACTAGTCATACTTAACGCGAAAGAGACATTCGGGCGAGTGCATATCATGGCATACATAATAGACCCAATGCCTGAAGCATATGGGATCTTACTCATGCGCTCTTGATCCTCCTTTGTGGAAGGGCCTTGAGTTCTGCTGAGTTTAATGCTATGTGACATGGGTAATAATCACTTTTTGGAGTTTTGCAAACTGAACCATTTCAGTACCTTGTCAATGTATCCACTTTGGCTTAGGCCAATCATTTTGTTAGATCTATCTCTATAGATTCTTATACCCAAAATGTATGTAGCCTCGCCTAAATCTTTCATGGAAAAGCACTTCCCCAACCAAGCTTTTACACTTTGTAATGTGGGGATGTCATTTCCAATCAGTAAGATGTCGTCCACATAAAGCATAAGGAACACTACTGCATTATTAGTTACTTTCTTATAAACACAAGGCTCGTCTTCGTTTTTTATGAAACCGAATTCTTTAATACGTTCATCAAAGCGACGATTCCAGCTTCGAGATGCTTGCTTCAATCCATAAATGGACCTTTGAAGCTTACACACTTTGTTAGGATTTGATGGATCAACAAACCCCTCAGGTTGTAAAAACCCTGATTTTTTTTGGGGGGGGGGGTTAAGGTCCATGTCTCCCCTCATTTTGGCCTTTTTTTTTATAGGCATTTATAATAAAAAAAAATCCAACTTTATTCAAAACCCTCAGGTTGTGTCTTATACACATCCTCGAGAAGGTTTCCGTTAAGAAACGCAGTCTTAACGTCCATTTGCCATATCTCATAGTCATAATATGCGGCTATGGCAAGTAAAATCCTAATAGACTTTATCATAACGACAGGAGAAAAGGTTCCATCATAGTCAATACCATGAACATTTCTATAACCTTTAACTACTAGTCGAGATTTAAAAGTGTGTACATTACCATCCATGTCGGTTTTCTTTTTGAAACAGCATTTGTTATGAATGACCGTACACCCTTCGGGTGGGTCAACCAAAGTCCATACTTGGTTTTCGTACATGGATTGCATCTCAGACTTCATAGCTTCTAGCCACTTATCTGACTCAGAACTATGAATTGCCTCTTTGTAGGTACTGGGTTCATCTTGATCAATTAGTTCAATATGATGATCATCAGTCACGAGAAATCCATATCTCTCAGGCTGTTGATGTACCCGACTTGACCTCCTTGGGCCTTGTGTCAAAGATTGAAGCTCAGTATCAGCACGTGAGCTTGCTTGAAGTTCCAAAGTTGGTTCAGATGTTGTATGGGGATCTTGAATTTCCTCAAGATGGATCTTACTCTCACTATCCTCTTTCGAAATAAATTCCCTTTCAAGGAATAAACCATTACGAACAACAAACACTTTGTTCTCTGATGGAAGATAAAAGTAATATCCTTTAGTTTCTTTAGGATATCCCACAAACAAACACTTGTCAGATTTAGGGGCGAGTTTATCAGATAACAAGCGTTTTACATACGCCTCGCATCTCCAAATTTTGAGAAATGACAAACTAGGTCGTTTCCCAGTCCATATCTCATATGGAGTTTTCTGAACCGCTTTAGAAGGAACTCTATTCAATATAAATGCAGCATTTTCTAGGGCGTAACCCCAAAAGAAAATTGGAAGACTTGTTTGACTCATCATAGATCGAACCATATCTAGTAAGGTGCGATTCCTCCGTTCCGATACACCATTCCATTGTGGTGTGCCAGGGGGAGTTAATTGTGAAACAATTCCACAACCCCTAAGATGTTCGTCAAACTCTTGGTTAAGGTATTCGCCACCTCGATCTGATCGGAGTATCTTAATACTTTTTTTACCAAGTTGATTTTGTACTTCATTTTGAAATTCATTGAATCTTCCAAAAGATTCTGATTTATGTTTCATTAGATAGACGTAGCCGTACTTACTGAAATCATCTGTGAATGTGATGAAGTACTGAAACCCTCCTCTAGCACTTGTGTTTATTGGTCCACATAAATCTGTATGTATGAGGCCCAACAAATCAGAAACTCTCTCACTTTGTCCAGTAAAGGGAGTTTTAGTCATTTTGTCTAACAAGCAAGAATCACATGTCTCATAAGACTCAAAGTCAAATGATGTCAAAATTCCATCTTGATTGAGTTTTTATATGCGTTTCTCATTTATGTGGCCCAAACGACAGTGCCAAAAGTAGGTTTGGTTTAAGTCATTGGATTTAAACCTCTTAGTATTAATGTTATAGATGAGCCTTTTAATGGATTCATCGAGGTTAAGAACATAAAGCCCGTTCATCAAAGAGGCATCTCCACAGAAGATATGATCTTTATGAATGGTGCAAATTTTATTCAGAATATTTAATTCAAAACCTTCAATATCCAAACAAGAAACTGAAATAATATTCCTACTGAAAGTTGGAACATAAAGACAATTATTCAGTTCTATAATAAGGCCACTTGGCAAAACTAAATTAAATGTCCCGGTAGCTACAGCAACAACTCTTGCTCCATTCGCTACTCTCAGGTCCACTTCTCCTTTTGCCAGTGATCTACTCCTTTTGATCCCTTGCACATTTGCACAAATGTGAGATCCACAACTGGTATCTAATACCCATGAAGTAAGAGCAGACATGTTAATTTCAATAACATAAATACCTGGAGAGATAGTCAAATTGGCTTTTCCCTTTTTCTTCTCTTCCAAATAGAGTTTGCAGTTCCGTTTCCAATGACCTGGTTCATTGCAATGGAAGCAAACTCCTTCCTTTGGTGCCTTGGCCTTGTGTTTGGGCTTGTTATTGCCTTTGCCCTTTTTGGCCATGGGCTTTCCCTTTCCCTTCTTCTTGAAATTCCCTTTTTGAACCATTAAGACTTCAGGGGTCTTCTTAATGTTCAGTTCAGCCTGCTTAAGCATCCCGTGTATCTCATGTATAGACTTCTCCATGCCATGCATGTTGAAGTTCATAACGAACTGATCATACTCCGGTGGGAGTGAGCCCAAGATCATATCTGTGGCCATGTCAGGACCTACGGGAGCCCCAAGTTTCTCAAGTTGGTCAAGATAGCCATTCATCTTAAGAATATGTGCACTTACAGAGGTGCCAGGGGCCATCTTGCAACTATTCAAAGCCTTGGTGGTGAGGAATCTTTCATGATGAGCTTGATCTTGGAACATTTCCTTGAGCTGGCCCATCATCTGGAAAGTCTCAACCCCTTCAAACTGTTTTTGAAGATCAGTGCTCATTGTGACTAACATGAGACAAGTCACATCGTTAGAGTCATCAGAGTGCTTCTTCTAAGCACCTCTCTCAACTCTGGGGGCGTTGTTTGCAGGTTGTTCAGGAATAGCTGTATCAAGAACGTATAGCTTTCTTTCCTGCTTAAGGACAATCCTTAAGTTGCGGGCCCAATCAAGGAAATTGGTCCCACTTAATTTTTCCTTCTCAAGGACAGATCGCAATGAATTGTGTGATGTATTGGTTGCCATTATCTACATTTAATTATTTGCAAAGTTATTAGTTTTTGAGCAAAAACCTTTCCACAATTTCAACACTTGATAAATGGAGGAAAATAACATTTTACGATAGTTATAAGTTAGCTTTGGCTTATCCCCATAATTAAAGTAAAATCAACCTATGAGAATGACATCTATATGTCCCGGCTATTTCCCATTTTATGCCCTAGGCCCAAAACTAGTTTGATAGCCTAGTTAAGTCGAACCATGTCTAAGCATATGGAAATCACTATTTTCCCATCTCCTCTTGCCTAGATAACCACTTATCTGTTGCTTTGGCAAGCAGACAAAATGATGATCCAAGCTGAAGAAATGCTTAGGATATGGTAGGCATTTTAAGACTTAATTAAAACGATTTAATATGACGTATAAAAAATCAAGCCCCATAAGACATAAAATAAGCATCTCATGCAATATATAAAGCATAAAAGTAAACGTGAGATAGCATGGCCTAATCCTATGATGACTCCCACGAGCATTGTGGGAGCCAAGGGTCAATCTAAGTCTATATCCATCTCATGGATAAAGTCTTCGATCCAGTGTCCTCCATTCTTGTTACATAATTGCATGGGCATACCTAGCCTTCAATGTAAAGCAGTAAAACTATTCTAATAAAGAAATTACAATTTTACATCACAGGAAAAACGACTCGCAGGTCGTATTATAAAATTACAACCCAATTAAATGTAAAACAAGATGAGGTATAGTAGGCCATGCTATTCACCATGTTAAAACTCACATAAAACAAAATGAAATAAAATGAGTACATATATACAAAGTCTTAGGTCAGCGGAACGACAAGCGTCACGTAACGACGGTCCCGCTAGCCAGTTAGCGGGTGGGGAGGGGGGGGGGGGGTCAAGGGGCAGCGGCCCTGGAAGAAAAAAACTGATTCTTCATCAGCTCATCGAATGAGTTTTCTTCCCCGATTTTAACGCAAAATCGCATAACATACATAATCGGATTATGCATTGGTTAATCGAGTTAACCGAATTAATCGAATTAATAACAGATTCATAAACAGTTTATGCATATAATCAGATTAACTGAATCAATACAATTGCAATTGATGCATAATTAATCGAATTAATAATATATGATAGTAGTTCATGCAATATTAATCGAATTAATAGCATACATAACAGTTTATGCATATCAGAATATACAGAAACATATAAACACGATTAGCCGAAATCAGTTTATGCATATATCACATATATTGAACAAAAGATAAAATCTTTTCTGTTTTCACACATACACATACCAAATCGAAATTGATATGTGTTATGATGTGATTAACAAAATCGAATTCGAATAGTATGAGCAAGGCTCTGATACCACTGAAGGGATTCATGGGCAGAAACTCGTTCTAAACACCCATGAGTCCTCCCCCGAAGGATCCGCTCATACCATAGGAATCGAAAAAAATAATCTAGACAGAAACTTACTTTTCGGGTTCAAGAATCTGATTCTTGAATGAAAGATGCTGTTTCTTGGATACGTTGCTGCCACCAATGGATTTCCCTTTGCGGAATGTCCCTCTACCGGTATCCACGCGACAAAACGAACAGTGATTGTAAAGTGAATGAATTTACGGTGGAACCTAATATCAATCCACTATTTAATCCCTTTGTCTCGCGATATCCTAATTAAGCATAAGGCATGGTAGTCGTCACCCTTATTAAGCTTAATTGTATTTATGCTCGATCTCCGGGTAAACTGTTCCAACAAATAGTATTTGATAACCACTTTATCAAATACATTTGAGCACGGCCATGCATTTAAACAGTTTTTCCCTTTCGAGGGGCCCATGGATATCTCTCTCTAATAATAGAGAGGGAAAATTCCTTACAATGCCTCTCACATTCAAGCCATGATAGGACGCTACATCCGATCACCAGTCGTATTGATTACTCGATTAAAAGTAACGTCCGACTGAGTCAAAACGTGGCTCCATTCATGCTAGAATCAATGGAGACATAAGGTCTAAGGATTCTAAAATAGTATTGAGGAAGTAATACTTATGACTAAGGACCATGCAGTATTACTTCTCTGAAGGATCACGTCCGATACAATATATCACAATATATTGCATCTATGATATGATTTGTATTCATTACACGTGATTAGAAAAACATAATCATCAATCGAACATCATACTAGTTTTATTTCATTGTAAAGAACATTACAAGAAACTAGGGATAACTAGAATAGTAATTACATAAGCTAATGAGTTTTACTATCAAATCACGCATTTGATGTTCATTAGAAAAATTAGCTATTCAATTACATGCTCAAAAGATATAAAACGTACAACATATGCTAATGGTCCTAGGGCACTACTAACGTGAAGGTTGTTTCAGAAGCTGGATTGCTCAAGTGCTTGGAAGATGCTTCTAAAATCTGGATGGGGCAGCTTTGTTTGATGCAAGCTGGTTCATATGAGGTGCAGGGCATTCCTGAACTCATTCAAGAGATTCTTGATGCATTTTCAGATGTCTTTGAGTTGCCTAAGGGACTTCCTCCAAGCAGGAATCATGAACATCATATTCTGCTTAAGGAAGTATCCCTAACCAGTTAAGTTGAGGTCATATAGGGTGCCTCACTCTAAAAAAGATGAGATTGAGAAACAAGTGAGGGAGATGCTTCAAGAAGGGATAATCCAAGTCAGCAATAGTCCATTTTCTTCACCAATTATCTTGGTAAAGAAGAAAGATGGAACTTGGAGATTCTGTGTGGACTTTAGACAGTTAAATCTCTTAACTGTTAAGGACAAGTTCCCAATTCCTATGGTAGATGATCTCGATAGATGAATTGAAAGGGGCTGAATATTTTACCAAGATTGATTTAAGGGCAGGTTACTTCCCAATCGGGATGAAGGAGGAATATGTGCCTAAAACAGCCTTCAATACTCATTTTAGGCACTTTGAATTTAAGGTGATGCCTTTTGGGCTCACCAATGCCCCTGCTACCTTCCAAGCTTTGATGAACAAAGTATTTGGACCCTTTTTAAGGAAGTTTGTACTTATGTTTTTTGATGACATCTTGGTTTATAGTCCCAGATTTGTCATCACACAAGATACATTTACAGAAGGTTTTGGAAGTTTTAAGGGAGAATCAGCTATATGGTAAGATGAGTAAATGCTCCTTTGCCCAAAGGGAAGTGGAGTATTTAGGTCATCTTATTTCTAGAAGAGGAGTGCAAGCTAATCCTAAGAATATCCAAGACATGTTAGACTAGCCCAAACCAGTTAACATTAAACAGTTAAGAGGCTTTCTTGGTTTGTCTGGCTACTATATGAGGTTTATTAAGGGTTATGGTCTCATAAGAAAACCCTTAACATCTCTGTTGAAGAAATACAATTTCAAGTGGACTGCAGAAGATGATAAGGCATTCAAAGAGCTGAAGCAGGCCTTAACACAACCCCCTGTGCTTGCCTTTCCTTATTTTTCAAAAAAAATTTGTCATAGAGACTGATGCCTGTAACTCAGGTATGAGGGCTGTGTTAATGCAGGAAGGAAGACCTATTTCTTTCTCCAGCAAGGCCTTTGGCCCAAGGTGTGCAGCCATGTCGACCTATGAAAGGGAGTTGATGGCTTTGTCTATTTCCATTCTAAAATGGAAGCACTACTTTGATGGACATCCATTTGTGATCAAAACTGATCACCAGAGCTTGAAGTATCTTCTTGAGCAGAAGATAAGTACTGCAGCTCAACAAAAATGGATATCCAAGCTCTTGGGTTTTGATTTTGAGATTCAGTATAAAAAAGAGATTGAAAATAGAGTAGCAGATGCTCTATCAATGAAGTTTGAAGGAAACACTGCTATATGTGCAGCCCTTTCAGCTGTTGTTCCTGAATGGATCTCTGACATCATTCTCAGTTATGACTCAAAACCTGATTGCTCAGTTTATGCTTGGAAAAACAACTGATGATTTCACTTATACTCAAGATGTTTTGAGGTATAAAGGTAGAATCTATATTGGTGGTCAAGGAGGAATAAGGATCAAGATTGTGGATGCAGTGCATGCTTCTACTATTGGAGGACATTCTGGAGTCCAGGCTAGTACCAAAGACTCAAAAAAGTTTTTTATTGGCCTGGAATGAAGGAGAATATCCAAGAAAGAATTAAACAGTGTGAAGAATGTCAAAGGTGTAAGCATGAGAATGTGCCTTACCCTGGGTTGCTACAGCCCTTAGCCATTCCTGACATACCCTTCACTCAAGTTTCTATGGATTTCATAGAAGGGGGCTGCCCTAAATCTCAGGGGAAGGATGTAATTCTAGTGATAGTAGACAGGTTCACCAAGTTTGCTCACTTTATTGGATTGACTCATCCTTTCTCTGCCAAGAAAGTGGCTGATGAATTCCTTGATAAAGTGTTCAAGATGCATGGGTTGCCCGAGGGAATAGTGAGTGATAGGGACAAGATCTTCACTAGTATGTTTTGGAAGGAGTTGTTTAGTACACTTGGGGTTAAATTGAAACTCAGCTCAGCATACCATCCTCAAACTGATGGTCAAACTGAGAGAGTCAATCAATGCTTGGAGATGTATCTTAGGTGCCTTACTTCTCATAAACCTCATTTATGGCAAAAAAATAAATATGGAGGCCATATTTAGGTTGTTATGGGATATGATGAAGACATTGAATATCATCTTTGCTCAAAACTAAGTTAAAAAACTAGGGATAATTAGTTACAGCTTTCATGGTATTTAACATAATTTCATGGAAGTCATGCTTAAGTTATTTAGCCAAAAAATAAATAAAAATTGCTTAAGTTGTTCATGGAGAATTTGCAAGATTTTTATTTTAGAAAGAAGTGAGATTTCACCAGACATGAAATAAACAAGAAATTAAATAGAGATTTATGGCGAACCTCGATTTTCTAATCCCTTTTTTTTAAAGGTTAATTTATTTTTGCCCAATTTGCCCCCTTTTTTTTATCATGTTAGTGTCCCATGGGTACCTTTTGTTATTATTTAACGGATAAATTGGACGGAAGGGGCACCATTGATACTTCAAAAAGGTTTAGGGTCAAGTACTTGACGTTTTTTAGTTGAGGGTCAAAAAACCAAAATCCGAGATAGTTTAGGGGCCGTGAGCACTTTTTACCTTTTATTTTTTTCTTCAATTTTCTTGGGTGAATGTTTACACGAATATAAATCCATTACTGAAACTGATATGTGATGGGGTCTATTGAAACTGGTATGTCATGTTTGATGGTGGTTCGTCGCCAGAGGTGGTGTTCCGGGAGCTGGGAAAGATGAAGATGCAGCTTGAGAAATAATAATGGAGTTCAAAAAAATCTGGACAAAAATGCCTCTCATGTGTCGGGCACGTCTGGGCTTTTTAAATAAATTTGGTCGGAAAATTATACTGGAGTTAAGACATGCATGTCGTAATTTGTTGATGGTTAGAAACCACTAAAATTAATGTATTTAGTCAGAAAGAGAAATACGAAAATAGTTGGTGGCCATTTAGTGCAAATTGCTCTAATATTGAATATATATAGTCTACTTATACAACTGGAAATCAAGAAAATTGAATAACTTTTGAATTGAAGCTAAGATAGACGACAATCATATTGTATTAGACATCCGGTAAAACATTTTGCGTAAGGCCTCCAAAACTCTAGACTCAGCCCTATAATCATGATACGTTTTGTAACTAAAATATGATGCGATACTTTATATAAGTACCAAATATGTGCGTAATTTCAAGTAGCTGTGACAGGTTAAAAATAAAATAAATTGAAGAAATGTTTATATAAATAATTTTATCTCAATAACATAGTTTATGCATCAATATTTGATCTACATATTGAGCCAATGACAGCATGTCAGCATGTTCTATGATGTAAATATATATTCTGTAATGATGGAAAGGTCATTGATTGTTTAATTAAGAATATTTACCTCATCAAGAATAAAGGTTAAACCGATAACTCAAAAGGAGAAACACAACCCAGTCTATTGATGGTAATGTTGAAATTACCTGGGGTTATCTTTCTTTCTTTTCTTGGAATCTATTTAGCTGTGTTTTTACTATTTATAGAAAGTATGAGTTGGAGAAATAGTATTTGGTATCTATTTCAAGACATGGGTGGCAAAATTATATAATGCACATAAGAATTAATCACCATTTATACTCCTCAGATATGATTCAAAAGTAACTGTTAACCCTCAGAAATTGTAGGTGTCATAAATGTCCTCAACTATTTACGGGGTGCTATTAATGCCCAAAAATAGTGGAATCCGTTGAGAGGGGTCGGCAATGCACATGTGCGGCCCGCACATGCGAACTTTCAAGGGAATAATAGTCAGCAGACTTATATTCATCTTCTTCCTTCATTATTTTCTTCAAGCAAGAACAATTCACCTTCTTCTCCAACTAATTTCTTCAAATATTTTACCCAAAATCTGAAAATCTACAACTAATACCTATATATGGTAGCATATATATGATATTCCTATATATATATATGTGTGTGTGTGTGTGTGTCTACCTTTAGCTCCGAATTGCTTTCTAAACTTATCAGGATCAATGGAAAGTTTAGGTCTTTAACATTGAATGTTTGGTTGCTTCAGTAACACTTTTGCTCAGTTCGTCTTCTTCATCCACAAATGACGACATCAATTATCAATGGAATCATGCAAACGCAATAATCTCCGACTCCTACAGCTATTACAAGAGAAATGATACAAATGAAAATTAAATCCTCCACATAACAACACAGCTATTTTCGACAAATCCAAGATTGCAAGTGAAAAAGAACTCACTGCACATACAAGATTCTTAATTAAACCTCTCCGAATTATTCTTCTTTTCTCCTCGCATTAGGAAATGTTGGAAATGGAGTGTAAATTTGAATGAAAAAAATAGTTTCTCAAGTGTTTGGAATGCCGGACCAAAACTCACGGGTCTGATCAATTCACGTTTTGATACTGGTATAGTTGGTTCATTGGATAGCCTGGTTCATTGAATGAGGATGAACAGACTTTAATTGCGACATTTGAACTTGAAAGATACATGTACAGTTGAATTCATTAGATAGTCTTGTTCATTAGATGAGGATGAACATAATTTAATTGTGTATTAAATAGAGACATTTAAATTCAGTACAATGTATTCTCCTGAATGTATCTACTCATTTCTATCAGCCTATAAATAGAGGTTCTTTCCAATGATTCAATACACTTCCTCATATACTTCGAAAATACTACTGATTTTCAAAAAGCTCTCTAAAACACTATGTTTTGTAAAACTTATGGTGTTCATAAAAAAGTCCAAGTTCTAGTTCTCCGGTGGAACTGTTTTGTGCAAACAAGTTATGCGTTGCCGTTGTATCCTGGAGACAGATGCTTCACGAAACTCCAGCACTTATACGGGAGGAGGCGAATATGTTTTAAGGTGTGTCGAACACAAGCCTCGATTTTTCTTTCTGTTATAAGCACATGTTCATTGTTTACTAACTGTTTATAAAAAAAGATAGAGCAGGAATATTTACAGTTTTATTATAAAGAAAGTAAGAAAAGACACACCAAGAAAAAGATCAACCTTGAGCTCTGATACCAATATGATTTTAGAACCTTGACAATTGGATTTATCAAGATTCAACACAAAGGATAAAAGAAGGTTCTTTCTCTAACTTGAACTTAATTCACGTGGAATGCCTCACTAACCCCTCGAGGCAGTAATAAGCACCAAACAACACTAGCAGAGGACTTTCAAAGAGTTCGATAGACCTCAAGACAACATGAGCATCAAGCAACCCTGGCAGAAGAACTATAATGGAGGATAAAACACCATAATAAAGGAACTAACTTGTTGATTAGTAATAATAAAAGAAAGATCTAAAAAAATCCAATTCACAAAGTATAAAAGGAATAAACCTCACAATATTATTGTCAATAATCTAAGTAATAAAGAGGCCGAAATCTCTCTTTAAATAGAGAAGGATTTCACCCTACAAAAACTAAGTCCTAATTGGACTAGGAACTAAAGCAATTACAAGTATAGTAAACTACCTTAAACTTATACTTTCTATAAAAATAAATATCTATATGGACCACATGACCTTTATTATAATAAAATTTGAAATTAAATAAAGTGTCAAAGTAAATAAAAATATGAAATTACATTAAATTCTATTTTAGACTTTAATGACCAAAACTTCCCAAAATTGGACTCTAGCCATTTTCCTTCCAATTGTGCACTTTGCCTTCAAAAGAGATTAGATGGATTTGACCTTTATGTCTTGCATACTTTGAAGGTTTCTTTGTTACATGAATCTTTAGACTAAATGCTTTAAGAACTTGATTCATAACCTTTCTTCGAGACCTTGGAATTGGAATGATTGAGTTAAGAACTTGATCACTTGATTGAATGATCTTGTGCAGCTTTAAGGATGAGTCTTTTAGCTTCAAGGATGGGTCCTCATCAAACACTATTTTCCAACACCATTTTTTCTTATCAATCATACCAATTGTCACTTATACCGGCCGAAACAAGTTTGTCAGCGGCAAAACATTCTTAATTTTTTATGAGGTTAGAGATTCATCAGCATATTGGAGAGATGAATTGATTCACATTTGGATTCTTATAGTGGAAAGTTAAAGACTTTTGAAGTTCCCGCATTGAATAGGATTTGGAATAGTTCTTTTAAATTGAGAGTTTTGAATTGGAGGAATTGTAAGAGTTTTCTTAAATTAAGAATGAGAAGAGCCTCTCAACGATTAAGAAGACTTTTTATTTTCCTTCAATCCAACTCAATTTAAATTTATTGTATATAATTTTTTACTCATGTTTTTAGCTCTATTCTTTAGTAAATTCATAAAATAATTATAATATCTATTATTAATTCTCATTATACATGAATTTACAAATATTAATCAGTAGTAAGTTTTCTTAAGGTAGTCATATATGTGCGAAATATGTATAATCTCATAATTAATTATGGATGATAACTTCATACAACTAATAAACATTAGTAGAATAATAACAATAATAAGAAAGAGAGGCTTTTCAATTCTCTATATCATTGAAATTAATTTAATAAAGGAATTTAATGTTCTACGTTTAGAGAGTAAGATAAAACTCTATATAAAGATGTAAAGTATTCCTTCTACAATAACTATAGATAACATGAACTATTTTGCGTAATAGTTTAGCTCCATAGCTACCTAATGCTTCTATATATGTTATTAACTAATGGAGCAGAACATCTCAGTAAAATAATCAATATTTTACTGTCATGTGTAAGATTCTTATTCGGCTTGAACCTCTAGATTGTCATGTGCCGCGTTCACTAGTTTCAGCCCCAACTTTATTACAACATCATAATATTAAGAGCAATTTGCACTAAATGGCCACCAACTATTTTCGTATTTCTCTTTTTGACCAAATACATTAATTTTAGTGGTTTATTGCCATAAATATTTTGTGGGCAGCAGGTTATACCACCGGTCAATGATTCCGGCCAATTTCTTATTTTTTTTATTTGAAAATGTATAAAGACAATTTTATCCCTTATAGACCCGACCCGACCCATAAAACCGACTCGACCCGTTACTAAACTCCCTCTTCTCCGACACCAGCAACACCATCTTCTCCGCCGACCGCCACAAACCATCACCTTCTTGGGGTTTACAATAGACTGGCAATGATTTAGCAGAAATGACAAAACATGGCATTGAAATTTGGGGGGGGGGCAACATTTTTGTCGGGACTTCCGTCTCCGGGCCAAGGCAGAAGTGGGACTTCCGTCCTGGCTAACGTGGCAAGAATCCCACTAGAGTCTTGCCACGTCAGCCAGGACGGAAGTTTCCGTCCCCAAATCGAACCCAACGAACCCTAATTAATCTGTGACCTTAGGACGGAATTGCCACGTCCGTCCTCAAATTACAGCCTTTTTGCAGTGTCTAGTCTTTTTTTCACTTTCCCCTTACAATAATGGGACTGCAAATGTGGACCAAATTGAGGACGAAAATCCCACTTCCGTCCTCAAATGGCCGAGATTTTTTCCCCACGGATGTCATTTGTGGCCAGTTTTTCAGGGATTATAAATACTATCCACTCTCCACCAAAATTTGAATAAAATTCAGCAAAATTCACTTCATTTTCTCACATCAACATACCCAGCAACTCATTCAAACCCTTAAACTCATTTATTTCCATAAAAACCCTATTTTCCCTAATATAATTTGATAATGAATAGCGAAATGGATCCCGCCTTGGAAGAGTATTTCAGACACCAATTTAGAATTGCGGTCAGAAATCAAACCGATGGAAAAATGGTAGTATTTTATTTTGTTATGTGTAAGTTTTTTTAGATGAAATGTGTTTAGCTGTCTAAGTAATTTTTTTTTCGTAGCGTCTTCCATCAAAGTACACAAATTGGTTGAAGCAAACTGGTCTCAGGTTAGCAAGTTTTGTCTATCTGAAGGACGACTTTGGGAATCAATGATGCGTTTATGTAACCAAAATAGATGATACGTACCACCTAGAGACGGAGGATTAGAACAATTTTTGCGTGACAACAATCTTCGGCCCACAGATAAAGTTCATTTTATACCCTCTCCAATGAATGTACTAGATATTTCTGTTAAGGGAGGGCACGAGATAGGTTACCTGAAGGGCGAATTATCGTATCCTTCTGACGGGGCTTTTTTCCGACAGAGTATTCGAATAGACATTAACAAAACCTATTCAGCACTTTCTAAACCGGTACGTTTTCTGATATTAAAATTTTAGTAATAAATTCGTTCCTCTCAGAGGTATGGGTTGTAATGTTGTTTCCCGTGTACAGTGGATATGGAGAAACTACATGCAATGGCGTGTTAGAATGCAGCTTGGAATCCCCGAAGTACTACACATGCGCAATTTTCACGGGAACAAATTGATACTCCAAGTGGCTAGAGACGAAGGCGGAGACGATTACTATTTTTTGGGGTGGGATGAGTTTGTTGTGTTTTCAAGATTACACCCTGGTGATCATGTACAAATTCATCCAGCCCCTTACGATATCCTTGACTATAGGGCCGGGAATGATGCTTTTGCCAATTTATTACGTCAACTTTAATAATAAGTCATTGTAATGTTTGCAATTTTTGGATATTGAATGAAAAAAAATTAAATATATT
This sequence comes from Vinca minor, assembly GCA_026122235.1. Classification (NCBI taxonomy): domain Eukaryota; kingdom Viridiplantae; phylum Streptophyta; class Magnoliopsida; order Gentianales; family Apocynaceae; genus Vinca; species Vinca minor. The sequence continues at coordinate 320,802 of JAOCZM010000039.1, read as the reverse complement.
TAAAACAACTTTATACGATTGCTAACAAAATTGATAATTTTTACATTCTAAACTATTACAAATTAGTAAAATTTAAATACAATTAATGTGGAGGAGGTGCTTGGTCAAGCTTTGCTAACATGGGGCAAGTCTTCCGGTTGTGACCGACTTGTTTACAGTGGCCGCACTTCTTTTCTCTTTGAGTTCCCCTGTTCTCTGTGTCCATAGGCATTTGAAATCTCCGCCTTTGAGGTCGACCCACCTGCGTACCTTTCATTTTAGGAGGGTAATGTGTCATATCAAAAGGAGGAGGTCTCCAATGAATGGGATCAAGTACAAGGTATAAAATGGACTTGTACGTATTTCTATAATACTCGAGAGAATATAAAGGGTGGATATACTTAGAAGCATCCTCCATGATCGATTTGGACACAACAATGACATGAGCATGGAGTTGAATAAGTAGACCATTTATCACAGTTACAAACACGAGCTGATAAGTTGACCGTGTATATTTTTCCACCTTCGCCAGGTCCTCTATGTCTGGACATGACCCTATAGATACCTTGGTCTTTGTGGTGTCGTTGCACAGTCAAACTTGTTGCTTTTTGTTCGTACGCAAAGTATTGATCCCATGTTTTGTTAGGGAACGTCATTTGACAACTATTAGCGTATTCCCGGTGTGTGTCAAAATAATGTACAAGCTTGAAAAATATCATCTCCACAAGAGCTTTCAAAGGCAGTGCTCTAGACTATTTCAAAACGCTGTTAAGCGCCTCAGACATGTTTGTCGTCATGCAACCGGAACTCTTTCCCCCATCGTATGCCAAAGTCTACAACTTTTTGGGATGTTGCATCAACCAGTTAAATGCATCCTCATATTTTTGTTTAATACGTTCAAGATAAAAATCGCACTTACTTTTTTTCTTTTGTGTTGCAGCAATCCACACATAATCTTTCAATTCTCTGTTTTTGCATGGGTGTGGAAATTTGACCTGTAATGCCTAAGGAAATATTGGTGCACTGCCATTGGGGTTGCCATCCGGGGACGTTAGCCACGACACTAAGAATGCCGGCATGACGATCGCTAATAAGACAAACTTGTAAGTCTTTCACGACATGTTCCCTTAAGTTTTTAAGGAACCATGACCAAGTGAAAGTTGTCTCTGATTCGACCAATGCAAAAGCAAGGGGTAAAATTTGATTGTTAGCATCCTGAGTGCTTGCAACCAAGAGTACCCCTTTATAATTCCCCCTAAGATGTCTGCCATCAATTGAAATTATAGGCTGGCACCACTTGTAACCATCAACTAATGGTTTAAATGTCCAGAACAATGCCTTGAAAACCTTAGGGCCATTAACAGTTAGTTGTGGATGGTAAACAAATTCGACTATAGCACCCGGGTTAGAATCATGTAGTGCCCGCATATACTGTGGCAGTACTTGGAAAGTTGATTTTCAAGTACCAAAAAGTGTTTCTATAGCATGTCGGCGGGCATACCAAGCTTTTCTAGGTACAACTCAAACTCATATTATTCACACAAGCAGTCCTAATCAATTTAACAGAAATTTCAGGATCAGCCTGTACAAGGTATAGAATTTTTACGCCAATGTAGCTAGAGGACATGTTGCGTGTTTTGTTCTGGTCCATCAAGTAGTAGTGGCCCTTGTTAAGCTTGGTAACCTTCCACATTCCATCCACCCTGCTATGGTTAACGTGAATGTACCACCTGCATCTGCTTTTTTCTGTTGAGTTTCTACAAACCCCGCTGAACCATTATTTGTTGCTCTTGTCTATTTTCCACTCCCTCTAGGCCACCTTGTCATGCCACATGTTAACTGCCAACATTGCCTCACGTTTATCCTTGAACTGCATCCCCAAACACATTTCGGGAAAATTGGGATTCCATATTTTAATTGTTTGTTCCTTGTATGTCAGTTCAGGAACAGGTTCCATGGAACCCATATCGTTCCAATAGGAAAAATTAGTATAGTTACTGTATGATGACATATTCCATTCTGGAATAGATGGGGTGGAGGTAGATGGAGTCGGTTCAGGCTCTTGGACTGTCTCTTCATTTCTTGGTCCAGCGGTTTGTTGTTGGATTTCAGAGATGGCATATTCCGCAACCGCCTCTATATCTTCCTCGACCCCGTCGTCCTCGTGTTCTCCAGCACTATCGTCTGCGAAATCGTCTTCCGTTTTCGAAACACCGTCAATGTCTGATATGGGACCCAAGGAATCCATGACCGAATTATCTATAAAAGGTTCGTAACTAGACGGTAGGAGCATAGTTGGTATGGGATTTGACTCCGAAAAATATGATTTCGGAACAAATTGTGCCTGAAAATTCTGTTGTCGGGATTACAAAACTATCTACATGTCTCTGCAGAGGTTCTAACAAAGCACTTACATGAATCCTTTGTAGTTTGAAATCCGTTTGGATTCCCCACAAATTCTCTAGATCTTCTTCGTCGGTAAGATGTACAACATCGTACATCACCATGTTGTACATTGGCATGAAGAATGGATGAATCATTATTAGCCGAACAGTGACACTAGAAAGATCGACTCCTTTGCGCCGACATATTCTGTGGCAAAGTTGCCGGAATGAGATTTTTTGTATAACTTCCACACTGCTTTCGCTTGGCTCTGCAAAACGGGGAAAACCACCATTTTCGTACACTACAGTGTGGTCGAAATATAAATACAATCTCATCGGAAATTCAAGTGCCATTTTTTTTTACACAAAATATATGAACTTGAGGAAAGATGGGTTTGGTTGGAAAAAATAGATTGTAGGATGTTGTTTGAGGTAATAAAAATGGAGGGTAAGTTATTGGATTTTATAGAGATTTTGGTAGTCCCTAAAAATTCAGTCCACAAACGTGTTCAGGGGAAAAACCTTCTGCCCCTTGAGTCGCTTCCGTCCTCAAGGGGCAGAAGGTTTTCCCCCTGGATGTCCACATTATTATTATTATTTTTAGTGTGTTGTCAATTTTTTTTATAATATTACTCATTTTAGAACTTTTAAATATCATAAAACTAAGAATTAAATTTGATTCATAGAAAAAAAATTACATTGAAAATATAAAAATTAAAAATCCCGATTATTCAAACTCTAATTCTTTCGAAATTTATTTTCAAACATTTTCCATTTAGAAGTGCTGCTGCACGATGCATCCGACATTGGGTAGTCGGGGGAGCCTCCACAGTTATCTCTTCCGGTGATCTTGAACAATGACCGGCTTCGTCCACAAATGCTCATTTCCTTCATACCCAAAAATATGGCAGAGAAGGATAAAGAAAAATTCGCATTTCCTTCTGTACCGCTTAGCACTTGGATTAGCATATTGCAAAGTTATATAAACCAAACATATAAGTTATGAAAACATTGAATTATTATAGTGTGCCGTAATTACATGCAACTTACCGCAACGTATTCCTCCCACTGGGCTTCAACACCATCCAAATAACAATGTTGGTCCTACCGTCGTACTTGAACCATGGTTTGAGATTAAGTGCTTCAAAATCCCAAAATCGCCTGCGCAGTTTTGCTACACCTGTATCGATCATTTCTATTGTGAATTGTCCGCCGGTGACGGAGTTCATTCCGTACACAATTTTGTTGTACGAATCGGACCAACATTTTTCACCATTGTAACCCAGTGTACTAAAATCATAACAAATTTCTATTAACACTTGCTCGTATTCTGCAGGCCAGTCTCTGGTAAAATCAACATCCCGGAATTTGTTACGCATTTCTTTTTGAATAAATTCTGGAAAATTTGCCATTTTAGAAGATGATTTTTTAAGAGGAGAAATAAATTTAGAAAAAAGGAATTGTGAAGAGGATACGGAAATTTTAGGTTTGAGAGTTGAGAAGTTATTTATAAATGTAATTGGAAATTCAAAAATCAAAATTTTGAATTTTTTAATGGACAAAAATCGGTCAGAAATGTGAACGAAAATACCAAAACCGTTTAGATATTTACGTTCAATAATGCATGGTCAAAAAAGCAAAAGTGAGAAAAGACTAGACACTGCAAAAAGGCTGCAATTCCGTCCTCAGGTCACAGATTAATTAGGGTTTGTAGGGTTCGATGACTTCTGTCCCGGACAAAAATGTTGCCCCCCCAAAATTTCAATGCCATGTTTTTTCCTTTCTGGTAAATCAGTGCCAGTCTAATGCAAACCCCCACCTTCTTCCCCAGCCTTATTACACCACTCCAACTTGAGTAACAAAAAATTATGGTTACTTTTGATGATTGAGAAGAAAAAGAAACCAAATTAATGCATAATTTCAAGAACCCAATTCTCAAATTTCCCCAAAAAAATCCATAAAAAAATCAAAAACAAATTGCAAATTAAACTTAAATGGAACTTATATGCATCTTCACCATTAATGGTGTTTACAAGAATATAAGTCCATTACTGAAGAATCCTACGGTATATTTCAACAATTTTGATGAAGACTGAGTTTAGGCGGCAGTTGCAGCGGTGCGGCGATGGTGTTGCAAACTTCAATGGAGATTCAAATTTGAGTTTTTTTTTTCTTTGATTTTCTTGGGCCACCTTCTTCTCCATCCCCATTAAACCACTCCAACTTGAATAACAAAAATTTATGGTGACTTTTCATTATTGAGAATAAGAAGAAACCCATTTAATGCATAATTTCAAGAACCCAATTCTCAAATTTCTCCAAAAAATCTCTAAAAAATCAAAATCAAATAGAAAAAAAATTGCAAATTAAACTTATATGGATCTTCACAATATGTAATGTTCCAGTTAAAGAACTTATATGCATGCATCTTCACCATTAATGGTGTTTACAAGAATATAAATATAATACCGAAGAATCCATTACTGAAGAATCATACGGTATATTTCAGCAATTTTGGTAAAGATTGAGTTTAGACGGGAGGTTGCAGTGGTGACGGCGACGATGGTGTTGCAAAATTCAATGGAGATTCAATTTTTTTGGGTGAGTTATTTTTATTTTTCTTTGATTTTCTTGGTTCACCTTCTTCTCCATCCCCATTACACCACTCCAACTTGATGTGATGTCCTGAGGTGAAGAAGGAAATTCAATAATATTTGAATATATAAAGGAGGGAAGTTTTAGTTAGTATTTTAAATAGTAGTTAAGCTGAGCTGGTTTACTAACCCAAAACGACAGAGTTTTGAGGGAGAAGCCTTAATTATAAATAAAGGGACCAAAATAGATTGTCTTATTGGCTGCTGGGTGCAACAATGCTCAAAGGGGAAAGCTGAGCTGCCAGGATCACTGTTGATCCTCTGACACTGTCAACAGAAGGGATTTGTAGGGAGAGGATTCAGTTTAGGGATTCCAACCCTAAGTATAAGAAGGAGCAGCAGCTGAGGAGAAAGGTATTCACAAAAATATACAAATTGGGTTGTCAAACGTTATTTTCCCCTGTGAGTTTCCTTCGACCTTATCACCTTCTTATCTCCTATCCATCTTACTCTTTTTTCTCTCTTTGATTATGATATGACTGTGTGGTCTTTTGCTCAGATGATTCACTGAAGGAGTTCACTGCATGCCAGAAGATAGCTACTGAGTTTGCCTCATTTTCATTCTGTTTATTACTTGCTTGTTAATGGTAGCTTAAAGTATAGATAGTAATGGACCAGTTAGCTAATGTTTACAGTTGTTAATTGCTGTTGGATTTGGTATTGCTGAAGTGGCTTGAAGCCTTAATATAATTAAGTATTTTGTTCTTGTTCTTGTGTTGGTTGGCTGTTTGATTGTTATAATTAGTGTGTGAATCGAGGGGGGAAATTACAATTGGTATCAGAGCAGTTCATCCTTAGGACTGTGGAAATGGCTAATACTAGAAATCAGTCTAAGGAGGGGGGATCTAAAGATCAGGTAGAGAGTGATTATGTGAGGAAACTAGAAGATGATAACAAGGAGATTCATGGCCATTTAGAGGCCCAGATGAGGGCTACTGACCAACTATCCTTCAGCCAAAAGGAGCAGAAGTGTCTGATAGAGTCATTAGGGAAGGGACAAGAGACTCTTCACAAACAGGTAGAAGGGATGATAGGGCAGCTAGCCTCTATCACTTCTAGCCTGACTTCCTTAAACATGGCTATAGGTGAGCTAAAGAGAAGTGAACTAAGTGAAGGGAAGTATGAAGCTGGGCAGGCAAGTGGTATAACTGGGGAAAGAAGCATTCATAACACCCCTATTATCATTGACACTGGCCATCCTAGGCACAACATGGGAAATAGGAGGGAGGGGAGGATAGATTATAAGACTCCAAGGCTAGAGTTTCCTATTTTTGATGGGACATGGCCTGAATGGAGGGAAAGGTGTAGGGACTATTTCCAACTACATCAAGTTGAGGAGAATGAGAAAGTGACCCTAACTAAGTTGAATTTCAGAAATAGGGCATATACATGGAGTAGGGGAAGAGTTGCAACACACCCAAATGAAGACTGAGAGCATTTTACTTCAGCAGTCTGTAAAAGATTTGGGGAGGCTGATGAAAGGCAACTCCTAGAGGATTTTAGTAGGGTAAAACAGAAAGGGGACTTAGAAGAATATATAGACAGATTTGAGGAATTGATGTCAATAGTAATGACTCAGATGCCACATGCAAATGAGGAATACTACATCTCAGTTTTTATGGGGGGACTGAAAGATGAATTAAGACATATGATAAAAGTATTTGAGCTGAATACTTTTGAAGATGTGTGTGAGAAAGCCCTTCATTTACAAAAGACACTTGATGCCCTTTCAAAACCTGCTAAGAAGTATCCTGGTCTATTACCCACTCCTAAGGTGCAATATAATGGGCCTAAGTTACTAACTAACAACCCTTACCCTAAGAATAATAATGTGGCAGAAAGATACAATTCCAAAGCCCCTGTGACATTCAAAAGGTTGTCAGAAACTGAATATCAAATGAGGAGAGAAAAGGGACTTTGTTATAAGTGTGGTGACAAGTTTCTGCCAGGACATGTCTGTTCTAAGAAGGAACTTAATATTGTGGTGGTGGAGGACTTGGAAATGGAAGAAGGTGAAGAGGAGTTTCTGCTGTACAGTAAAGGGGAAGAAGACAAGGAGGTAGAAGATGAGGAACTTGAAATTTCAGTGAATGCCATGACTGGTAAGCTATCTAACAGCACCATCAGGATTCCTGGGATGATCAAGAAGAGATCAGTGTCAATTTTGATTGTTACTGGAAGTACAAGTAGTTTTATTGATAGCAAAGTTGTGAAGGATTTGAACTTAAGGGAAACCAGTAGCAGACCAGTTAAAATAACTGTTGCTAATGGTGATGCTATGAAGAGCAACAGTATGTGTAGAAAGCTGGTTTAGAAGATGGTAGAAGAGGCTTATATGTATGACCTAAGGGTACTTGATTTAGGTAGCAGTGACATAATTTTGGGGACAGACTGGCTAAGCAAGTATAGCCCCATTCTATTTGATTTTATAGAAGTAAGGTTGTTGTTTAAAAAAGATGGAAAAGATGTCACATTGCAATGTGAGAAGGAAAAAGGTGAGGGTGGAGGCTGCTACAACAGAATCAATAATCAAATCCTTAGAAGTTGGAGATCAAGTGATTTATGGACAATTTATGTCAATGGAAACCACAGATGATGCAGGTGAGTATCCATTGACAGTCACTCAGATGTTAAAAGAATTCCAAGTGGTGTTTGAGAAACCTAAAGGCCCTCATCCATCCAGGAGCCATGAGCACAAGATCAACTTGGTGGAAGGGGGGCAACCTTTCAAGATCAGACCCTATAGGTACCCCCACTTTCAGAAAGGAGAGATAGAAAGGTTGGTTAAAGAGATGCTTGAGGAAGGAATAATCCAACCTAGCAGCAGCCAGTTTGCTAGTCCTGTCCTCTTGGTGAAGAAGAAGTATGGTACATGGAGATTCTATGTAGATTACAGAAATCTCAACTCCATTACCATCAAAGATAAATTTCCTATACCTATCATAGATGAACTACTTGATGAACTACAAGGAGCCACTTATTTCAGCAAGATAGACCTAAGGTCAGGTTATTTCCAAATGAAAGTCAACACAAAAGATGTTACTAAGATTGCATTTAGGACACACATGGGTTTGTATGAATTTTGATTATTGATTATTCTGTGAGCTGGAAATCCACTAAACAAACTGTAATAGCTAGATCAACAATAGAATCTGAGTTTATAGCATTGGATAAATGTGGAGAAGAGGCATAATGGTTACGCCATTTTCTGGAAGATATTCCAAAATGGGAAAAACCAGTGTCATCTATTTGTATACATTGGGATAGCCAATATGCGATTGGAAGGGCACAAAGTACAATGTATAATGATAAGTCTAGACATATTCGTCGTAGACTTAATACCATTAGACAACTGCTTTCAATAGGAGTTATCTCGATTGACTATGTAAAGTCAAAAAATAACATTGCGGATCCACTAACCAAAGGGTTAAATAAAGAGACAGTTGAGATATTGACAAAAGGAATGGGTGTAAATCCTATGGAGGATAAAAATCTTATGAAGGAAAATCCAACCTAGTTGACTGGAGATCCCAAGATTCAGGTTCAAAAGGACAACAAACTTATAAAATTTAGTATAATCACTGTGGGGGTAACCTCAACTCATTCCTCTCTTGAAACAGTGATAGAAATACTGAAGGAAAGGTTGAACCAGTTTCAACTTAAAAGTATCACCTATGTGAGAGAGAAGTGGGCCCGCTACAAAGGAGAATTGACCAGGTTAATTCTTTAGAAACTCTTGCAGAACCAGGGAGTGTTCATGGCCATAATGAACAAAACCATGAGAACAGAACATATGGTAATGATTTCTGTATAATTTATGTGGACACTTTACACTAAAAGCGGGATAGTTCAAAGACATCAAGTCATACTGGACTGTTGTAAAGCAAATATACTTTACAAGGGGGAAGTTGAAAGGGCAACACCCACTTTTCCTATGCAGGAGTCAGTTGATGAATACCAACATCGAGTCAAAAAAAAATTTCATTCATGTGGGGGATTGTTGGAAATGGAGTGTAAATTTGAATGAGAAAATAGTTTCTCAAGTGGTTGGAATGCCGGGCCAAAACCCATGGGCCTGATCAACCCACATTTTGATACTAATATAGTTGGTTCACTGGATGAGGATGAACAGACTTTAATTGCGATCTTTGAACTTGAGAGATACATGTACAGTTGAATTCATTGGATAGTCTTGTTCATTAGATGAAGATGAACATAATTTAATTTTGTATTAAATAGAGACTTTTGAATTCAGGCCAATGTATTCTCCTGAATATATCTATTTACTCATATCAGCCTACAAATAGAGGCTATTTCCAATGATTATATACACTTCCTCATATACGTCGAAAATACTACTGACTTTCAAAAACCTCTCTAAAACACTCTGTTTTGTAAAACTTATGGTCTTCATCAACAAGTCCTAGTTCTAATTCTAGTTCGCCGGTGGAGCTATTTTATGTAAACAAGTTCTGCGTTGCCGTTGTATCCTGGCAGAAAAACGCTTCACGAAACTCTAGCATTTACACGGGAGGAGGCGAATATGTTTTAAAGAAATTGTGTCGAACACAAGCCTCGGTTTTTCTTTTTGTTATAAGCACCTGTTCATTGTTTACTAACTATTTTCTGTAACTTAGTGAACACCTGTTCATTATTGACTAACTGTTTTCTGTAACTTAGTGAACACCTGTTCATTGTTGACTAACAGTTTTCTGTGAACACCTGTTTATTATTTACTAACAGATTTCTGTAAACACTTGTTTCTCTTTAGTAAACCACCTGTTCACTAACAGTTGTGGAGTTTGTATCTTTCAATTGTTATACATGTTATATCCAATTATTGCCCACATGAAATTGATTCAAGAATTATTGTTCGAATACGCAATCGAGATTTAGCCAGGGAGGCTAATCAAGACATTGCTCAGAAACAACATCAGGTAAATTATTAGTGTTAATCATTTAAAAAACATATGCAAAGATGTAGATGATTTAATCAATCTCCTAAACGCTTTAAATCAGTCCAATTCTCTTATATGGGTATTAGTTATAGGATTTTCGAATTTTGGTTAATTTTTTTGAATAAATTAGTTGGAGAAGGAGGTGAATTGTTCTTACTTAAAGAAGACAATGAAGGAATAAAATGAATATAAGTCTATGGAGTATTATGCCCCTGAAAGTTTACATGTGTGGGCCGCACATGTGCAGTGCCGTCCCTTCCAGTCGGATTCTGCCACTTTTGGGCACTAATGACACCCCGTAAATAATTAGGGACATTTATGTCATCTAAGATTTCTGAGGATTAACAGTTGCTTTTGAAATATTTCTGAGAGAAATAAATGGTGATTAACTCTGCACATAATGATGGGATTACTTCTTCAACTTTTTACTATCTATAAATAGGCTCTCTGCACCATCAATTGCTCTTGATTACTTCATATTAAGATATTTTTGAATGTTTACCTGTGTCACGATAGGAATTGCGTGAGAGGTAAGAGTTTTGATCTGAGTTCTGACTTTTAATCTTTTATTTAATATTTAATATTTTAATATCTTTCCTTTATAGTAGTAATAGATATCCCTCTTTTTTATACGGCAATCTCTTTACTTTATGTAATTTTCTATATAATCTATGTTTTATTTGATCATACAATAGATATTAGAGGTAAAAGAAATACTGTAAAGAAAATAACCTATGACTGTACAATATCATATGTGGAACTAATATACACATTTTTATCTACCTTGATGTAACTCTTAAAAAAGTTCATTTTTTGGAGAATCAACAATTACTTGTTGTAAGAGAAAATCAGAGGTATAGTGATGAAAGCGAGAGAAAGTATTTGGAAATTTTCTGAATTTTTCATTAAAATGAAATGGAGCTAGATAGAAATGAAGGGCTAAGAATCCTTTATCCCCAATTTGTATACTCATGCATGTGTCATCAATACGAAATTGACACGTGTCAATTTTTTAATTAAAAAATCTATAACCTAAAAGAAATAGGGGAACTAATCAGAAAAATATATTTTATGTATCCACGTGGCGAATTTTATGTGATAGATATATTATGGGTATATAAGTTGAGTATAGACGATTTTTTTTGCCGAAATGAAGTGGTAACTATATATACAATGCTAACTCCATGCTTAGCTGTCAATTCCTTTAATTAAGAAAAGAAGAAAATAAACAAATTATCTAATTGGCTAATTCTAAACTAACAGGGGTCATACAACTAAATGGACTAATATTCCTCACTATTATTCTATTTACAATTGGGCATGTCTTTTTTTCTGTTGGCCCAGTAGCCCAATGCAATAGTTCATCTTTAACCAAAATCCTCCTCCCAGGTCGCAGTTACTCTTCATTTCTTCATTCTGAATGCCATGCTGCATTCTTTACTTCTACGTTGCTGAACCTTTTTCTTATCCTTCATCTCAACATCTTCTTGGATCAAACATGCTTCACTGTCTTGTAGAATTCCAGCGAATTTTGTGTGGTAGATATATTATGGGTATATAAGTTGGGTATATAAGTTGAGTATAGACGATTTTTTTTGCCGAAATGAAGTGGTAACTATATATACAATGCTAACTCCATGCTTAGCTGTCAATTCCTTTAATTAAGAAAATAAGAAAATAAACAAATTATCTAATTGGCTAATTCTAAACTAACAGGGGTCATACAACTAAATGGACTAATATTCCTCACTATTATTCTATTTACAATTGGGCATGTCTTTTTTTCTGTTGGCCCAGTAGCCCAATGCAATAGTTCATCTTTAACCAAAATCCTCCTCCCAGGTCGCAGTTACTCTTCATTTCTTCATTCTGAATGCCATGTTGCATTCTTTACTTCTACGTTGCTGAACCTTTTTCTTATCCTTCATCTCAACATCTTCTTGGATCAAACATGCTTCACTGTCTTGTAGAATTCCAGCTTGATTCAGATACAAATCACATCATAGATGCAATATATAGGGATACATTGTATTGGACGTGATCCGTTTGAGAAGTAATACTTCATGGTCTTAAGTCATAAGTATTACTTCGTCAATACTATTTTAGAATCCTTAGACCTTATGTCTTCATTGATTCTAGTATGAATGGAGCCACGCTTTTGACTCGATCGGACGTTACTTGTAACAGAGTAATCAATACGACTCGATGATCGGATGTAGTGTCCTATCATAGCTTGAATGTGAGAGACATTGTAAGGAATTTGTCCCTCTCTATTATTAGAGAGAGATATCCATGGGCCCCTCGATAGGGAAAGACTGTTTAAATGCATGGCCGTGCTCAAACGTATTTGATAAAGTTGTTATCAAATGCTATTTGTCGAAACAGATTTACCCGAGATCGAGCATAAACACAATTAAGCTTAATAAGGGTGACGACCACCATGCCTTATGCTTAATTAGGATATCGCGAGACAAAGGGATTAAATAGTGGATTGACAATAGGTTCCGTTGTAAATTCATTCACCTTGGGTAGTCACAATGTCCTCGCTAGGGGCCGCCAGGACTTATGAACTCACACTACTACTAAGTGTGTTTTCATTGCCATTGTGATATGAACCCTACAGTGGTCACACGCATAGACGAGCTAACAAGCTTTTCATGTCCAGCATTCAATGAATCTAGAATGTGTCTAGGTTCATTGTATCCGACATTTGTTTTTTCCCGGAAATAATAAAGTGTTTATTATTCGAATTAGAGATAGGGGCAATTTCGGTATTTTACCAATAGCCGGGATTACGTGGGAGTTATTATCCGATAAGGACTCCCACTACCAGCCAGAAGTCTAGGGGACGTGGGAGTCGAGTCTCCCACAGCCCTGAGAGAAGTTGAGTAGACGTGGGAGTTGTTCTGGGAACAAACTCCCACACTCTATATAACATCTCTTAGCCGAAAACCCTAGGTAACCAAGTCATTCAACCCAAATTAAACAAGTAAAACCCGAAATCAGATTTCGGATTTCTCACCTCTCCCTTTTCTCTCTAAATTCCCGAACTTTAGAAAGACGAAGATCTAGCAATCACCGCTTGTTTCGTCGCGTGGATACCGGGTAGAGGGAAATTCCGCAGAGGGAATTCCGTTGGTGAAAAGAAACCCGATCAAGAAACGTCATCCTCCATTCAAGAAGTAGCTTCTGAATCCAAACATGTAAGTTTTTATCGCTGTTTTTCGATTCGCTTTGTATGAGCGGATCCTTTCAGTGGGAGGATCCATGGGTGTTTGGAACGAAGCTTTCGCCCATGAATCCCTTCATGGGTATCGAGCCTGTGTTCATACGATTCGGATTCGATATTGTTAATCACATCTTAACATATATCAAATTCGATTTGGTATGTGTATTTGTGAAAAACGTAAAAGATTGTATCTTTTATGTTTCGTGATTATAATACCGCATAAATCATGCATCGCATTTAAAGATTGCATCTTTTGATGAGAATATGCATAAACTGCTGCTTTTGTATAAACGCTGTTATTGATTCGCATAAATCAAGCTTTCGTGAAAGTTGATTCGCATAAACTGCTTTATGTGAACATTAATTATGCATAAATCAAGCTTCGTGAATATTGATTCAAGATAAAATCTGCTTATGTGAATCTGAAATTAATTTGATTAAATTCTGTCATTAAGCATAAACTGTTTCTGTTAATCCGATTAACCATTACATAATCCGATTATGTATGTAAGGCGATTGTAGGGTAAATCTGGGAGGAAAAACTCATTCGATGAGCTGATGTAGAATCCGACATGTATGTAGCGACCGCCGTCGCCGCCCGATTCGTCGCTCTCCCCGAATTAAGACTTTGTGTATGATTTCATTGTGCTTTATGTGATATTAGCATGGTGAATAGCATGGCCTACTATACCCCTTGTTTTACATATTTTGATTGTAATTTTATAATACGACTCGCGAGTCGCTTTTTCAATGTTGTAAAATTGTAATCGCTTCATTAGATTAGCTTTACCGCTTTTACATTGAAGGCTGGGTATGCCCATGCAAATATGTAACAAGGCTGGAGGTACAAGATCGAAGACATTATCCATGAGATGGATTTTGACCTAGATTGACCCTTGACTCCCACAAGGCTCGTGGGAGTCATTATAGGAATAGGCCATGCTATATCACATTTACTTTTTCGCTTCATAACCTGCGTGTGATGTTTATTTTATGTCTGGATGGATTTAATTTTGAACGTCACATTAAATGGTTTTAATTAAGTCTTAAAGTGCCTACCATAACCTAAGCACTCCATGAGCTTGGATCATCATTATGTCCTGGGTTGCCAAAGCAACTGGATAAGTGGTTATCTAGGCAAGAGGAGATGGGAAAATAGTGATTTCCATATGCTTAGACATGGTTCGACTTAACTAGGCTATCAAAATAGTTTTGGGCCTAGGGCATAAAATGGGAAAATAGCCGGGACATATAGATGTCAATCCCATTAGATGATTTTACTTTAATTGTGGGTGTTAAGCCAAAGCTTTCCTATAACTATTGTAAAATGTTTTTTCCCCACTATTATCAAGTGTTGAAATTGTGGAAAATGTTTTTTGCTCAAAAACTAATAACTTTGCAATTAACTTAATGTAGATAATGGCAACCAATTCATCACACACTCATCGCGATCAATCCTTGAGAAGGAAAAAACTAAGCGGGACCAATTTCCTTGATTGGGCCCGCAACTTAAGGATTGTCCTTAGCAGAAAGAAAGTCAGACGTTTCTGAAACGGACATTCCCGAACAGACTCGAAAATAACGCCCTAGAGCTCTAAGAGATGCTTGGAAGAAGCATTTCGATGACTCTAACGATGTGACTTGTCTCATGTTAGTCACAATGAGCCCCGACCTTCAAAAACAGCTTTGAAGGAGTTGAGGCTTTCCAGATGATGGGCCACCAAGGAAATGTTCCAAGAGCAAGCTCGCCATGAAAGATTCCTCACAACTAAGGCGTTAAATAGTTGTAAAATGGCCCCCCTGAACCTCCGTGAGTGCACACGTTCTTAAGATGAAGCGGCTATTTTGACCAACTTGAGAAGCTTGGAGCTCCCGTAGGTCATGACATGTCCACGTATATGATCTTGGGCTCACTCCCACCGAGTATGACCAATTCGTAATGAACTTCAACATGCATGCCATGGAGAAGACCATACACGAAATTCACTGGGATGCTCAAGTAGTCGAATCGAACATTAAGAAAACCCCTCAAGTCTTAATGGTTCAGAAAGGGAATTTCAAGAAGAAAGGCAAGTGGAAAGCCCATGGCTAAGAGAGGCAAAGGCAAAGGCAATGACAAGCCCAAGCCCCCAGCCCTCAAAGCCAAGGCACCAAAGCGAGGGAGTTTGCTTCCATTGTGGCGAACTGTGCCATTGGAAACGGAACTCGCAAACTCTATTTGGAAGAGAAGAAAAAGGGAAAGACCAGCTGACTGCCTCTCCGTGTATTTATGTTATAGAAATTAACATGTCTCGCTCCTACTTCATGGGTATTAGATACCGGTTATGGATCTCACATTTGTGCAAATGTGCAGGGGTTCAAAAGGAGTAGATCACCGGCAAAAGGAGAAGTGGACCTCGTAGTAGCCAACGGAGCAAGAGTTGTTGCCGTAGCTACTGGGGACATTTAATTTAGTTTTGCCAAGTGGCCTTATCATAGAACTAGATAATTGTTTGTATGTTCCAACTTTGAGTAGGAATATTATTTCGCTTTCTTGTTTGGATATCAAGGTTTTGAATTAAGTATTCTGAATAAAATTTGCACCATTCATAAAGATCGTATCTTTTATGGAGATGCCTCTTTGATGAATGGGCTTTATATTCTTAACCTCGATGATTCCATCAAAAGGCCCATCTATAACATTAATACTAAAAGGTTTAAATCAAATGACTTAAACCAAACCTACTTTTGGCACTCGCTGCTTGGGGCCACATAAACGAGAAACGCATATCAAAACTCCATACAGATGGAATTTTAACATCATTTGACTTAGAGTCTTATGAGACGTGTGAATCTTGCTTGTCGGGCAAAATGACTAAAGCTCCCTTTACCGGACAAAGTGAGAGAGCTTCCGATTTGTCGGGCCTCATACATACAGATGTTTGTGGACCAATGAACACAAGTGCTAGAGGAGGGTTTCAAGCATTTCATCACATTCACAGATGATTTCAGTAGATATGGCTACGCCTATCTAATGAAACATAAATCAATCTTTTCGAAGATTCAAAGAATTTCAAAATGAAGTACATAATCAACTTGGTAAAAGTATTAAGATACTTCGATCGTATCGAGGTGGCGAATACCTTAACCAAGAGTTTGACGAACATCTTAGTGGTTGTGGAATTGTTTCACAATTAACTCCTCCCGGCACACCACAATGGAATGGCGTGTCGAACGGAGGAATCGCACCTTATTAGATATGGTTCGATCTATGATGAGTCAAACAAGTCTTCCACTTTCCTTTTGGGGCTACGCCTTGAAACTCGCCGCATTTATATTAAATAGAGTTCCTTCTAAAGCGGTTCGTAAAACTCCATATGAGATATGGACTCGGGAAACGACCTAGTTTGTCATTTCTCAAAATTTGGGGATGCGAGGCGTATGTAAAACGCTTGTTATCCGATAAACTCGCCCCTAAATCTGATAAATGTTTGTTTGTGGGATATCCTAAAGAAACTAAAGGATATTACTTCTATCTTCCATCGTAGAACAAAGTGTTTGTTGCTCGTAATGGTGTATTCCTTTGAAAGGGAATTTATTTCCAAAGAGGATAGTGGGAGTAAGATCCATCTCGAGGAAATTCAAGATCCCCAAACAACATCCGAACCAACTTTAGAAGTTCAAGCAAGCTCACGTGCCGATACCGAGCTTCAATCTTTGACACAAGGCCCAAGGAGGTCGAGTCTGCACATCAACAAACTCGAGAGATATGGATTTCTCGGGATCGATGATCATCAAAGTTGAACTCGATCGATCAAGATGAACCCACTACCTACAAAGAGGCAATTCGTAGTTCCGAGTCGATAAGTGGCTAGAAGCTATGAAGTCCGAGATGCAATCCATGTACGACAACCAAGTATGGACTTTGCTGACCCACCCGAAGGGTGCAAGGTCATTGATAACAAATGGTGTTATAAAAAAGAAGACCGACATGGATGGTAATGTACACACTTTTTAAATCGCGACTAGTAGTTAAAGGTTATAGACAAGTTCATGGTATTGACTATGACGAAACCTTTTCCCCTCGCCGTGATGATAAAGTCAATTAGGATATTACTTGCCATAGCCGCATATTATGACTATGAGATATGGCAAATGGATGTTAAGATCGCGCTTTCTTAATGGAAACCTTCTCGAGGACGTGTATATGACACAACCTCGAGGGGTTTGTAGATCCAACAAATCCTAGCAAAGTGTGTAAGCTTCAAAGGTCCATTTATGGATTGAAGCAAGCATCTCGAGTCGAATCGCCGCTTGATGAACGTATTAAAGAATTCGGCTTTCATCAAAAACGAAGACGAACCTTGTGTTTATAAGAAAGTAACTAATAATGCAAGAGTGTTCCTTGTGCTTTACGTGGACGACATCTTACCGATTGGAAATGACATCCCCACATTACAAAGCGTAAAAGCTTGGTTGGGGAAAGTGCTTTTCCATGAAAGACTTAGGCGAGGCTACATACATTTTGGGGTATTAGAATCTATAGAGATAGATCTAACAAAATGATCGGGCCCTGAGCCAGAGTGGATACATTGACAAGGCATCAAACGGGTTCAGCTTTGCAAGACTCCAAAAAGTGGATTCTTGCCCATGTCACATGGCGTCAAACTCAGCAGAGCTCAAGGACCTTCCACAAGGGAGGACCAAGAGCGCATGAGTAAGATCCCATATGCTTCTGCCATTGGGTCTATTATGTACGCCATGATATGCACTCGCCCTGCATGTCTCATTTGCTTTAAGTATGACTAGCAGATATCAATCTGACTCTCGAGAGTCACATTGGATCTGCAACAAGAGCATTCTTAAGTACTTGAGAAGGACTAAAGATATGTTCTTAGTTTACTGAGGTCGTAGCTGAAGTCTCGTTGTAAATGGTTACACAGACGCAAGCTTCCAGCACCGACGTAGATGATTTTAGATCGCAAATCGGGGTTTTGTGTTTTGTTTGAATGGAGGTGCCGTGAGCCGGAAGAGCTCAAAGCAAGAAACCGTGGGCCGACTCTACAATGTGAGCCGAGTATCTAGTCGCTCTCAAGCAGCTAAAGTTAAGCCGCTTGATCGTGAAGTTTGTTGATGAACTAGGTGTCGTCCCTAGCATTGTGAACCCAGCTGGACCTCTATTGTGATAGTACTCGGGCGCCATTTCACAAGCTAAGGAACCTAGATCTCACCAACGATCCAAACACATTCTCAAAGCGCTTTCCATCCGATCGTAGAGATCATCGAAAGAGAGACGTTAGTATTTGCAAAGTTCATACAGATCGACAACATTGCAGATCCATTGACCAAGCCACTCCCACAAAGCCCTCAAACATGAGAGTCATACTAGGTCAATGGGTATAAGGATCATGTATGATTGGACCTAGGGCAAGTGGGAGATTGTTAGTAGTGCCCTAGGACCATTAGCACATGTTGTGCGTTTTGTTATCTTTTGAGCATTTAATTGAATAGTTAATTACGCTTTTGATTATCAAATGTGTGATTTGATAGTAAAACTCATTAGCTTATGTAATTACTATTCTAGAAGTCCCTAGTTTTATGTAATACTTATTTACTATGAAATAAAACTAGTATGATTGTTGATTGATGATCTTGTTTTACTCGATCATGTGTAATGGATACAAATCACATCATAGATGCAATATATAGGGATACATTGTATCGACGTGATCCGCTTGAGAAGTAATACTTCATGGTCTTAAGTCATAAGTATTACTTGCCAATACTATTTTAGAATCCTTAGACCTTATGTCTTCATTGATTCTAGTATGAATGGAGCCACGCTTTTGACTCGCCTGACGTTACTTGTAACAGTAGTAATCAATACGACCGATGATCGGATGTAGTGTCCTATCATAGCTTGAATGTGAGAGACATTGTAAGGAATTTGTCCCTCTCTATTATTAGAGAGAGATATCCATGGGCCCCTCGATAGGGAAAGACCGCTTAAATGCATGGTCGTGCTCAAACGTATTTGATAAAGTTGTTATCAAATGCTATTTGTCGAAACAATCTACCCTGAGATCGAGCATAAACACAATTAAGCTTAATAAGGGTGACGACCACCACGCCTTATGCTTAATTAGGATATCGCGAGACAAAGGGATTAAATAGTGGATTGACAATAGGTTCCGTTGTAAATTCATTCACCTCGGGTAGTCACAATGTCCTCGCTAGGGGCCGCTATGACTTATGAACTCACACTACTACTAAGTGTGTTTTCATTGCCATTGTGATATGAACCTGCTGTGGTCACACGCATAGACGAGCTAACAAGCTTTTCATGTCCGCATTCAATGAATCTAGAATGTGTCTAGGTTCATTGTATCTCGACATTTGTTTTTCCTCGAAATAATAAAGTGTTTATTATTCGAATTAGAGATAGGGGCAATTTCGGGTATTTTACCAATAGCCGGGATTACGTGGGAGTTATTATCCGATAAGGACTCCCACTACCAGCCAGAAGTCTAGGGGACGTGGGAGTCGTAGTCTCCCACGCACCGAGAGAAGTTGAGTAGACGCGGGAGTTGTTCCCGGGGAACAAACTCCCACACTCTATATAACATCTCTTAGCCGAAACCCTAGGTAACCAAGTCATTCAAACTCAAAATTAAACAAGTAAAACCGAAATCGATTTCGATTTCTCACCTCTCCCTTTTCTCTCTAAATTCTCGAACTTCGTAAAGACGAAGATCTAGCAATCACCGCTTGTTTCGTCAGCGTGGATACCGGGTAGAGGGAAATTCCGCAAAGGGAATTCCGTTAGTGAAAAGAAACTCGATCAAGAAACGCCATCCTCCATTCAAGAAGTAGCTTCTGAATCCAAACATGTAAGTTTTTATCGCTGTTTTTCGATTCGTTTTGTATGAGCGGATCCTTCAGGGGAGGATCCATGGGTGTTTGGAACGAGTTTCCGCCCATGAATCCCTTCAGATTCTTCTTTCCTGGCTTCAAACCCCACAAGGTGGAACTCTAAACATGTCATACAATCTCAAACACTAAACCAAATGATTCAACTTAGGTGCATTCAATGGTTTAGGAAAGATGTCTGCTATTTGTCTTTCTGTGCTAACATGTAAGGGTTTGATCAATTTAGCGAAAAACTTTTCCCTCACAATATGACAATCTATTTCAACATGTTTGGTTCTTTCATTGAATACTGGACTTTCAGCAATGTGCAAAGCACTCTTGCTGTTACAAAAAAGTGGAACTGCTCTCCTTTGTTTATACCCAAATCTTGTAGCTGACTAACCATTTCCCTTCACTGTCTGTATAAGCCTGCAATTCCAAGCTATTCCGAGAATGATAGAACAGACCTAACCCTGGTGCTCCTTTAATGTGTAATACTCAGGAACTTTCAATAGCATGTTTTATGTGCCTATGTATTTTATAATTTATATCTTACATTTATTTGGATTAGTCTTAGGGGTGCATTAGTAAGGTAAGGAAGTTAGAGGACCTAAGTGATAAGATGAATCTTTTGGTTAGTTTTTGGAAGTTAGTTTTGGAGGCAATTAGTTAGTATTTGAAGGGGTGTCTTTTAGGATAAGATCAAGGGGTTGCTATATATGATTTATAGAGTTACAACCCTCCAGAAATCAGGACATATGTAGGCTACAAATAGAGGATTAAGGGAAGAGAAAGAACTAGAGATAAAACCATAGTGCTCTAGGCAACGAGAGAAAAATCTTTGGCAGGCATAGTAAACGATCTCTGATCATTCATATTTTAACCATAGTTAGAAGACATCCTAAGCTAGATTCTGATCGGGGGAGAGTGGATTCTAACAACTGTATTAAGAGATATAAACTTCAGAGTACAAGCCTGTGACAGTCCAAGTAAACACATAGTGCTGAGGATAGATTGTTAAGTTGGAGTATCAGACGGTATATGATCGGAGTGATTATTGTTTCTAAAGTTATAAAACTCATAAGACTACATTCTGAACGGTGGAGATGTTATTCCAATGGTCCATTTAAGAGTTATTGCCCTCAGAAGTTGCCTCTGCAAATCAGAAATTATGCTTAATGTTATTCCTTTGATTATTCGATTAAGTGTACAAGGTAAGGATCATTCGCTCTTGTTTTTCAATTCTAAAATGCATGAACTTGCCTTTTATGAAGTTATAAATTATATGAAAGTTTTCTCATGTCTTACTGCATCAAAATTGGATAAAGAACCAAAGTATATTTGCATATTTGTATGATTATAATTGACTCTTCTTGCATTTGTCTTTGTATAAATACTAGATGCATTTCTATAAGAGTCAGTATATGCATATTATCAATCTAGAGTTATTGTATATTGATGACCCTAGTACATGATATATTCCGATTCTGATATGTTTTAAGTGCCCAGGAGGACTGTCATGTCCCCCCTGGCCCGGACCCTTAGTGTTGTGGAATTCACGAGGATGAACGATGACACAACATGAGTATATCCATAAATATCCATTTCTGAGCCTTACCAGATATGATGTGATATGAAAACATATGATATGTGGTCTTTCCGAAATGGCTAATAGAACGTTCGGACTGTTAACATATGGTTAATATGTGTTATTGTCAGATGATTGAGCTCGGTTGTAGAATTACTTGTTGCATGTCATAGTAATACTGGTCATGTCAGAATTTATATGTTGGAAGGCTACGAGTATGATATGATAAGTTAAAGGTACTTGGAGCATGATTTCTAATGTGTATGTGATCGATTTTATAAGTTATTGTTATGGCATTCTATGTTTATGTTTTTATATGTTAAAGGTAGTCAAAAGAAGTGTTTTTGGGATGAGATATTTGAAAATGCAGAAAATGAGTTTCATTCATAAAATAAGCTTGAAAAATGACTTCATTTACTCTTGGTCGACTAGTTCGGTCAACCAGATCAGATGTCAGTTGTACGGACCAAACTACTAAGGCTGATTGTCGACAACTAGTGATGGATTGCGGGTCGACCGGGCCTATAACCCTATCGACCGGAGCTATTGCGGTCGACTAGTTTATCCTGTCGGTCAACCAGATTTTTGGACAAAAGTTTCTGTCTAGATCTCGGAGACCCTTCGATCGACCGAGGCCTTCAGTTCATCATCCGAGATTTACTTTTGCACTTATACTGTTCTGATTTATGTTCTGTTCAAGTGGTTATTGTTATAAACTATTATGTTATGTTTTTAAGATGTTTACAGGTTATGTCAAGTCAAGATGTATTTTCATATGTTTTGGGAAACAGGGAATGTTTTGGAGTCACATTTGTCCTTCATGTCAAAGGCGATCGATTCTTACTGGGCTAGTTTAGTAGCTCATCATTTTATCTTCTTATGTTTTGTAGATGATACTGATGAGGAGACTTGGGATGGGGAGCACGACGAGTAGAACTTAAGATTGTATTAGCATGCTAGATTTATTATTTTATTTTATCAGATTAGCGCAGCTGAAGCATGGTAGTAACCTGTTCTTTTTGTGTTTATATGTATATTCGTTTACATGTTATTGGAGATTGTGTTATTTGTTCCTTTGTACTTCCTAGGTTGCCTATATTACCATACATGTTTTGTATCTAGAGGGAGGGTTCTAGATTCTATATTCTGTAGAGGGTGAAAGTTTCGAGGACAAAACGTTTTTAAGAAGGGGAGTATGTGATACCCATGACTTTTTGATAGCATGTTTTATGTGCCTATATTTTTATATGTTATACTTATTTGGATTAGTCTTAGGGTCGCATTAGTAAGGTAAAGAAGTTAGAGGACCTAAGTGATAAGATGAATCTTTTGGTTAGTTATTGGAAGTTAGTTTTGGAGGCAGTTAGTTAGGATAAGATCAAGGCTGCTATGTATGGTTTATAAAGTTATAACCCTCCAGATATCTGAACATATGTAGGCTATAAATAGAGGATTAAGGCAAGAGAAAGAAAAACAAAGAACAATAGAGAAATCCATAGTCCTGGAAAATTTGGGCAGCGAGAGCAAACACTTTGGCAGACATAGTAAACAATCTTTGATTATTCCCATATTTTAACCATAGTTATACTCCTTCCTAAACTAGATTCGAACCAAAAGAGATTGGATTCTAACAGCTGGATTAAGAGATATCAACTCCGGAGTAAAAGGTTGTGACAGTTCGAGTAAACCCAGAGTGCTGAGGCTAGATTGTTAAGTTGGAGTATTAGATGGTATCTGATCGAAGTGATTATTGCTTCTAAAGGTAGAAGACTCATATGACTACAATATGAACGGTAGAAATTGTAAAACACAAGAGGAGGGGGGTGAATTGGGTTTTAACTAAACTTGCTAACTTTTTCAAATCTTTGCAATGCAATTGTAAGTTAGAGCAAAAACAATAAAGGCAAAGCTAAACCCAATAACAAGACAAAGGATTTATAGTGGTTCGACTCACAAAGAATCTACATCCACTACCTTGAGCCGCACCCAAGGATTTTAAACAACTTCACTAAGAAGAATGTTTACACTTGTGGCTAACTCACAAAGAGTTTTACATAACAACCACAACTCAAAGCTCACAAAGAACTTGCCCACACAAAGTAGGACTTTACAAATTGCCCACACAAAGTAGGACTTTACAACCAAATGATGCCCACACAAAGTAGGACTTACAATAATAACCCTATCACTAAGAAAGGGAATTAAGAAAGTTTAAGTACAAGGTTGTTCACTCTTCTAAGTGAAAGATTAATACCTTTGAAGCACAACAATTATAGCTCTATGAACATATGAAGTTCACTCTTTGTCTTGCATTTGAAATAACACCTTGGAATGCTTTAGATCATGACAATGAAGTGCATTTTCTTTGTTGGTGTTTTGGCTTGATGAGAAATCAATGAGAAATATGTTTTGCAAGCCTTTTCAAGTGTTAGAGTCATTCTAAAGCTTTGGAGTATTTATACAATTCAAAATATGGCTGAAAAACGACTCTGCAACGGTCATATAACGGCTAGACCTCGACCGAACTCTGAAACTCGGATGACCGAAGCACATCTCGGTCGACCGACTTGGGACCTCGGTCGACCGACCTTGGGAATTTCGGTCGACCGACCTAGCCAAAGGTCGACCGAATCCTGCAGCTCAACTCTCTGTTAAATCTTCGGTTGATCCGAGAAAATCTCGGTTGACCGACTTTCCAGAGCATGAGAGAAAATGTTTAAACACTTGTTTTCAAATCATTTGAAGTCTAAAAGGTTTTCCCAAAAGGTAACACATAAGAACACTTGGAAAACTTTTCTAGAAGACTTTACTTTGAAATCAAAGGCTTTTTGAATAAGAACACATGTAAAGATCATTTTGAAACCTAAGCCTTTTGAAAACGTGTTTATGAAAACATGTATGCAAGACTAGAGTGTAGAGCGTATGTTCTTAGAGCTTTGGTTAGAGCTTAAGATAACGACTATTTAAAGACCAAGCTAATCTAACCAACCTAAGTCTTCAATCTTCAATCTTGAAAGATAAGCCTTGAATAGTATGTCTTTGAATCTTGAACATGGCTTGATTGAAGTACTTAGAGCTTCCATATTGAGTTCCAATATTCTATCACATAGATGAAAACATTAGACACAAACATCAAGTGTTTGTCCATTATCAAAAACCGAGTTCGATCGCCCTTAGGGCTAACAATCTCCCCCTTTTTGATTATGTCAAACTTTGATGTAATTAGATAGGATATGGACAATATTAAGTACAAGGAAGCATGGCAAAAGGATATACGAACAAGTAAGAGTAAAGACTAATGCTTATAAGATAAACCAAGTAAACATGGAAGCTAAAAGCATTAGTAAGAATACTCCTTTCACCATATGCATTAGGGACTCTTTGTAGAGCCCTAATTCCCAACCAACCTCCTTGCCTCCTTCCTTCCATCGTATAGCATTCTTGTGTGTAATATACATACCTTAGTTTACACAAGAAGCTAACTTACCATTTTCATCAATGTCGATGTGAGTGCTAAAGATCCTATTACAAAGAACATGCTCACACAAACATTAGAACTTACAATGGTTTGTTATCATCAAAACAACATAGAATATGCCCTTAGGGCTAACAATCTCCCCCTTTTTGATGATGACAAAACATTGATGCAAATGGGAATAATATGCAAAATAAAGATACCAAATGTATGCATGAGATAAGGATATTAAGGATCCAAGCAAGTAGATGTTTTCTCAAAAACAATTCTACTCCCCCTATATTAAAGAATCCCTTATCTCTCCCATTTTGCAAGTTCTAAGCTTTCTCCTTTTGTAAAATTACTTCTCTTGGCACATTTGCAACACTAAAAACTCTCCCTCTTTTTGTCAAAATCAAAAAGGGATATCAGAGCGCCAATGAGAAAAGCATTTCAACGAAAAGTAAAGATTAAATTTGGAGAAGCTTGATGAAATTTAATAATCCTTCCCATATAAAGACAAACTTAAAAATCATGGAAACAACTTGATAGTCTTGTAGATTGATAAAATAAAAACCAAATGATCAATCCTAAAGACCAAAAATAATTATGAAGAAGGATTACTTAGAAATAAGCTTAGTTGATTTCTAAAAACAAGGAGTCCATAATGACACAAAAAACCAAAAGATGGTCATGTAAGGCTCAAAAAGAATATCAACCTAAGCTAAAAAACAAAGGAGATAGGGAATAAACCTTAAAGAACAATCTCCCCGTTTATCAAACATACGATGTTAGCTACTTGAGATAAAAACAAGTATGATACAAATTGACCAATTGTAAAACAAGATACCAATTGTAAATATAGCCAATTGTAAAACACGTTTGAAAAGATAGCTAACAAAGTACTAGTGGAAGTGATACCATGAATACATAAGTTAAGCACATGTATCACAACCAAAAGAAGTAGAGGAAGTGTAAGATAGCACTTGGAGTACATTCCTCTAACAAGTTAATGGTTAGCTAAATGAGTGTAGCAACTCTTAAAGAGATACTAACCAAAAACTATAATGAGATCACAATGGATAAGAAAATGAAGAATATGATCTCAAAGTTATTTAGGGAGAGTACATGTGATATCAATTGAAGACATAAACATTTATAACACATATAACTTCCAAAATAACTTACACAAGTTGGCTATAAGAGTTAAAAGATGAAAAGCAAGCCAACAAGTGATGTGATGATGTAAAATATGAACAATAGAGCATACATCACCTATTTTGAGGGAGGTATGAGTTGAAAACATTTGAAAAACTCCCTCTTAGATTGTGCCACTTCCAAACATTCAAATAGACACAACCCATGGCATAATCAATGCCACAAACACAGTTTACATCCTAAGTCAAGCATCTAGACGATCAACCACATAAGATTAATGCTAAAGACTTGAATATAAACACAAACCCCTATATGCAATAAAGATCAAGTGAAAATAAAGCACAGCATATAACAAACTCCCCCAAAGCATAAAACACTACATAATATAGGGGAGGGGGTTGATAAAAGGAGATTTCATCACAAAGATCAAATCATTAAGCTCTCTAATAACATGCTCAAAAACAATCAAAACATATGAAGAGCACAACATGTTATTAAATCTCCAAGGTGCCCATTTCAAGAACAATTGAACATTAAATGGAAAGTAAGATCAATAATTGTTCAAAGAAATGAAAGAGATTGAGTTTAGTAATATCTCATTGAGTTTGATGAATGCTTTTGCATTTTGAATTTCTTCAATGAGTTCCTTGAGCTTCTCAATCTTCTTTGCATGACAAGTGTAGAGTCATCAATGATGGGTGACTTTTCTTTTCTTGATGAACCCTCTACAATCTTGTAATCCTTAGCATTTGACTCTTTTCTTGAAGTCTTAGCTCATTTGTGCCATTCCTTGTAGTTCATATCTTCTTCTTGAAGTTTAGAACTCTTTGTTACCTACAAGGAATTCTTGAGAACAAATATGGTACCTTTTTAAAGGTCCTTCATGATTAGCTCAAAATCTCAAGTAACCCAAATATGCATAAGGATCATGCAAATCAAAAACCAAGACAACTAGATGGATTCTTAAATGAATATGACAAGACAAAACAAGAATCAATCAAGTTGCATAAACTACATCTCATAGATACCTTAGCTAAACTTAACAAGGATAATAAGAACATGCTAAAGGTTATCTATATACGCATAAAATTCAAGAATGTGAGATGCAATCATAAATAAGAGCAAGCATGAATATATATCAAAAACACTTAAACACATTAATTAAAGTGTTAAGAGAAAGTGATTTTGATACCATTGCTTTCTTACCAAGTGATGAAGACATTGTATTGACACTTTGGCTCTTGTCATCACTTGATGCTTTGCTCTTGGTATCTAAGCAACTTGGTTCTCCAATTGATTAACATTTGAGCTTTGAGAATCCAAGTGTTAAGGAGTGCTTTTGAATTTCTCCCTTTGGCACATCTCCTTTAACTTCTCCCCAATGCCACTTCTCTTTGAATCAAGTCCATTGAAGCTTTGTGGAATTCATCTAACTTATAGGAACCTATAAGATCAAGGGAGGAGTAGCTTTTGGTACCCATTTTTGTTTGGGTCCATTGGGGTTAGTCAAAGTACGTTTGATTCTCCAAACGGTTTTTACCCTTTTTCAATCTTCCTCTTTACATGGCATCTATCACAAGTGTGACCATGTTTACCACAATATGTGCAATGAATGTGTGGCTTAGAGGAATTGTGAGCATGCTTAACAAGACTATTTGCCCTATGTGGCGTACTAGCATGCACAAAGTGATTCTTAGGCAACTTAGAGGAGCTAGCATGATCAAAGTGATTAGCATTATAACCAAGACCATGTTTATCATTTGAAGCAAGTTGCACACCAAGAAAATGATCAAGAGTTTTCTTACCCTTAGAAAAGTTATCAACAAGAAGGGTAAGGTCATTTAATTTGTTCTTCAAATGATCAAATTCAACAAGCTTGTTTTCTAAAGAAGACAATTTATCACAAGCTTCTAAGTATTGTAATGAAGATGTATTGCAAGTAGTAATAAGATCATCATTTTCACATTTCAAGCAATTAACATCATCACACAACTTCTTATTGTCAACAACCAACTTAGCATTATCAACAAGCAAAGATTCAATTTTATGCTTCATGTCTTTGTTTTGTTTGGCACATTTTTTTAATTGATCATACATATCAATTAAAAGCACATTAGGATCATCCTCCTCATCATCATAAGAATTTGAAGTAGAAGGAGAAGGATGTACCTCATTACCAAATGACATGAAGCACAAGTTGGCGTTTTCATCATCACCGTCGTCACTTGAAGAGCTTAATCCTTCATGAGTATCTTCAAGCCGCTTTTCCCACATAGAGTGGGCGGATTTGCTTCCAATGACACGGTTGTACTCCTCCGGACTTAAGGCACAACCAAGAATGTTCATAGCCTTATAATTTTGAGTCATTTTCAAAGACTCATATTCATTTAGCTCATTGTCCTTCTTTGGAGTTTGAACACCCTCCACTACTTTCATCGGTACAAATGGACCTTCTTCAAATATATGCCATAACGAATAATCTATAGAGCATACATATATTTGAAATCGTTCTTTCCAATCATCAAAATGATTTTCATCAAGAAGTGGTGGTCTATCGATGGAAGTCCCCTCTTGGTATGCTAAAGCGGAATTAACGGCCATTTAATCTTTTCTTCAAGCTATTAAGCTAGAGATGAAGACGAGGCTCTGATACCAATTGTAAAACACAAGAGGGGGGGGGGTGAATTGGGTTTTAACTAAACTTGCTAACTTTTTCAAATCTTTGCAATGCAATTGTAAGTTAGAGCAAAAACAATAAACGCAAAGCTAAACCCAATAACAAGACAAAGGATTTATAGTGGTTCGACTCACAAAGAATCTACATCCACTACCTTGAGCCGCACCCAAGGATTTTAAACAACTTCACTAAGAAGAATGTTTACACTTGTGGCTAACTCACAAAGAGTTTTACATAACAACCACAACTCAAAGCTCACAAAGAACTTTGCCCACACAAAGTAGGACTTTACAAATTGCCCACACAAAGTAGGACTTTACAACCAAATGATGCCCACACAAAGTAGGACTTACAATAATAACCCTATCACTAAGAAAGGGAATTAAGAAAGTTTAAGTACAAGGTTGTTCACTCTTCTAAGTGAAAGATTAATACCTTTGAAGCACAACAATTATAGCTCTATTAACATATGAAGTTCACTCTTTGTCTTGCATTTGAAATAACACCTTGGAATGCTTTAGATCATGACAATGAAGTGCATTTTCTTTGTTGGTGTTTTGGCTTGATGAGAAATCAATGAGAAATATGTTTTGCAAGCCTTTTCAAGTGTTAGAGTCATTCTAAAGCTTTGGAGTATTTATACAATTCAAAAATATGGCTGAAAAACGACTCGCAATCTGGCCATATAACGGCTAGACCTCGACCGAACTCTGAAACTCGGATGACCGAAGCACATCTCGGTCCGACCGACTTGGGACCTCGGTCGACCGACCTTGGGAATTTCGGTCGACCGACCTAGCCAAAGGTCGACCGAATCCTGCAGCTCAACTCTCTGTTAAATCTTCGGTTGATCCGAGAAAATCTCGCTGACCGACTTTCCGGAGCATGAGAGAAAATGTTTAAACACTTGTTTTCAAATCATTTGAAGTCTAAAAGGTTTTCCCAAAAGGTAACACATAAGAACACTTGGAAAACTTTTCTAGAAGACTTTACTTTGAAATCAAAGGCTTTTTGAATAAGAACACATGTAAAGATCATTTTGAAACCTAAGCCTTTTGAAAACGTGTTTATGAAAACATGTATGCAAGACTAGAGTGTAGAGCGTATGTTCTTAGAGCTTTGGTTAGAGCTTAAGATAACGACTATTTAAAGACCAAGCTAATCTAACCAACCTAAGTCTTCAATTTTCAATCTTGAAAGATAAGCCTTGAATAGTATGTCTTTGAATCTTGAACATGGCTTGATTGAAGTACTTAGAGCTTCCATATTGAGTTCCAATATTCTATCACATAGATGAAAACATTAGACACAAACATCAAGTGTTTGTCCATTATCAAAAACCGAGTTCGATCGCCCTTAGGGCTAACAGAAATTTTATTCCAATGCTCCATTTAAGAGTTATTGCCCTCAGAAGTTGCCTTTGCAAACCAGATATTATGCTTCATGTTCTTCCTTTGATTATTCGATAAGTGTACCAAGCTAGGATCATTCGCTATTGTTTTTCAGTCCTAAAATGCATGAATTGGTTTTTTATCAAGTTATAAATTATGTGAAATATTTCTCATGTTTTACTACATCAAAATTGGATGAAGAACCGAAGTATATTTGCATCTGTTGTATGATTATAATTGATTCTTCTTGCGTATGTCTTTGTATAATTACTGGATGCATTTCCAAAAGAGTCAGCATAAACATATTCTCAATCTAGAGCTCTTGTCGGTTGATGACCCTATTACATGATATATTCCGATTATGATATGTTTTAAGTGCTCGGGAGCACTAACATTTCCCCTTGGTCCGGACCCTAGCCGGAGTAAAAGGTTTGGGCTGTTAACAGTGTTGTGGAGTTGACGAGGATGAACTATGACATTACAGGACTATATCCTTAAATATCCGTTTCTGAGCCTTACCAGATATGATATGAAAACAGATGATATGTGGCCTTTCCGAAATGGGTAATAGAAGTTCGAGCTGTTAACAGATGGTTAGTGTTATTGTTAAATTATTGAGCTCTGTTGCAGAATTACTTGTTGCATTTTATAATAATAATATTGGTTATGTCAGAATTTATATGTTAGAAAACTACGAGTATGATATGTTAAGTTAGAGGTGCTTGGAACACGATTTCTGATGTGTATGTGATCGGTTTGATAAGTTATTGTTATGGTATGCTATGTTTATGTTTTGATTATGTTTTTATATGTTAAATTAAGTTAGTCAAAAGAAGTGTTTTTGGGATGGGATATTTGAAAATGCAGAAAATAAACTTGAAAAATGACTTCACTGAATCTCGGTCGACTAGTTCAGTCAACAGGATCGGATGTCAGTCGTCCGGACCAAACTGAGGCTGATTGTGGATGACTAGTGGTGGATTGCGGCCGACCGGGCCTAAAACCCTATCGACCAGATGTATTGCGGTTGACCGGCTTATCCTGTCGATCAACCGGATTTTTGGACAAAAATTTCTATCTTGATCTCGGACAACTCTTCGGTCGACCGAGGCCTTCAGTCCATCATCCGAGATTTACTTTCGCACTTATACTGTTTTTATTTATGTTATGTTTAAGTGGTTATTGTTCTAAACTATTATGTTATGTTTTCAAGTACTTTACAAGTGTTTTTAAGATGTTTACAAGTTATGTCAAGTCAATATGTATTTTCATATGTTTTGGGAAACAGGGAATGTTATGGAGTCACATTTGGTCTTTCATCCCAAGGGCGATCGATTCTTACTGGGCTAGTTTAGTAGCTCATCCTTTTATCTTCTTATGTTTTGTAGATGATGTTGATGAGGAGACTTGAGACGGGGAGTACGACGAGTAGAACTTAATGAAGTAATGATGATGTAATAGTTATAAACCTTATTTAAGATTGAACAACCTTAGTATTAAGTTTATGTAATTTCTTATGATAAGATGGAAAAAAATCAACAGGTAAAGAATCAAATGATGAAGAAAATGAAAAAAGAAAAAACATGCTTTATGAAAATTACATTTCTTGAAATACATAGTTCCATGGAACACTATCTAGAAGAATAAAACCTTTAGTGGTTGTAGAATGACCTAAATATACACATTGCTTACCCCTAGGATCAAACTTATTTATGCACAGTTCTAGTGCACATGCATATGACAAGCAACCAAAGGCTTTAAAATGGTTGTATGCAGTGTTGCAAAAGTCGCTAGTCGCTAGTCGGTCGGCAGACAGGGGACTAGCGACTAGTCGGCCTAGTCGGGGACTAGCGACTAGTCGGTGATTAGTCGGCGACCCTAAATTACAACGTAATTTTAATGTTCCCTAAATTACATGTGAATATTCCATTTTATTTTAATGTTCAATTAAATATTTTAAACAATTTAGGACTTTTTTGTAATATTTTAAACAATTTAGGACTTATTTGTAATATTTTAAACAATTTACGACTTGTTTGTAATATAAGTATTTTATAGGATTTATGTGATAATTATTTATATTGCTATTTTAATCCTTTTATATATATTATTATCCTAAGAGAATAAACCCTAAATTTTAAACTTCAGAGCCGCTGCTTCTTCTTCACAGACTGCTTCTTCATCTTCTTCTTGCCTCCTCTTCTTCTTCTTCTTGCCTCCTCTCTTCTTCTTCTTCTTCTTCTTCTTGCATCCTCTCTCCGTTCTCCCCTTCCTCAGTCGCTGCAACGCCGCTGCTCCTCGTCACCGCCACCGCCGCCGCTGCTCCTCGTCGCCGCCACCGCCGCCGCTGCAGGTATGTCTTTCTCTCTCTTTTTGTCTTTTCCCCCTTTTTTGACCGACTAGATCGGAATTTGACCGACTAGATCGGACTTTGACTGACTAGATTCGACTTTTGACCAACTTTTTCAAAGATCCGATTTTTGAATTTCTAGGCGGCCACCGGCCGACTACCGACTAGTCCCCGACTAATCGGCCGACTAGGCCGATTTTTGCAACACTGGTTGTATGCATGCATCTTCTTGTAAAGTTTCTCAAAATGAGTTAGATTTTGTAAGATATGAGTAGGTGTGAGGCTGATCAACTGAACTGCATGATTCATGTAATGTCTCCAATAAGCAATATGAACATGAGACTGTAATTTAAGTTCTCTTGCAATATTCAAAATGTCATGATGTTTTCTCTCAACTAGCCTATTTTGCCCTAAAGTGTAAACACATGTGGCTTGATGCATGATGCCCTTATCAAAATAAAAGGATGGCATAATAAATTCTCCTTCATTATCTATTCTAATAATTCTAACAGAAACTTGAAATTGTGTATGTACAAAAACACAAAGGTTTTGTAAGGTTACTCTTGCATCTGATTTAGATTGCAAGAGATAGACCCAAGTGTATCTAGAATAATCATCAACAAAAATTAGGAAATACTTATTGCAAGCCCTAAGGGTTAATATGATCCATCTTGTTTTGATGATAACAAGACATTGAGAAGTTCTAATGTTTGTGTGAGCTTGTGCTTTAATGATAGTGATGAAGAACTGAATGGTACAAGGTACCAAAGAGTTCGACTTTTAGTTGAGCCCGATCTTTCTCTAATTCTCGAACTAGTTTCTTGAGAATATAATCAACGCAACGCTAAGGAAGGCTAATTATCGATGGAGGTTGAAACACCACAACAAGAGAAACTAAGCTTGTTGATATAGTAACTCAAAGATGAATGAATTTTTAAAAGAAGTTCAGACACGAGAAGCTAAGGAATAAACTTACCAAAATATCAATATATCTAACGTCCATATTAAGGGAGCCGAAATCACTCTTAAATAGAGAGATTTCGGTTACAATGAACCAATAAAAGAAGAGTCCTTGAAGAAGTTGGACTCTTGAAAAACAACTTGCTATCAAGTAAACTATCTAAACAAGATAATATACAACATGCCCTATTCTCTTGGTTATAGGCGGCAATAACAACAAACAAAGATGAAAAATAACTAACTAGGTGAAGAGTCCTAATAGATGTGGGACTCTTAACAACTAGATAACCAACTATGGACAACATGTCCTTTATTATAGCAACTACTTTCTATACACACCTAAATACTCTAAATAAATTAAATAACAAAGCTGGAAAATAATTAAAGTCTAGCATAGACTTTAATTGTACAAAGACTAAAAGGCCCTTTAATTTGGTCCCAATTCTGGACAGATTGTTGGACCAGGTTGCGCGACGGTTTCGGACACTAAGAAGGCAGAATCTGATCTTGTGATCTACATAGAAGTTGTATATCTGCCTCTTAAATTTAATATGCAACTGGAATCAGGTCCATTGGATACATATATCGAAAGTTGTGATCATTATACCAAACTGTCGCAAAGCTGTCCATCAGCTTGTAAGATCACTAAAATGCCCTTCTTAGTCTCTTTGCTTGATAGGGCCTAATTGTACACTTGTGAACTTGAGAGGCTGCCTTGTACTTTATATTCTATGTGTAACTTAGCATCCTCTTTGTACTTTAATATACAAACCAATGATGTAGTTATCTGCTTCACGTTCCTCGTTTTAAGCCTAGTCATTGGTCTATGTATGTGATCCCTTGAATTGGGGAGCCTCGACGTTGGTATTGTATCAGATAGGATATTATACACTCACATATGCATTGAAATGTAGCTTCTTGTGGATTTCAAAGATCATTCTACAAACAAAAAGAAACTACATTTTGCAAGTCTCAATAGCACAAGCCTAAAGGTCATCCACAATACTAATGGAAGATATTGCAAAATCAAAGGAAGATCAACAAGTGTTGAATTCCAAGATGCTACAAATTGAGAAGACTACAAAGGACTTCATCACAAGAAGAGGTTGATCAAAGGTCTCAAGTCCAAACTCAATGAGGAACTCATCTTGAAGACTTGAAGACCAATAAGCAGATTAGTCAAGATGCTTATAGGTATATCCTTGTGACTAATCTTATTTGATGAATGATAGTTTATAGTATGATGAAGCTCATACTCTTGCATATTTTCAAAACCATATTTCATACTTTGATTTAATCTTTCAAAGGTTTTGCAAAACATCTTTTAAGTGTTAGTTAATGCTTAAGATCTTCAAAATGTTTATAAATATCTTTCAAAAAAACTTAGGCATGAGCTTGAGAACATTAGGAAATTGACAAAGTGGAAAAAACACTTATGGACTGAAGTTCGGTCGACCAGATCCTAGACCTCGGAAGACTGGATGAAGTCCGGTCGACCGAAGTGTATTTTGTACTTTGCTACTTTTGAATGTTCCAAGACTCCAACGGCTATAAAATCTTGGAAAAAACATGTTATAGGTCGGTCGACCGAGATAAGAACAGAAGCCTTTGAACTTAATTTCCTAAGCACTTCGGATGACCTACTGCCTAGTCCGGTCGACCGAAGCTGTCATGTCAAGGCAAAAATATAGCCGTTGTAACTCGATTTGCTTGCATTTTTTTTACCCTATAAATAGTCTTTAAGGCTGATTTTTGTTCTTTGCTCAAGCCAATAGAGGGGCCTTAGTATACAAGTTTTAGACAAGCAAATAAAACACTTTTTATAAGCTTAATTCTTCCAATCATTCATCAAAATATTTCTATTTGAGAAAAAGCTTCATATACTTATTCTTTCATTCTCAAATATGAATTAGAGCTTTCATTGTATTATCCAATCCTTAGAGGGATTTTTATTCTTGAGCTAAATTGTAAAATCTCATGTGTTGAGATTATATTTTTTGTACTGGGTTGAGTGACAAGACTTGTTTGTGAGAGTGGTGGTTTTTTTGCCTCCGATGTGTTAGGGTGTATCTTTCTTGTAATCGTAGGAACTAGAGGGAGTGGTGAACCCGAAATAGAAGTACGATTGAATGTGTTCATAAAACTTCCTCACATAGTAAACTGAGTTAGAGAAAGAGTTCTCATGGGTAGAGGGTTGCATATGTGCATAAAAGGACTATTAGTTGGCCTTTCCCTTAGAAGGTTACATGAGTGTGTAAAATACCATTTTTTCGTTTGTCCTTCCTTGTAAAGCTCTCTCAAGAATAGCTAGTGGAATTTGCCAAAATCCTTGGGTGTGTCCCTTAGTAGCGGATGTAGATCTTTGTGATCGAACCACTCTACATCCTTGTGTTGATCTTCTAACTCTTTCTCTTTACTTTCAAGTTCTTACTTTATACTTGTGCTTATATTCACACACTACAAGAAAACTGTGTAATAGGGACGGACATTTCCGTCGCTAAGTTTAGCGACCGAATGACGTGGTCGTGTATTTTTCGTCGCTAAGTAAATTACCGACCGAATACCGACGGAAAGGCTAGCGACCGAATTTCGGTCGCTATTTACCGACCGAATGGTCAACATTGTTGACTTACTGAAATTCGGTCGCTATTTTTCGATCGAATACCGACCGAATGGTCAATATTGTTGACCTTTGACTGGTTAACGACCGAATACCGACGGACAGTCTATTCGGTCGCTATTTGCCGACTGAACGGTCAACATTGTTGACTTTTGACTTTGACTGTTTCCGGTCGTTATTCCGTCGCTAAATTGTTTTTAATTTTAAAAAATAAATCTAAAATTTAATTAAATCCCTATTATAAAAAACAGCAATACGCCCAAAAACACAAACTAGAAACAGTATTATTAATAAGATCCCAAATAGCAAAAATAATCAATAAACCCAAAAATAACATTACATAACCAATTATCTTTTACTAAAAAACACAAGTTTACACTTCTCATTTACATTACAACACTCACAATCAAAGTGTGCACTTCTCATTACATTACAACACTCACAATCAAGTCCACACTTTGAATTACAACACTCACAATCAAAGTGAGCACTTCTCATTTACATTACAAAACACACACACACTTTGAATTATCAAAACTCACAATCAAAGTGTGCACTTCTTATTTACATTACAACACTCACAATCAAAGTTAATTTACACTTCTCATAAACTCATTGATGTCATTTATATGTATACATTGGAAATGCATGAGTTGCAATCTGAAAATTGAAGAATCAAATTATTTTATGGCAATGAAATTATCACTTTGAATTATGTTAAAAAGTTATACAATACGACAATTAACTTATGGTAATAAAGTACTAAAAAATAAACCAACAAATATTACTCACCTTCAATAGGTGTGTTCAAGAAAAACCGAAACCGAAACCGACCAATCCAAATCGATCCAAACCAATCCAAACCGAATTTTCGGTTTGAGCTAAATTAAAATCGAATTTTTGGTTTGGTTTAAAAAATTTTTATAAACCAAACCGAATATATATAATATAATATTAAAGGACTTTTTTGCAATAAAATATATTTTTCCTCAAAATGATTTCTAGTATAATTGCTAACTTTTGTATCTCATTCTAGAATTTTCAAGTGCAAGTTCTTCAAGTGTTAAACCAAGAGATTAAAAAGTCATCATTTGATATGCGATTTTAGATTTACCAAAATATTTTATTGTATTTCACTATTTTGAACTAATAATTATGTAATTTTTGTGTTTTCCTTTTTTCTTGTAGGATGATTTTGAAGTAATTTGTTTGAAGTGCATGGATCAAGACCAAGAATTTATGTTTTATTATTTTGTTTTTTCTTTATTGTGTTTACCTTGAGAAAATAATAGACATATTTTTTTAAAAATATTTTTAGCAACTAACTAATTAAATAAAGTTTTTTGTAAACTTTATAATCAATATTTTTGTGTCTCGCAAAACCGAGCAACCAAACCAATCCAATCCAATCCAAACCAAACCGAATGCATCGGTTTTAGATTTTAAATGGTTTGGAATGGTTTCAAAATTTCCAAATTCGGTTTGGTTTGAAAAATGTATAAAAAAGTAGCAATTTTCGGTTTGGAATGGACTTGCATTTAGAGATTTTTATAGGTTTATATCTCTTGCTAAATGCTAGTTCTCATGACTTGTGTGTTTGTTCTTACAAGCTTTGCATATAGGAATCTTGACCTAGACAATCCTTGTTCATATACACTGTCTTGTATTCCTATGCGTTGCATTATACACACATAAGTCATCTAAGTGATAATATTATAATTCACCTTATATGCTTAATGAACATAATTATTGTTAAGGTGATCACTTAGGAAAAGAATTTGGCAGAAAAGTTTAAGTTATTTGAAAACCTTATTCACCTCCATCCTCTAAGGTTCTCCCCTTCGGATATTGTAAATGCCCTTCAGGTATTTCAATTATGTCCTTCCCTTCAGGTATTTCAATTATGTCCTTACACAGTAGATTCAACAAATGATCCCAATTTGTCCACATGGTTTAAAGCAAACATAGATGTAGTTTTAGACTGACTGAGAGAGAAAGGCAACTTGTGGTTTTTATCC
The DNA here is from genome assembly GCA_026122235.1 of Vinca minor. NCBI lineage: Eukaryota > Viridiplantae > Streptophyta > Magnoliopsida > Gentianales > Apocynaceae > Vinca > Vinca minor. Next base: position 282,494 of record JAOCZM010000039.1, on the reverse strand, counting down.
ACAGGGCAAACAATACATTGATGATCATGACTAGAACTGGTACATTTAGAGATTGGAGAAAGATCATTAATACACTTCAACCTAGAAAAGGATAAATGACATAATCTGTAATGCCATAACAAGACATTTATTTCAGAAGAGGTAACGTGCAAGACTACATTAGAAATAGAAGAATGATAGGCGGGAGTAATATGTGGAGTCAACTGAAACAGATGGAGTCCTTGCTTTTCTCTAGCTGTCCAAATTAACCTCTTGGTAGTGAAGTCCTGAATGTCACAATGATTAGAAACACAATTTAATGAACGAGAATTTTGAGAAGTAAGTTTGGAAACAAATATGATGTTAAATTTGAAATGTCGGACATAAAGAACTTTAATAATAACAGATGAAGTGATGTGGATTGTGCCTTTTTTAAGAACAGGTATAACACATATGTTAGGCAAATGAACATAAACATGAGACACAATCACTATAGAGATGAAAAACTTATCAGACATGGCAATGTGATCAGATGCTCTAGAACAATGATACATGTATTCTCAGTGGATAAGAAAGAGATGCATGTTAATGCCATATTGGTATCAAAATGTTCTTGCAAATATTGTTGCTCATATGAAGGTCTAACTGCTGCATTAGCCATTGATGCATTAACAATTGCATACTTTATGTCTGTTGCATTGATATTAGCATTGCCTCATGTGTTCTGCATCTTATGGATAATTTGCATTAGATAACCTTGTTGTTCAGGTGTGAAAGTTATGAGTACTAGGATATTCTTGATATCCTGTTGAATATCTTCAGTCTCCGGCACCAATCTTAGCACCAACACATTGTCCTGACCATACTGCATTCACATGCATGTAATTGTAAGTAAGAAAGTTATTAAAACTTCCAGTTCTCAAAGGTTTTGCACATCATATCAGCTTCTCTAGGTTGAAAGTTTCCTCACTGTCCTTTATATTCATTATTTTTAGGATATCCATGCTGTTGTAGCACGTCTCTATTGTGTGTCCTTGTTTTTCACAATAGCTACAAATTATTTGTTTCGTATTGATATTGCCCCTAGGGTAACATCCTCTGACCGCATTTACATAATTAAGATATGTAACTGACTGCATAATTGAGGTACTTGTAGAACTTGTTCCAATGCTATTATAACCTCCTTGATTGCAAAGAACATGAGCATTTGCCTTTTATTTTTCTTGCTGACAAGCATCATTAAAGATTTCATTGATGCCGGGAGTAGGCTTCTTCATTAATGTCTGAGACCTCACAGCGACAAACTTATCATTTAATCCTTTTATAAACTTACAAAAATGTCACGATCATAATATTTTTGCAAAGTAGATAAACCTCCACAAGTGCATTGTGGCAGTGGCCTCATCAACAGAAACTCATCCCACAAGATTTTTAATTGTGTATAGTATTCTGTTATTGTAGAATTTCCTTGCTTTAGATTGTAAATTTCTTCCAAAAAACTTGAATATCTATATATATATATATATATATATATATATATATATATATATATATATATATATATATATAGAGTTAATAGTTATTTATGGCACTAAAGTATTTACAAATTTCATTTTATGCTACTAAACTATTTTTTTATCTAAATATATCACTCATCTATTTTGTATTTATCAAAATATATACATCCACTAAATTTTGGGGTGTTTTCCGCACAAAAGATTGCGCGTGATTTTCATTATTTGGATATAGTGTTTAAGTGAAAGCAGTATTCCAGGGTGTGATCATTTCAAGTGAAAGTCATGTGCAATATTTTGAAAATTTGGTGGGTGTATATATTTTGATAAACGCAAATAGATGAGTGATATATTTAGATAAAAAAATAGTTTAGTACCATAAAAAGAAATTCATAAATAGTTTAGTGTCATAAATAGCTATTAACTCTCTCTCTCTCTCTCTCTCTCTCATATATATATATATATATATATATATATATATATATATATCCATGTTGATACCTCTCCTCAAGATCCTTCCATGCTTCATATGCAGTGTTTAGTAATTGGATGCTAGTTCCAATGCTCTCACTTACATTATTGAAAATCCAAGTGAAAACCATCTGATCTGCTTGTTGTCAAGCTTGATACAGTGGTTCTCCATTAGGAATGACAAAAGCTGGTATTCTCTCTATGAAACAAATTTTATTTTTGGTAATCAGGGTTCTTCTTACTGCTCTTTTCCAACTGAAGTAGTTATCACTTCAAGTAAGGATCTTAGTACTCAGTTTATGTCTAGGAGTTTCATTTGGATGCAAGTAAAATGAGTGAGTGATAGGAATCTCAACCATAGATGAAAAAACTGGCAAACTTGTTGTATTAGAAGTAGAAGCCCTGATTGTGAAAACTAAGAAAGTGAAACCTATATGTGATAATCTGGAATGGAAAAAAAAATCAAGGAATTGAATCTAGATGATCGCAAGTAAAGACTTGGGATCACATTTGACCTAAAAGCAATTTGTAGTGATTCAGACCACAAAGTGTCATTCTGAGATAAATCGAAGCTTCAAAGAGCAGAATTGAAGCAATTGAACAAGAACAAATTGAAATATGACAATCCAAAAACTAAGAAAGAGTAATGAACCTGATTCAGAATTGAAAACTTCAATGATAAACTAAGCACTGCTAGGATTTATAGAATTTGAGTAAGATACTGAATTTCGAACGATTTCACCACCAATTTCAGAGAAAATGAAAAACGATTAACAACATACCTACTCACTGATCATCACCGTGGAAGAAGAACTAAATGCATAAGTAGATCATGTGTAACCTTGATGCCATGTTGAATTTTAGTAAACAAGAAAACAAAAGGAAGATAAGAACACAACAAAGGAAAAATGGGGAAATTTCTGGATTTTACAATGGACCACGCCATCTTAATCTTCTCGATTGGCCCAATCTTTCTTCCTGTCGAGGCCCATTAGCCAAAGTCATTGGCCCAGCCTTGACTTTCTCTATGCCTTGCATTGCATTTGAAATTAAGGCAATTACTCTTCTTCTGCTCTCTTTCAATCCTGATTCCAAGTGGAATCTTTTGCTCAATTCCAACAATGTTCATAATGAAATTTTGTCAAAAAGAATTAGTTCAGTTGGCTCAGTATCTTTTATATAATAAAAATAGTTAGCTTAGCGCTTGAGTACTTGGAACAATAGATTTAGTGCTTAAAACCTTATTCGACAATAATACTACATTCATTCCATAATACAAGTCGTTTAGAACATTTATAAAAAAAACAAGGTACTTTTTAGTCCAAATATCAATATTACTCTCTTAAATAGAATTAATGTACATAAGTCATATTTAAGAGAATAATATTTATATTCTTTCTAACAAAATATGTTACTTTTTGTTTCTTTAATTTTCGCTAAATATCATAAACGACTTATATTATGAAATGGAAAGAGTAATATTCAAATATCTGCTTTTGTTAAACGAGTATATTTCAGTAAGAAATACTTGGCTTTCCATGTAGATTCGACTCGAATCCGAAAAAATGGTTAGGACTCGGTAAGAACTCCAAACCCATATATGCCCGCATTCGAATCTGAATCCGTATAAGAGTAAAAAAAGAATAGCTTATAGCTCCACAACTACTTCAATGTCCAAAAGAAAAGAAAAAAAAAGACGTTTACAACAACTTCTTTGCTCCACTAGATTAAAATGCCTACCAAGTTCCAATACTTTTCTCCCGAGTAAGATCTGGGGATAATTCTTGTAAGTTACATTTTTTTTGTTACATTCGAAAACCCTAAAATCTACTCCTGGTGACAATTAAAAAATAAAAATAAAAATCCTAGTGGCAAGTCATCGTCTGATATTTTTCTTTGTGATAATTGACCACCTCAATAAACATTCTATAGCAACAATTAAACCCCCCATTCCATTTTTTTTTTAAAATTAAATACAAATTCTTTGGAATACCAAAAAGACCTTCAATATAAAATTTTCTTTTTACCATTGTCTTCTTTGCAAAAAGTAAACCCTAACCCCCCAAATTTCTTATATTTAAATACTTTTGACTTTTCTAGTGGTTCTTTAAGATTTGCAGTAAAACTATGGGGGCAAAAATACTCGCATTGGTCTTATTAGATTCACGAGATTCATTAGAATGAAAATATCTCTTTAACAAAGTACGGTTCAACAAGATAATTTTCAGTTGTGCAATAATTGTTTTTTTCATATCTCGAAATATTAATGGCTAGTATAATTTCTTAATTTTTTTAAAGCTCGAAATTTACTCCCCACCACAAAAGAAAGAATAAAACAAACTATTATCATGGGAATCGGGTAGCCCAAGTGGTAAGGTTACCCGAACACGGGGCGGAGGTCCCGTGTTCGATTCCTATATCTCCCCATAATGTGGCAAATAATATCTCCTCTTTACGAGGCTTATCTTCCCTCCCCAGGCATGGGGCATGCTTCAATCTTCCCTATCTAGGGTACTCTCCGCTCTTCCCCTTTGGGGGCAATCGCCTTCGGACGCTCAAAAAAAAAAAAATAAATAAAACAAACTATTATCCCTTGAACAACGTAGTATTCCCACTACCAAACCTTGGATGGTATTTTAATATTTATAGTATTTGATGATTTTTTCTTACACCGAAAAAGAAAGTATTTGACGTTTTTTTTATTGTTTTATTTGGTATATACTCGCTGTTTCAAATTGAATGTCTAAATTTGATTTGTAGAAGAATTAAGATGAAGAGTTTGACCATGAGTAAGTTTCTTTTTGTCATACATGATTAAGACATATGTGTTAGTGAGAATTGCATCTCTGCAATATAAGAGGTTAGTTGTCATGGCCATTGCCCCCGGGCTCGCAACGCGACAAATGGGCCTAACAGCATCCACGATCATCTACTTGGCAAACGAATTCGCTATGCCAAAAGGATATCCCGAGATGACAATGGATGCTTAGGCCCATGCTTATATATCAGTCAAAACTTTCAGAGTTATCCCATGTGGGATGGGATATTCACATTCACCCCCTCCTTACGCTAGGGCCCCAAGCATACTTAGCACATTACCAACCAGGTTTGCAGGATTCTAGAGGTTGCCCCACCCCTTACAGTGCGACACTCAGTTCCCATTCGTCCGCCTGATCACCGGCTCTAATACCATAAAATGTCATGCCTCGTGCCCGCGGGCCCACAACGCGACACATGGATTTGGCAGCACCAACGACCATCTACTTGGCAATCAATCTCGCTATGCAGAAAGGGATATCCCAATATGATAATGGATGCTTAGGCCCATGCTTATATATCAGTAAGAACTTTCAGAATTATCCCATGTGGGATGGGGTTTCACATCACCCCTCCTTATAAGGCCCTAGCGTCCTCGCTAGGCGCCCCAAACATACTTAGCCCATGACCAACTAGGTGTATAGGATTCTAGAGGTGGCCCCCCACCCCTTATGGTGTGGCACTTAGTTCTCATACGTCCGCCTGGTCACCAGCTTTGATACCATAAAATGTCACGCCCCCGCGGGCCCGCAACGCGACACATGGGCCTGACAGCACCCACGATCATCTACTTGGAAACCGAACTCGCTATGCCAAAAGGGATATCCCGAGTTGATAATGGATGCTTATGCCCATGCTTATATATCAGTCAGAACTTTCAGAGTTATCCCATGTGGGATGGAGAAGTTTTATCTTGGTAGGTGAGTAAGTTTAAAACTTACATTCAAGCAAATAAATACAATACACATAAGCCAAAAGTACAAATTCATAGGAAAGAGAATTGACTTTTTGTCCTACGTGTATTATATTCATTTGCTTGAATGTAAGTTTTAAACTTACTCACCTACCAAAATAAAATTTCTCTGTGGGATGGGGTTTCACATTAGTTATGAGAATTTAGAGAGAAAACATATCTATCTTCAGGAAATAGACATTTATTTTGGATTAATTTCATTTTACTACCATAAAGTTAGGATGAGTATGCACTTTAATTCAAATGTTCCTAAAATTGCACTAGCAGTCCAAATGTTAAGTTTTGTTAAAACAATGGAAGTAAAATGATTTCCTTCTACCTACTTTTGCATTTTACTACATCAATTTTGGTTCTTTTGCAATTTAGTCCATTCAAAAAATAAATTACATCATTCACATGTTATTTTGAAGTTAAAACTTTCAAAAGAAAAATTAAATAAAAATAAGAAGTTCCCTTAAAAAAAATTCTCTAGTGTTTTCCACTTTTTGTATAGAAATCCTAGTACACAACTGATACAATAATTAGTTTCTACCATTCTCTTGTTTTATAATCTTAACTCTTTCTCTCTCTATTTCTCCACACAAAGAAACTTGTTTGCACTTGGTTATCATCGCCATGCTCCAATAGAATACAAAGAAAGATAAGAGAAGATAACAACACGAGTGGTGATCACAATTGAGTGCATGCAACTTTCATGGTGGAGAGAGAGAGAGAGAGAGAGAGAGAGAGAGAGAGAGAGAGAATAATAATGGTACTCGTAGATGCAAATATGATTATAATAATTCAAGTTGGAAGAGTCTAGAGGGTAAAAAAATTTAGAGACCTTGTTTTATTATTTTTTCTTTTGAAATTCTAACTTTTAAAATAAACACGAATGAGCTAATTTATTTCTTCAAGGGTCTAAATTGCAAAAGAACTGAAAGTGATATAGTAAAATGCATAAGTAAGTAGAAGGGTGTTGAAGTCATTTGACCATTTCTTTTATTAAAAGAAAAAACATAACATTTGGACTGGTTGTACATATAGAAACATTTGGATTAAAGTGCATAACCCCTAATTTTATGATAATAAAATGAAATTAACTCTTTTTTAGGCGAATTAAAAAAAATATAATACATTCAATTTAGGATAGATTATTCAATCAACGCCTGATGGGTCCAGTGGTCATGCAGGAACAAATTTGGCATTATGGTCCTTGCAAAGCATTACAAGAATCAAATAAACATCTAGGCGTAGCAATAAATGGAGAAAAGATGAGTAGGGGACCAAAACTATTTGAAGTAATTGATGATTATATTGCTTTGTAATTAAATCAGAGAGCTACTTTTGGTTAATATAGCCATTTTTTCCTATACTTATTCCATCTGGCGATTTCTTGTGTTTGGCTTTCTCTTGGTGGAGATAAATATTTTGAGACTTTTTTTTACTGGAGATTCGTATTTTTTCGACTAATTCAATTGAAATGTACACAAAATAAAATTGAAAGTCTCTTCTTGTGTTGCTCAAAATTAGTGACTTTACCATGAGCAAGTCTTTGAGGATCAAAAGTAAAATTAATTAAACTTTACTCACTTGTCAAAAATTTGCGACATATAATTATTATTAGAGTTTTTCTAATACGTACCCCTGAGACACACCTTACTTCGAATAGAGTAAACTTCATAGGTAGTAGAATCAATCTTCCCAAGTTTAAGAGATTTTCAATCAACCACATATATTTATCTACCTTAAATATTTTCGCTAATCTACCCACTTTTGAAAATTTACCTCTCTCTCTCTCAATAACTAATTTATTTATTTATGTTTTGGCTGTAAAAGTTGACATTGTACATTACAACACAGAACCACTCTATAACGGTCATTGTAGGCTTATGTAATTCTTTGAGGGTTTGAAATAATAAGTTTCTTTTTTAAAATAAATTTCTTATTTTATTTATAAAAATCTAGCAAAAATTTCAAGTGGGTTTCCTTCAAAGTCCAACACTTAATAGAATGTTCTTTTCCTTTCTTTTTTAGTGAGATACATATAATTTTTTACCGGAGATAAAACTATTTTTTTAACCTCAAATGGGAGGTGGCCTCACAGGAAGAGGATCCCAAGAAGGGTGGAATTTATTAAGCCCCACGCAAGAGGCGGGTGTCGAACCCTCGACCTCACGGTCGTGGGCTGTGCCAAGCCCCACTGGACTATGAACACTTTGATTGCAAACTATTTGGATTTCAACTAAAATTGCAAACAAAAAATATAGAAAAAAAAAAAGAATAACTTGCGAAAATGCATGAGGTTTATTTTTCATACATAAGCAGATTAAAACATAGAGAATTGAGGTTAACAACGTGGGGAAGATAAAGAGAGGGAGGTAAATTTTCAAAACTGTGTATATTAGTGGAAATATTTAGAATAGATCAATATATGTGGTTCATTCATTAGTTAGAAATCTCTTAAACCTAGGAAGATCGATTCTACAAGAGTTTGTTGTTCTTCTGTTTACTAAAAATAACGCGACGAGGCGAGGCGAGGCGTGGCGTGGCGATGAATTCAAAACACTTTAAAACTAAGCGGTGGAACACACAATTAAATTTGATCAAATCAGTTCACTTTATTAATTAATTCTCCAACAGAGTTCATGTAAATTTATTTATTCTATCCAAGCACGCGATAAAATAACCCATATTATTGTAGACTAAATTATGTTAAGTTACATGATAAAACTTTTGTTGTCTTAGTGGGGGTGGGGGTTGAAGAAGAAGAGTGGTGGTTGGGGTGTGCGTCGTCATCTAAGAGGGGTGGGTGTAAGCCCTAAGGGCTAATGTGATCAATCTATTTTTTTTTATAATAACAAGAAATTGAGAAATTCTAATGTTTGTGTGAACTTGTGTTTTAATGATAGGATATATACTCACACATACATTGATGAAAATGGTAAGTTAGCTTCTTGTGGATCTCAAAGATATCATTCTACAACAAGAAGAAGCTACACTTTGCAAGACTCCATGGCACAAACTTGAAGTTCATCCAAAATGCCTTGGAATGAATTGCAATGTCAAGAAGGAAGATCAAGTTGTTGAAGAGCTACTCAATCACACAATGAAGTTCACATATGAAGTAGACTCTCAACGAAGAAGTGATGAAGTCCAATACACTACAACATGAAGATTGTTGTAGGACTTCACCACTTAAAGAAAAGGTTGAACCAAGCTTCAAGCAAAGCTCAAAAAAGTCTACACATCTAGAAGATTTGAAGACCTTAAAGATTAGTAATATGTTTAATAGGTATATCTTCGTGACTAATTTTATTTGATGAATGTTCGATTATAGTATGATGAAACTCATACTCATGCATGTTTTCAAAACAATCATATTTACTTTGATTTAATCTTTGAAAAGGTTTTGAAAAGATATATTAAATGTTGGTTAATGCCTAGGATCTTTGAAATATTTTAAATATCTTTAAAAAATACTTAGGTATATGTTTCAGAACATTAGAAATATGACCAATTGGAAAAAGCACTTTTGGATTGAAGTCTGGTCGATCGTGTAAGCCCAAATAGCTAATGTGATCAATCTTGTTTTGATGATAATAACCCATTGATAGTTCTAATGTTCGTATGAGCATGTTCTTAATGATAGAATATTTGCACTCACACCAATATTGATGAAAATGGTAAGTTAGTTTCTTGTGTAAATCAAGTCAACCTCCTACACAAATGGAAGCTACACTTTGCAAGACTTCATGGCACAAGCTTGAAGTCAATCCACATGCTGTGGAAGAACTTGCAAAGTCAATGAAGAAGGAAGATCAACATGCCAAGAGCTACTCAATCCAACAAGAGTACAATCAAGTGGTAGACTCATTGACAAGAAGAAGTATGAAGTCCAATACTTTACAACTCAAGACTGCTATAGGATTTTATCACTCCAAGAAGATGTTGATCAAAAGCTTCAAGTCAAGACTCCAAGAAGATATTCAACTTGAAGACCTCCAAGAAGATTATTCTAGGCTTATAAGTATATTCTTGTGACTAATTTTTGCTTGAAAATACTAGGACAGAATGTTTAAAGCCAAATCATGCATGTTTTCAAAACCTCATGTTTTACATTGTTCAAATCTTTGAATTTTTTTTTTTGAAAACTTTGTTAAGTGTTGGTCAATGCCTAAGTTCTTTAAAATATGTTTTATAACTTTACAAACACTTAGGCATGAGAGTTTTAGAGCATTAGAAATATGACTAAGTGGAAAAATCATTTTAAGACTTCACTCCGATCGACCTAGGCCTAGCCTCGGAAGACCAGATGAAGTTCGGTCGACCGACATGTGTTGTCCGATCGACCGAGGATGTTTTTGTCCTTTGTCAGATTTTGAATGTTCCAAAATTCCAACGATTATATTCTCTCGGACGACCTTCCTATAGGTCGGTAGGTCGACCGAGCTTAGCTCCGGTAGACCGGACTCCATCTTGCGGTCGACCGAGATGAGTACAGGGGCCTTTAATCTTTACTTCGGAGGCGCCTTGGTCGACCTACTACAAAATCAAGTCGACCGAAGCTATCAATTCCAGGCAAAAGGTATAGCAGTTGTGACCAATTGTGCTTGTGTATTTTGCCCCTATATAAAGCTTCTAAAGCTGAATTTTCATAACTAATCAAGCCATAAGAGGGCATAGGCTATACAATTCATAAACAAGCAAACAAACACTTTTGAGCTTAATTATTTCAAAATATATCATTTTGATTTGAGCTAAAACTTTCTATTCTCAAGAGTGATTAGAGCCTTCATTTGTATATTCAATCCAAGAGGGATTTTTGTAAGAGACTAGTTACCTTGTCTCTTTGTGAGAACTAGTTCTTTGTGAACTAGAAAAAAAGTCTTTGCGAGCTTCACTCTTTGTGAGTATTTCTAAGTCCTCATTGGTGAGGCGAAAGTCCTCTTGTGAGAGGTATCTTTTTGGAGAGATTAGCTCTTAGTGAGTTTAGTTCTTTTGAGAACTAGAAAAATACTATTTGTGAGTGCAGTCTTCTTAGTGAAGCAAAAGTCCTATTTGTGAGGCAAGTGTATCTCTTGTGAGAGATTGGCTCTTTGTGAGCTTAACACTCTTTGTGAGTGGAGTCTTCTTTGTGAAGAAAAAGGTCTCATTTGTTGAGGCAATTGTAAAAGGTTGAACCTACCTTACGTTTGTTGTGAAGGGTATCCATTAGTGGATGTTGGAAATCCTTAGGTTTGTCCTAAGGTAGTGGGTGTAGATTCTTTGTGAATCGAACCACTATAAATCCTTGTATTAGTTTTCTCTATCACTACTCCTTTACTTCATTGTTCATATATTGCTATAACATGTATACTTGACTATATGAACATATTTTCTTAAGAATAGAAAACTCACCCATACTTCCATGCTTTATACATTGCTTCACATAGTCATCTAAGTTGCCTAAACATAATTAACTCACCTTATTTGCTTAATCAACATACTTGTTGTTAAGGTGATCATTTATGCAAATAATTTTAGAAAAGCTTAAAAAAAATTAGAATATAATTCATCCCCCCTCCTAGGTTCATTACCCTAATAGGGTACTTTCAATTGGTATCAGAGTCTTGTCTCCTTTTTGTTAAACTAACATCCTAGGAGGATCGATGGCTCTAAGATTTTCTACCTTAGATGGCCAATCCCCTTCTAGAACACCTTTAGTTGATAGCTCCAACTTTGCTAGTTGGCAATGTGCTTTTAAATTGTTTTTGTCTTCTAACGACATTTACTTGTTGAGCATTATAGAAGAAGGTCCATATGTTCATTCGATCCTTATACAAGGGGTCAAAGTGCAGAAGTCTAGATGAGACTGTTAGTAGTGCCCTAGGACCATGAGCATATGTTGTTCGTTTTTATATCTTGAGCATGTTATATGAATAGTTAATTTTTTCTTTTGAACAACAAATATTTGATTTGGGATAGTAAAACTCATTAGCTTATATAATTATTATTCTGATTGTCCCTAGTTTTATGAAATATATATACAAGAAATAAAACTAGTATGATGTTTGATTGATGATCATGTTTTACTGATCATGTGTAATGGATACAAATCATATCATAGTTACATATTGGGATATATTGTATCGGACGTGATCCGAAAGAGATGTAATACTCTATGGTTCTATTAGTTATGAGTATTACTTCCTCGATACTATTTGGGATCCTTAGACCTTATGTCTTCATCGTTTCCAGCATGAATGGAGCTACGTTTTGACTCAGTCGAACGTTACTTTTTAAGAGCCCAAAGTGTGTGAAACTATCAAAAAACATATTGAATAAAGGGGCATTCAAAGGCCTCATGTGCAACAAGAGGAATATCAAGGACTTCAGGGAAAAGGTTTGAAGACCAAGGATTTGAGGATATGAATTTTGGGATCAATGAAGAAGGTGGAGTTGAAGTTAATGTTGGCCCAAATGAGGAAATTCCAAGAGAGTATGATCAAAGAGAAGCCCCTCCACAAAGAAATGAGGCAAAAAATGAAATCTTAATGCAAATCTTTTCATCTTTGATTGAATTCAAAGAAAGCTTAACCTTAAGGATGTCAACCTTGGAGAATAAGGTTGATGAGTTGAGAAACATACTAGGGGAGTTTGATACTAGATTTTATGAATTGGAGTACAAGGTTGATGATGTCATTAGACATACAAAATCATAGAAATCAACATTGGTACAAGATATGGAACAAGATAGTGAGGAGGAGGTAGAAGAATAAGAAAAAGAGGCTAACGATGATGAGAATGATGAAAGTTGAGATGATGTTGATGAAGTTAAAAAGGAAGAAGAAAAGGAAAACGAGGATGAGCCAAAAGAATTGGTTGAGATTAATGATAGTGATGAAGAGAAGATTGAGGGACAAGAAGAAGATATGGATTTGAGTGAAGACAAAGATCAAGATCAAGGCACTCAAGAAGCCTCACCAGAGCAAGATGATGAAGCTTCAACCAAAGATGATGATAATCAAGAAGATTAAAGCTTCAAGATTCTCATGACAAGCTAAAGTGCAAGAAGCACTCCAAAAATCCATGAGAATTCCTTCAACTCAATCTCTTTATTTAGTTTTGTTATCCCAATGTACCATTAGATTATCAATTGTGGTTTCTATACTTTCATATCTTGCATGAATTGCTTTTGTAAGAGACATCTTGATGCACAACATGCTTTGCTCTTAGTTTGATAATCTTTTGAGCATGTTATTTTAGAAAGAGCTTAATGATTTGATCCTTGTGATGAAAGCTCATTGTGAATCCCCTCCCATCTATTCTTATTGGTTTATGCCTTAGGGGAGTTTCATATGTTATGTTATTCTTTAACTTGATCTTTATAGCATATGGGGTATGTTTTGATGTTTATATTCAAGTCTTAAAGCATGAATCTTATATGGTTGATCGTCTAGATGCTTGACTTAGGATATAAACTATGTTTGTAGCATTTAATATGCTTTATTGTGTGCCTATGGTTGTGTTGGAATTAGTTTAAACTGTGAATTGTAGTTTTTTTTTCCCTTTTTTCCATAACTCCGGTCGACCGAACAATGGGGATCAAGTCGACCGAAGGTTGTCATGCGGTCAACCGGAACAGCCATAGATCAACAAAATTTGAACTTAAGCTTCAAAATTCGTTAATTTTTGTTGTTTTTACTCATATGGGAACAACATTAGGGGAGAAATCTTTATGTTTTTCATCTTATACCCCTCTCATTTTATGTGATGTATGCTAACTTGTTCAAGTCTTTACTTCATCACATCATAAGTGGGCGTGTTTTCATCTTTTCATATCCTATAGCCAACTTGTGTAAGCTATTTGGGAGTGTATGATCTTATACGTTCATATTATGTATCTGCTCTCATCTATAACCTTTGAATTATTTATTTACTTATTCTTTGATCTCATATAGTTCTTGGTTAGCCTTGCACTTTAAGAATTGTTACACACCTTTAAGCTAACCATTAACTTGCAGAGGAATGTGCTTTAAAGTGTTATCTTACACTTCCTCTATTTCCTTTGGTTTGTGATGCATATGTCTAACCTTCTTATCCATAGTATAACATCCATTTGTGTTGTTCGGTCGATCGGGGATGTTTTTTTCTAGTCAGATTTTGAATGTTCCAAAACTCCACACTACAAGAAAACATCTTATTTAGGACGCAAATTGTTGGGACGAAAATTATTTGTCCCTATTTGTAACGGATTAGCTATGGGTCTAATATGAAAATGTTTATGTAAAAATTAAGTAAATCTTTCATCCCAAAGACATCCTAAATTCGCATCTAAAGAAGGACATGCAAAGTTAGTACGTGATCTTTCCCAAATTTAGGATGGAATAAAGACGATTCTCAAATATGTAACTATGAAAATGTTAATGTAAAAATTAAGTAAAATATTCATCCTAAAGACATCCTAAATTCGCATCTAAAGAAGGACAGACAAAGTTAGTACGTGATCCATCCCAAATTTGCTATGAAATAAGGATGATTCTCAAATATGTAACTATGAAAATGTTAATTTAAAAATAAAGTAAAACTTTCATCCCAAATACATCCTTAATTCACATCTAAAGAAGGACAGTCAAAGTTAGTCAGTGATCCGTCCCAATTTTGGGATGGAATAAGGACGATTCTCAAATCTGAAACTATGAAAATGTTTATGTAGAAATTAAGTAAAACGTTCGTCCCAAAGACATCCTAAATTCGCATTTAAGAAGGACATGCAAAGTTAGTCAGTAATCCGTCCCAAAATTTGGGATGGAAGAAGGACGATTCTCAAATATGTAACTATGAAAATGTTAATGTAAAAATTAAGTAAAACTTTCATCTCAAAGACATCCTAAATTCGCATCTAAAGAAGGAAGGGCAAAGTTAGTACGTGATCTGTCCCAAATTTGGGATGGAATAAGGATAATTCTCAAATCTGCAACTATGTGAATGTTAATGTAAAAATTAAGTAAAACTTTAATCTCAAATACATCCTTAATTTGCATCTAAAGAAGGACAAGTAAAAGTTAGTCGGTGATTCGTCCCAGATATGGGATGGAATAAGGACGATTCTTAAATCTGAAACTTAAAAAATGTTTATGTAAAAATTAAGTAAAACGTTCGTCCCACCAAATCCTAAATTCGCATCTAAAGAAGGACATGCAAAGTTAGTCAGTGATTCGTCCCAAATTTGGGATGGAAGAAAGACATTCTCAAATCTATAACAAATGATATCATATATTTGGACCGAATTGAGACGAGAAGGTTATCACTAATTCATTTACCATTTTAATGCAACTATTCTCTGTTTTCGGTCTCAATTCCTTAAATTTGGGACGAATTTACCACTGAATTATTATTATTATTTGCTTGATTGAGTTAAATTAGAAAATGTATTAGTTACAAAATTGTGCTAATGTTAAAAGAATTTGGACTAATCTAAGATAATTTATTTACTTTCTGCATCTACCAATTCAACAAGAAAATTATAACCAAATCTTTTGTTTCTATTTTACAAAACAGTTTACCTTTATATGTGAGATAATGTAAAATTATCTTTATATTTAAGGTTTATATAAAATATGTATAACTTTATTTATTTTCAACTATATTTTTTCTTGAGAAATTTTATTCATTAGCTAAACTTTGTATTTCTTTAAAAAAAAAACTAAATATGTATATTGATATTATCAAGGACGGATATCTACATTAAATTTTGATTCAACAATCTTTTTGAAAAAAGAACATCTGAACCTAATAAAACTCTCCTTCTCCTACATCATACTTTGGTTGGGAAAAAAGTATTTTTGTTATTTATTACCTAAAAGTCGGTATTTTTGTTTTTTTGTGAAATTCATTGTGGGACTAATTAATAAGGGATTATGGTTGATTTATTAATTGATACTTCACAGCAATTTGTTGTTGCTCGCTTCCACGTTTTCTCTTAGGCGAAAAAAATTTAAAAAGACATTTGAAGCCAATACAACTCTTATTTAAATACAACCCTTATTCCAATATAACTCTTACTCTTTATTTCTTTCCCTTTCACATTATCATATATCCTCTCAAACTCAAGTTCTCCATCTTCTTGTTCTACCTTATAAACCAATCAAATCGTAAATTTGTCCCTTTTGTTTTAAACTTTCGACTCTGATATATTGAAGATCAACGATATTCTATCTATATATATTGGAGATCAACGATATTCCATCATTGAATTAAGGTAAATGTTTTCTTTTATGTTTATAATTTAAAGATCAAAGAGAATCTTGTTAATGTAATACTTTTATTTTGATTTTAGAATATTGATACACCGAAACTGAAGAACCATGAACTCTAAAGTGAATTTTGAATTGGTAATAGCTAAAAAGGTTAGTCAATAATTATTTTTGTTGGAAAGTTTTTTATACATGGATGGTGTCTTCTTCACTATTTGTTTGACATCATTATGATAATAGAAATCTACGAAAATTTATGTTTATTACTATTGTCATACTTGCTCAAAATCTAATTCTATTCTGATTGTGTAACTAGTTAAAACTTTGGAGCCCTGTCATTATATCTCTGAAATAGCTACAACTTATTCATAAAGGTTACTTATGTACTACTGCCTAAACTCAATAACAATACCCTTATAAGTTAATAAATGAAAATAATTAATGTATCTCATGCATATGCATAAACAACATAAAATTATTAGATAATTGTAAATTCCATATCGTTTATTAGACAAAGAAAGTTGAACATGTAGCAAGAAATTGAAATTTAACTATTTTTTTTTTTTTTGGTATAAATGTAGCTTTTATTGATTGAAGGTCATAGCCAAAGAATTACATAAATGTATCAGACTTGTCTTGCGCGCAGCATTGCAAGACAAGGTAATCAACCTGCTACTTTTAACAAAAAAGCTACTGTAATCTATATGATGACAGTACACTACAAATGCCTCTCCCCTTTTCTAAGGCTTCGGCCGATATCTAATGTATGGCTGCCCGCCCCTATCTGATTTACATAGCATTTGAATTGGCAAAGGTAGAAGTGTAAACGTATGAAATTCACCACATTCTTTGGTATCACAAGCCTCATTTGCGAACAAATCCGCAACCTTGTTGGCCTCACGAAAAATGTGCTCAACAGGATTGTGATTAAGAAGTCTGAGCAAAATTTGGAAAATCCCATCATGCTTCCGACTATTCATGTGCCGTGTATCGAGTCTACCAAAAACTTTGAGTCTGTCTGTATCATAATCTGATTGTACCCCAAAGCAATAGATTTTTGTAGCCCCGTAATCATAGCCTCAATTTCCGCTTCCGAATTTGTGACATCTTCACCCAAATATCGGAAAAAAGAAAAAACAAGCTCACCATTGCAATGCCGTAGCACCCCTCCTGCACCACCACAACCTGGATTGCCTCTTGAAGCTCCATCAACATTAAGAATTAGCGTACTCGGACCAGCGACATCTAACCATTTCACCACAACCGCCCTGCCTCTTTCCTCTCATGCCGGAAATCTTTTCCCCACATAATGATCATATAACCCCACGGAACGTAGAACAGGGCCAATAAAAGATTCAAATTCCTTAAACAAGCCAATATTACATGCAACACCACCATCATAAACAAAACGACACCTGGGACGCCATAAAATCCAACATATTCCCGAACAAACAATCACATAAATATCCGTCCATTTCCCCCGGCCTGTACACCAAAGTAGCTTTACTAAAGAAACCGGATTGTCACAATTCAATAACCTCCAATCCAACCCCATGAATCCACATACTTTAATCTTTAATCTTTTCTTAGGACATAGCCTTTAATCTTTTCTTAGGAGGTGCCTCGGTCGACCTACTGCCTAGTCCAGCCAACCGAAGCTATCAAATCCAGGCATAAAATATAGCCGTTTTGACCAATTATGCTTGCGCATTTTGCCCCATATAAAACTTCTAAATCTTAATTTTCATAACTAATCAAGCCCTAAAAGGGCATAGGATATACAATTCATAAACAAGCAAACAAACACTTTTGAGCTTAATCTTCAAATCATTATTTCAAAATATATCATTTTGAGTTGAGCTTAAACTTCATCTATCATTTCTATTCTCAAGAGTGATTAGAGCCTTCATTTGTATATATCCAAGAGGGATTTTGTAAGAGAGCTTAATTCTAAAGTCTCATTTGTAAGAGACTAGTTACCTTGTCTCTTTATGAGAACTAGTTCTTTGTGAACTAGGAAAAAGCTCTTTGTGAGCTTCACTCTTTGTGAGTGTTTCTAAGTCCTCATTGTTGAGGAAAAAATCCTCTTGCGAGAGGTATCTCTTTGGAGGGATTGGCTCTTAGGGAGCTTTGTATTTTATTTTTTTGAACCAGAAAAATTCTCTTTGAGTGGAGTCTTTTTAGTGAAGAAAAATTCCTCTTCGTGAGGCAAGTGTATCTCTTGTGAGAGATTGTTTCTTTGTGAGCTTAACACTCTTTGTGATTGGAGTCTTCTTTGTGAAGCAAAAGTCCTCATTTGTTGAGGCAATTGTAAAATGTTGAACCCACCTTGCATTTGTTGTGAAGGGTATCCTGTAGTGGAATATGGAAATCGTTAGGTTTGTCCATAGCCGGACGCAGGAGTCGAAATTTAGTGGTGCAAATCGAAATCTGATGGTGCAAATCTGGGGGCGAAACTGATAAAATTCTTGGAGGGGCAATAAAAAGGGCAAAAAAAAAAAAAAAATTCTGGTGGTGCAATTGCACCACTTTGTCGTGCATAGATCCGCCTATGGGTTTGTCCTAAGGTAGTGGATGTAGATTCTTTGTGAATCGAGCCACTATAAATCCTTGTGTTAGTTTTCTCTATTCCTACTCCTTTACTTCATTGTTCATATATTGCTATAACTTGTCTACTTGACTATATGAACATATTTGCTTAAGGATAGAAAACTTACACATGCTTCCATGCTTTATATATTGCTTCGCATAGTCATCTAAGATGCCTAAACATAATTAACTCTCCTTATGTGATTAATCAACATACTTGTTGTTAAGGTGATCATTTAGGCAAAGAATTTTAGAAAAGATAAAAAGTTTTTAGAACCTAATTCACCCACTTTTAGGTTCATTACCTTAATAGGGTCTTTCAGACCGGGTTCTAAGCCTTGGATGACTGGATGAAGTCCGGTCGACCAACATGTGGTATCTGGTCGATTGAGGTGTCTTATGTCCTTAGTCACTTTTGAATGTTACAAGACTCCAAATGCTATAAAATCTCAGAAGACCTTATTTTAGATATGTCGACCGAATAGTTGATTCGGGTGACCGGACCACCCTTTGTGGTCGACTGAGATCGTTATAGAAGCCTTTGAACTTACCTCAGAAAGCACTTCGGATGACCTACCCTATGGTTTGGTTGACCGAAGTTGTCCTATCAAGGCAAAAACATAGTCGTTGTAACTCGATTTGCTTGCAATTTTTGGATCCTTTAAATAGCCTTTAAGGCTGATTTTTGTTCTTTGCTCAAGACAATAGAGGGGCCTTAGTTTACACATTTTAGATAATTAAATCAAACACTTTCATGAGATAAATTTTTCCAATCATTCATCAAAACATTTCATTTTGAGAAAGAGCTGCATCTACTTATTCTTCTAATCTCAAATATGAATTATAGCTTTCATTGTAATATTCAATACTTAGAGGGATTTTTTTTCTCTAGAGATTAAATATAAAGTCTCATTTGTTGAAATTATATTTCTTGTAATTGGTTGAGTGGCAGGGCTTGTTGTGATAGTGGTGGTTTTGGGTCTCCAATGTGTTGGAGGGGATCTTTCTTGTAATCGTCGGAACTAGAGTGTGTGGTGAACCCGAAATAGAAGTACTGTTGAATGTGTTCGTAAAACCTCCTCACTTAGTAGACTAGGTTAGAGAAAGTGTTCACATGGGTGAAGGGTTGCATGTGTGCATAAAAGGTCAATAGAATGGTTTTATCCTTCCGCGTAAAGCTCTCTCAAGATAAGCTGGTGGAATTTGCCAAAATCCTTGGGTGTGTCCCAAGGTAGTGGATGTAGATCTTAGTGATTGAACCACTCTACATCCATGTGTTTGATCTTCTAACTCTATCTCTTTACTTTCAAGTTCTTACATTTTACTTGTGCTTATATTCACATTAACTTGATTGTATGAGCTTTAATTGTTTATCTTAAGTTTGATGCCTTGCCTGTTATATCTTCCCTTGGCTTGGGTAAAGGATTTGTACTTAGTAATCTTACAAGCTTTATATATCTTGCTTAAAAGCTAATCCATATGACTTATGTGTTTGTCCTTACGAGCTTTGCATATAGGAATCTTAACCTGGACAATCATTGATCATATACATTGTCTTGTGTTCCTATGTGTTGCATTTACACACATAAGTCATCTAAGTGTTAATGCTTTAAATCACTTTTATATGCTTAATGAACATAATTGTAGTTAAGGTGAACACATAGGAAAAGAATTTGGTAGAAATGTTAAAAAGTTTTAGAACCTTATTCACCACCCCCTCTAAGGTTCTCCCCTTTGGGTATTGCAATTGCCTTCGGGTATTTCAGTGGGGGTGATGGTATATTCAGATCTGAAAAACCAATAATACCCCTTAAACTTTTGGAGTTGACTAACTTTTTCCCCTTATTTTAATTGACCTGTCCTTTTCTAAAAGAAGGACGATGCATACAAAATGTAAATTGTTTGTGGATGGTAATGTACCGAAACAATGAATTGAGACGTTAGTCACAAAAAAGAAATAGTTTAGGGACATAATCCACCGATTAGCCAAGAAAAATTCAACAATCATTATATCTTATCAGTAGTTTACAACATCATTATTCTTTTTGTCCCATCTATGTTTTTTTTAATGCTTTTGTTATAGTATAGTTTACGACATTATTATTCTTGTGGTTTAAAATTATCTACATTATTATCAATTGTAAAATCCAATGGTAAAATCCAGACTATAAGTTCGCATTGACTAGCTCCACATCAAAAATTCCTTATATCCATAATTTCCTCTATCCATTATTAGTCAAATTTGAAATACCCCTTTGAGGGTATCCTAGTTCTCAACAAATGAGAAGGTTTGGTAACCAATCTCTTTCAAAGGAGATTTTACAATTTAGCTCACTACAAAGAATTCCCTCTTGGAATGGATTTACAATCTAAGCTCTGATCACTCTTTGAGAATAGAAAGATAGATGAAGTTTATAGCTCAACACAAATGCTTTTGAATGATATGAAATTAAGCTTGAAAGTGTTTGCTTGTGTGTTTATGAAGTTTATATGCCTATGCCCACTTATGGCTTGATTGGTTATGAAAATTCAGCTTTAGAAGCTATTTATAGGGCAAGAATAAACAAGCTTTGTTGGTCACAAAGGCTATAATTTTAACCTTGAATTGACAGCTTCGGTCGACCGCTACTAGACAGTAGGTCGACCGGAGTGCCTTGAATGAAAGGTAACAAGCCCTTTGTTCTCATCTTGGACGACCGCATTCATGGGGTCAGGTCTACCGAAGCAATGTCGGTCCCCCTACCTTATATCAACGTCATCCGGAGTGAATATAGTTGTTGGAGCATTGGAACATTGAAAACTCGAATAAGAACAAAAACACATTGGTCGACTACATCAACACTGGAAGTCGACCAGACAGCTCTGGTCTACCGAGGCAAAGCCTATGTCAACCAGAGTGTAGTCTCAAAGTGGTTTTTACACTTAGTTAAGTTTCTAATGTTCTCATGCACATGCCTAAGTTTTTTGTAAATATATAAAACACATTTTAAAGTACTTAGGCATTGGCCAACTAGTTTTCAAAAACCTTTTCAAAGAATAGAACAAAGTAAAACATGAGGTTTTGAAAACATGCATTGTTGAGCTTTAAACAATCTTATATCCTAGTATTCTCAAGGGAAAGATTAGTCACAAAGGATTACCTATAAGCTTAGACTAATCTTCCTAAGGTCTTCAAGTCTTCAAGTTGATTCTTCTTGGAGCTTTGACTTGAAGCCTTTGATCAACATCTTCTTGAGTGATGAAGTCCTCTTGCATTCTTGATATAGTGTATTGGACTTCCCAATTCTTCTTGTCAATGAGTTTACCACTTGATTGTAGATCTTGTTGGATTGAGTAGCTCTTGACATGTTGATCTTCCTTCTTCATTGACTTTGCAAGTACTTCCATAGCATGTGGATTGACTTCAAGCTTGTGCTATGGAGTCTTCCAAAGTGTAGCTTCCTTGTGTGTATGATCATACCTTTGATGTACACAAGGAGCTAACTTACTATTTTCATCAATGTTGGTGTGAGTGCTAAGAATCCTATCATTAAAAACATGCTCACACAAACATTACAACTATTAATGGTTTGTTATAATCAAAACAAGATTGATCACTTTTCCCTTCGGGCTAACAATCTCCCCCTTTTTTTATGATGACAAAACATTGATGCAAATGTGAATAATATGAAAAAGATAAAGATGTAAAGCACATAAATATGTATGCATGAGATAAGGGTTTTAAGGATCTAGGCAAGTAGATGTTTTGAAAAAATATATTATACTCCTCCTATTTTGAAGAATCCCTTATCTCTCTCATTTTGCAAGTTCTTAAGCTTTCTCCTTTTGTAAATTACTTTTATTGGCAATTTTGCTTCACTACGATTTCTCCCCCTTTTTGTCAGAATAAAAAAGGGTAATCAGAGCGCCAATATGAAAAGCATTTTCTCCCCATTTTTATTGAAAAAAATTGAAAACTAGAGATCTAAGGGATTTCTCCCCTTTGCAAGATCCCTTTAAGAAATACCCCTCTAAAAGGAATATGAAGGAGGGATAAAGTTTAAAATGTGGAGAAGCTCGATGAAGATTTCTCCCCCTTTTGTTAAAAAAAATAAAAAATTGTTTAAATTGTGGAGAAATTTGATGGTCTAATAGATTGATAAGATAAGAACCAAAGTATCATATCTAAAGACCAAAAATCATTTGAAGAAGGATAATTTTGAATAAGCTTGGTTGATTTCAAGATACTAAGAGTCCATATTGACACATAGATCTAAAGATGGCCATTATGGCTCAAAATGAATATCAACCTAAGCTAAAACTAAGGAGATAAGGAATGTAACCTATAAGCACAATCTCCTCGTTTATTAAACATACAATGTTAGCTATTTAAGATGAAAACAAGTTTAAAAATAAAGCTAACACAGTACCAATGAAAGTGATACCATGAATACATAAGTTAAGCACATGTACTACAACCAAGGAACTAGAGGAAGTGTAAGATATCACTTTAATAACATTCCTCTAGCAAGTTAATGGTTATCTAAATGAGTGTAACTGTGAAACCCCATCCCATATGGGATAACTATGAAAGTTATGACTGGTATATAAGGTGGGCTTAAGAACCCATTATCATCCCGGGATATCCCTTTTTTCATAGGGAGTTCGGTTGACAAGAAGATGGTCGTAGGTGCTGCCAGACCCAAGTGTCGAGTTTCGGGCCCGCGGGCACGGGGAGTGACATTTTATGGTATCAGAGTTGGTGACCAGGCGGACGTGTGGGAACTAAGTGCCGCACTGTAAGGGGGTGGGGGTCACCTCTAGAATCCTCCACACCTGGTTAGTCATGGGCTAAGTATGTTTGGGGTGCCCTAGCAACCCCATCCCATATGGGATAACTCTGAAAGTTCTGACTAGTATATAAGGTGGGCCTAAGTACCCATTATCAACTCAGGATATCTTTTTTGGCATAGTGAGTTCGGTTGCCAAGTAGATGGTAGTGGGTGCAACCAGGCCCATGTGTCGGGTTTCGGGCACGGGGCGTGACATTTTATGGTATCAGAGCCGGTGACCAAGAGGATGTGTGGGAACTAAGTGCCACACCGTAAGGGGGTGGGGGGCCACCTCTAGAATCATGCACACATTGTTGGTCATGGGCTAAGTAAGTATGTTTGGGGCGCCTAGCGAGGACGCTAGGGCCTTAAGGAAGGGTGAATGTGAAAGCCCATCCCATATGGGATAACTTTGAAAGTTCTGACTGGTATAAGATATAAAAGATGAAAACAAGCCAACAAGTGATGTGATGATGTAAAATATGAATAATTGAGCATACATCACATATTTTGATGGGGGTAAGGGATGAGAACATTTGAAAACTCCCCCTAAGGATATGCCTATATGAATAAACCAGCAAAACTTATAGATTACTGAAGTTGAAGTTTGAATTTTGTTGAAATTTGGTTGTGCCGGTCGACCTAACATTTTTCCCCTGGGCGACCCAGAGTCCAGTCGACCGGTCTTTTGATATAAAACAGGAAAACATGGAATTAATCGTTCAAACCATGCCAAACAGCCACATAAACAAAACCAAGTTCATATTCAATGCCACACACACATTTCATATCCTAAGTCAAGCATCTAGACGATCAACCACATAAGATACATGCAATTGACTTGAATATAAACAACAAACTAACTCCATATGTTATAAAGATCAATTTAAAACTAAGCATACCATATATAAACTCTCCCAAAGCATAAGACACTTATGAAAAAGAGGGGAGGGAGTTACAAATGAGATTTCTTTACAAGTATCAAATCATTGAGCTCTCTGATATTTGCTCTCAAAGCAATATTTTAACTTGTATAATTTGTTTCATAATTTCATATTTGCATGGGGAAGATGCTACTTATACTCCATTTTTTCTTACTTTTGGTTTAGGTGGAAGATATTAAAGCTTGGAAGATACTTGGATGAAAGAAGATGAAAGTCACCAAATGTGGACCAAAATGTAGAAGACCGAAAGTACATGGACTAGAATGTAAAAGAGCTAAAACTTTCAGGGGTCTTTTATGCAAATAGAAGAAAGTGTTAAAAATATCTACACCTTCCCTTTTGTCTTGTGCATATCTCATCACTTGGAAGAAAAAAGGAAGACATTATTCTCCTAGGTTTTTCAAGAGAGTTTTGGGAGAGAAAAACACTTCCTAAATTCTAGAGATAGATTTAGAGGTAGATTTAAAAGAAAAACTTGAAGCTTCATTGAAGATTCTTGGCAAGAAATTGAAGTGTGGCTCAAGACTTGGTTTTTCTTGAAGGAAGAAAGTGGATTTCAAAGAAGAAGAGAAGCTTGAAGAAGATTACTTAGCAATGAGAATTTCTTCTCTCTCTCTTTTAATTTATTGTTTTCATTCATGAATATTGGTAGCTAAATTTGTAAACTACTTGAATGGGTTGAACCCTAGCATGTTATTTATGTGTTGACAATTGTGGGTTTTTGTGAATTGAAGTTAATTAGTGAAATTATTTGTGAATTATCTTTTTCCATCTTGTTGGTCATTTAATTAATTGAGAAATTGAATCACTTGACTAGAACACTCACTTTTAAAGGGAATTAATTTTGACCTAGAGATGGGCTTAAGCAATTCTTCCTAATTTGAGTTTGGATAATTAGGGGTTTTGGGTTTAATGCACTCTTGGGGTAAAATTGAGTAAGTAGAGATACTAACTTGATGAATCCTAGAGTAGGAACTTCACAAATTGAGAAATGAGTGAAGTTTATTTGGAAATCCCTTTATAGGTTCACCTAAGACTTCTAATTCACAATACCCCTTCCTAAACACATAAGTACATCTAGGGGGATACCCGTTCAAGTATTCAATCTCCTAATTGAATTTTCTCTCTAAACACTCTAAATCTTAGTTTTAGCTTATAAGTAGATTAATTTAGTTAAGTAACAAACCTTCTTAAATTTTAATCAACTAAATAATAAAATAAAAGTCACTACTAGTACTTACCCTTCTTCGCGAATACGATACCTTGGTTGCTCACTCTATATTACATTAACGATAGGTGCTCTTGCCTTGAGTTTCTTGTGTCCAAATTGAGTAGAATATTGTGGGCTTGCAAGAAAACAACAAGTTTTTGGCGCCGTTGCTGGGGAAGGGTGATATTAGGAAAGCTCTAGTTTTATTATTTTGGTTTTTATGCATATTTGTTAATATTTATCTTTTAGTTTTTTGCTATCTTGAATTTCTTGTTATTAGACTTTGTTAGTTTTGGTTTCTTGAAGGCGACTCTTGTGTTGCATGACCTGTAAGCATCCAGAAGAATTACTTGATATTGATCCCGAAATTGATAGGACATTTCAACGGAATATAAGGGCAAGGCAACAAGAGAGTGTATATATTGTTGGGGAAGGTCTTCAACAACATAACAATATGGAAGCCCCTCATAATGTGAATGAACAAATGAACGAGAATAACCAAGGAAATGCTCAAAGACAAGAGAATGTGAATGGAAATGGTAGAAGAACCATCGGTAATTATGCAAGACCTTTCTTGACCGGGTCCGAGTCAAGCATTACTAGACCAAGAGTTGATGCTAACAATTTTGAGATCAAGCCAAATGTGATACAAATGGTTCAAGACCCGAACTCTCACGTATCAAACTTCCTTGAAATTTGTGATACTTTCAAAATTAATGGAGCTTCGGATGATGCAAAAAGATTGAGATTATTTCCTTTCACTTTAAGGGACCGGGCTAAGTCATGGTTGAAGTCATTACCCAATGGTTGTATTACCACTTGGAATGAGTTGGTCGAGAGATTCCTAGCCAAGCACTTCCCACTGGCTAGAACCGCGAAGATTAGAAATGATATATTCTCCTTCCAACAACAAGAAGGGGAAATTTTATATGAAGTATGGGAGAGATACAAGGAGTTGCTAAGGAAGTGTCCTCATCATGGCCTAGACCTTGGGCTTCAAATGCAAACATTTCATGCGGGTTTGAACTACTCTTCCAAACAATTCATTGATGCTTCAAGTGGAGGATCAACAAGCTAAGAGATTTAATAGAGAACATTGCCGAGAACAATTGCTCGTGGGGTAGTCAAAGGATGAAGCCAAAGATAAGTGGAATTCACAATGTTGATGCTTTGTCGGCTTTGGAGGCAAAGATGGAATTTTTAACAAAAAGGATGGATGGGCTAAGTACTACCTCCCACAAACCTTCTCATGTGATGATGGCATGTGACTTTTGTGGAGGAGGTCATCCAAACCATGAGTGTCAAAGCATGGAACCTTCAAGTGAGCATGTAGATTACCTTGGAGGAAATAGGAAACAAAATAACCCTTATTCCAACACTTATAACCCCGGGTGGAGAAATCACCCCAACTTACTTTGGAGGGATCAAGGACAACAAGGGGCACAAAATCCACCGGGTTTTCAAGCTTATTTCAAACTTTCGGGCTCAACAACTATTACCTTATCAAGCACAACCTTCATCATCTTCTTATGTACCCATCAAGCCTACTTTGGAGGATCTCATGACTAAGTTTCTTTCTACTTCGGAAGCTCGTTTTCAAGATCAAGAAACTAAGTTTAAAATTCAAGAAGCTAGGTTCAAGAATCAAGAAGCCTCCATATATAATTTGGAATGTCAAATTGGGCAACTAGCTAAGTTTGTATCGGAGAGGGCTCAAGGATCTCTTCCTAGTAATACCGAGCCAAATCCAAGGGAACAAGCTAATGCAATTACTCTAAGAGGTGGAAAGGAACTTCAAGATCCACGACCTCAAGTGCTAGAAAAGAAGAAAGAAATGATAGAGGATCTTGAGAATGATCAAGAAGAAGAATTGGTGGAAATCAAAGAAAATGCCAAGGAAGAAGTCACAAGAAAGGAGATACCAATTTACAAACCTCCCGTACCTTATCCCGGGCGCCTTCTCAAGGACAAGGAAGGTGAACAATATGGAAAGTTTCTTGAGCTCTTTAAACAATTGCATATCAACTTACCGTTTGTTGAAGCTGAAAAACACAAGGGGGGGGGGGGTGAATTGGGTTTTTATAAAAAGTGGCTTCTTTTTCTTTGAAATAATGAAGTGTAGAACTTGTATATGAAGCTTGGAGAAAGTAGAGCAAATATGAAAACAAGGAGAGCAAGACACGAGATTTAGAGTGGTTCGATTCACAAAGAATCTACGTCCACTACCTTGAGTTTCTACCAAGGATTTTCAACAACTTCACTAAGAAGATCTTTTTACACTTGTGGCTAACTCACAAAGAGTTTTACTCAAATAACCACAATTACAATCAACACTCACTAAGAGTACAAAGCCCAACACTAAGTAGGACTAGACACAACAAATACCCAATCACTAAGAAAGGGAAAGATGGAGATATAAAGATACAATTTTCACACTCAAGAAGTGGAGTAAGGATACCTTTTAAGATCACACTTTAATGCTCTTTTGAACTTTTGAATTCAACACTTTGTGTCTTGCATATATGAGATGGATTTGAACTTTTCAATACATAAAAAGAGATGGATATGCTTTTGAAGAGCTAGAGCTTTTGTATATTCAATGTAGATCAGTTCTGGTTCTGTATTTAAGAATATACAGCTTTAGAGCTTTTATAGTATTCAAAAAGGTCCAAAAAATGACTTTAAAACTGTCAGATAACGGCTAGTTTTTTTCAGAGTTCGGTTGACCGTACAAGGACCTCGGTGGACCGAACATACACTTCGGTCGACCGAACAAGGCTTAGGTCGACCGAGCCTAGAAATTTCAACTCTCAGTTTCTCTTCGGTTGATCCGAGGAAAGGTCGGATGATCCGACTTCCTGAGCTTAGAGAGAAGTTGATTTTTCACTTTTATTGAAATCTTTTGAAATCTAAAAGGTTTTCTCAATATGTAACAATTAAGAGCATTTCGAAAACCGTTTTAAAAGACTTGAACTTTGAAATCAAAGGCTTTTGAAATACGAACACATGTAAGGATCATTTTGAAACTTAGCCTTTTGAAAACGTGTTTAATATGTATGCAAGACTATAGTGTTGTATGCTTAAGTTCATTAAGAGCATTGGTTAGAGCTTATAAGATAACGACTTATAACAACAAAGCTAATCTAACCGAACCTAGGTCTTCAGTCTTCAATCTTAACGAGATGTGCCTTGAATAATACGACTTTGAATCTTGATCATGGCTTGATTGAAGTACTTAGAGCTTCCAATATGAATTCCGATATTCTATCACCAAGATTAAGATCATTAGACACAACATCAAATGTTTGTCCATTATCAAAAACAGAGTTTGTTCGCCCTTAGGGCTTACAATCTCCCCCTTTTTTATTATGACAAACTTTGATGTAATAAGATAGAATAAGGACATAAATAAGAACAAGGAAGCATGGCAAAAGGATCTAAGAACAATTAAGTATAAAACTAGTACTTTAGAAGATAAAATCGAGAAATAATAGGAGTTCAAAGTACTAGCATAATAACTTATTTTGCCATCTTTCTAGGGACTCTTAGAAGAGCCCTATTTCCTAACCAACCTCCTTACCTCCTTCCTTCCATAAATCAAGGCTAGTTTTGAGAAATAATATATTTAAAAATTATAAATGCTCCCCCTCAAAACATGCCATGTATAGATAAAATAAAGATGGAAAAACATGTAAATAATACTCCCTTGAGTTCCAGCAGTTTACAGGAGTCAAAACGAACTTCAATCCTGAAACTGCCCAAAGGTCGGACGACCGAGCTAATGGTCACTGTGGACGGTCGACCGAGATAGGCAAAAAAATCTGCAACACTTTGCTGCAACTTGGCTGACCTGGAAAATATTTTTCCTCTTTTTCCTCACACAACAATCCAGTCAGATGATTCCAAGAAAGCACAGGTAATAAGTAAGATTAATAACCAATATTTCTCCCCCTTTGGCTTAATCAAAAAGATTCCAATAACCAAAGGAAAGGATAACTAGTCAGTTACAACAGTTCATAATAAAAGCATAACAAGTTCTTGCAAAAACATAAGTAGTCTAAAGTCATAAGCATAAGCATAAAAAAAATTAGCTTTGATTTTCTTCATCATCACTCGAGAGACTTAGATTCCGAGCCATCTCCTTTTGCATTTGTATAGCTTTGTCCACTTTATCGGATACGGTTTGTACTTGGCCTTTGATGCAAATAATCTATTTCGAAATTGACTCAATTTTGCTTGCCATTTTCTTCATCAAGTTATACATCTTGTTGATCCGGGTAACTTTATGAGGATGATGTTTGGAGGTTTCTTGAGATGGAGAATGTGATTCTTCTTCTTGATCATTTCCTGAAGAGGCATGTCCACTTGAGCTATGTGAATTATGTGCTTCAAAATCTTCTTGCTTATTCCTAGTCGGATCGCTGCTAGACTTTAAAGATGCTTTACCCTTTTGCTTTTCAATCTTGAGAAGAGTTTTAAGCATATAAGGAGATACTTCTCTAGCAAGGATGGCAGCCCCTAATTCATCATTTGAAGTCTTTCGAACGAATTTCCATTGATTGTCTATGTATATCATCTTCAATCGGTGGAAACAAGCTTCATCAATAATGACAACCTTTTTCTCTAATGGATTTTGCAAATCAAGTCCAAAACGGTTGAAAAGCCTTGTAAGAAGATTTCCATAAGGAATGAAGTTCCTTGAACTCTTAATAGCAGCCATAAAGTGTTGAAGCGCAAGATGTGCAAAGTTCAAAGACTTCCTCTCCAACAGATGTTGCATTATAACCATTTGCAGGAAGGTAATTGATGACTTGTGCCCTTTAACCGGGGTCACAATGTTGGACACGAAGAAATGTAGGATCCGTCCAAATTCGTCCAACTTATCAATTTCCCTATCCTTTGAATCATTGAAGCTTCCTTGAATACCGAATTGATTTATAAAAATTTTCAAATTGAATGTACTAACATCATCCATATTCATGATATTCTTATAGAATCTCTTGGCATAATTCACATATTTGACACCAATAGCTTCACAGAACATTCTCTCAGAAAATACAAACTCCATTTTTCCAACACAAGATTTATATCGAATTTCAGAACCATCATCCTTTTCTTGCCTTAAATTAGCACCAAACGCATACACAAAGGAGGGATAAATGATTTCATCAATATCAAATAGATTGACCCACCCCATATCCTCAAATAACCCCATAACTTCATCTAAGCCTTTTCCTTGAACAAACATGTTTTCATCTCTAACATATGAAGTCATGAATCCTCTCTTTGATGACTTAAGATTATCAAACAATTTCTTAGCAGAAGAATTGTAAAACGAAGTTGTTACCTTTGTTGTATAAAAGTTTGATGATCCTCCAACCTCGAAATTTGAAGGAGGAGATGCCCTTGAAGGTGAAGACGAGTAATCATCCTCAGAGTGGCTTGAATCGGACTCTCGAATTTTCTTGCCCTTTCCCACAATCTTTTGAGCCACTGACTTGACCTTTCCTTTCTTCAAAGGAGTTTGTGAGGGTTCTTTGAGGGAAATCCCTTTTTCAAGGGGTCGTTTGGGTTGATTCCTAGGGGGATTTTTGCGAGGAGGCGTGTCATTATCATCATTGCCTCTTTTATTGGGGTGTTTTGCTCTCACCATTTCAGATTAGGTATAATTTTAAAGTAGGGAAGCTTGGGTAATCCGAGGTAAGAAAAAAATTGATGAATTTCACTCAATTTGAAGATTAAAAGTGATTGAATGATGAATTGAAGGAACAATTTGGCTTGGGTAGGGAGAATTTAGTTTTGAGAGATGAGAAATTGGAAAGAAAACCGTTTTAAAATGTGGGGATGAAATGAAAAGACATTCGGGTAATTTAGAAATAAGTTGTAACCAGATGACTTCGGTTGACCGTTTCCATAGAGGGTCGTCCAAAGGTTGATCCGAACCATTCCAGTAGATCTTCGGTCGAGGGTCCGGTTCAAGACAAAATAGATCGGTCTACCGTCCATAGGTTCGGTCGACCGTCCATGAAAGGTTGATCCGAGGTTCCCCTGTTTCTTCCTGCACACTTAATACACACATCAGTCCTGGAATTTTGTGATTCCGAGGCAACGCCTGAGATATTCAAATCTTTCGGTGCTAAGTGGTTTTGTGAAAATATCTGCAAGTTGTTCATCGGTGCTAGTGAAGTTTATGCAAACATCACCTTTAGCGACATGATCTCTAATGAAATGATGCTTGATTTCTATATGTTTAGTCCTAGAATGCTGAATGGGATTCTTAGTTAAATTGATTGCACTAGTGTTATCACACAAGATGGGAACATGATGAAATGCAAAGCCAAAATCCACAAGAGTATGCATCATCCATAAAATTTGAGCACAACAACTACCGGCGGAAATATATTCCGCTTCGGCGGTGGAAAGATATACACATGCTTGTTTCTTGCTATACCATGAGACTAATGCATGACCAAGAAAATGACAATGTCCACTAGTACTTTTACGTTCAATACGACATCCCGCATAATCGGCATCCGAATATCCTATTAAATCAAAAGATGCACTACGAGGATACCATAACCCATAATCAAAAGAACCTATGAGATATCTAAGAATACGTTTAACGGCAACTAGATGAGATTCTTTAGGACATGATTGAAATCTAGCACATAAGCAAACGGCAAACATAATATCCGGTCTACTAGTGGTAAGATAAAGAAGAGAGCCAATCATACCTCTATACTTTGTTTCATCTACCGATTTACCTTTTTCATCCTTGTCAAGCTTGATGGTTGCACTCATTGGTGTTTTGCTTTCCTTTGCACCATCCATACCAAACCGCTTGAGTAGTTCTTTGGTGTACTTGGCTTGGTTGATGAAAATTCCTTCACTAGTTTGTTTGATTTGTAGTCCAAGGAAGTAATTTAGCTCTCCCATCATGCTCATCTCAAATTCATCTTGCATTAGTTTAGCAAATTCTTCACAAAGCACTTCATTAGTTGAACAAAAAATAATGTCATCAACATATATTTGCACAAGTAAGATGTCATGAGATGCATTCATTTTAATAAAAAGAGTGGTGTCAACAAGACCTCTTGAAAAACCAATAGAAATGAGAAACTTACTCAATCGCTCATACCACGCACGAGGAGCTTGTTTTAAACCATACATAGCTTTTGTGAGTTTGTAAACATGGTTTGGAAATTTTTCATGTATAAAACCGGGAGGTTGTTCAACATATACTTCCTCCTCAATAAAGCCATTTAGAAATGCACTTTTCACATCCATTTGAAAAAGTTTAATACCTTTAAAGCAAGCAAAAGCAAGAAGCATTCTAATAGATTCAAGTCTAGCCACGGGAGCAAAAGTTTCCTCAAAATCAATGCCCTCCTCTTGGTTGAATCCTTGGGCAACAAGTCTAGCTTTGTTCCTTATAATCTCCCCAAGCTTATCAAGTTTATTACGGAAAATCCATTTTGTTCCAATGATAAGGCGATCAATAGGTCTAGGGACTAAAGTCCAAACTTGATTTCTTTCAAATTGATTAAGTTCCTCTTGCATAGCCAAAATCCAAAAGTAATCACATAATGCTTCATGAATGTTCTTAGGTTCTATAGATGAGAGTAATGCAAGATTATCAATGAAATACCGCCTTGCTTTGACGCCTTCGGATGAATCACCAATGATTTGCTATTGAGGGTGACCTTGCTTGTATATCCAATCCTTTGGTAGTTCACTTGTTGAGGGATCATTGCTTTGAGTGCCTTGGTGATCATTTGAAGTAGTTTCAATGTCCTCCTTATCTTTAGAGTCATTATCCAACATAGGGGTTTGATGAATTTCATTTCTTTCCAAGGGCATACCTATATCATCATCATCTTTTCTAGACATGTAGATGTTAGATTCATCAAAAGACACATGCATGGATTCTTCAATACACAAGGTTATTTTATTATATACCCTATAAGCCTTTTTGTTTGAAGAATAGCCAAGAAATATTCCTTCATCGGATTTCTTGTCAAATTTTCCAAGGCTATCTTTGATGTTAATGTAAAACACAAGAGGGGGGGGGGGGTGAATTGGGTTTTAATCAATCTTGGAAACTTTTTCTATTCTTTGCAATGCTAGTGTAAGTTTGAGCAAGATGAATAAAAGCAATGCAAAACCCAACAACAAGACAAATGATTTATAGTGGTTCGACTCACTCAAAATCTACATCCACTACCTTGAGCCGCACCCAAAGATTTTAAACAACTTCACTAAGAAGAATGTTTACACTTGTGGCTAACTCACTAAGAGTTTTACAACACAAACCACACAAGAAAAACTCACTAAGAGCTTGCCCACACTAAGTAGGACTTTACAATTTTCCCACACAAAGTAGGACTTTTACAACAATAACCCAATCACTTAGAAAGGGAATTAAGAAAGTTAAGGAACAAGGTTGTTCACTCTTCTAAGTGAAAGATTAATACCTTTGAAGTACAAGAATACTAAGCTCTTAGAACATTTGATGCACACTCTTTGTCTTACTTTTGAAAGAATACTCTTGAATGATTTAGATCATAGAGATGAAGAGTATTTTGCTTTGAAAGTGTTTAGACTTGATAAGATATCAATGAAACTTTGAAGTTCAAGCCTTTTTCGTTTTCTAAACATTTCTCAGCTTTAGAGTATTTATACATTTGAAAATATGCTGAAAAATCGACTCTGCAACGGTCAAATAACGGCTAGTTCCCGCAGAGTTCGGTTGACCGAACTGGACCTCGGATGACCGAAGCAAGACACCTCGGATGACCATACATGAGGTCGGTCGACCGACCCAACCTATAGGTCGACCGAAGTCAACATTTTCACCTCTCAGTTTCTCTTCGGTTGATCCGAGCTTGAGCTCGGTTGACCGAACTTCCTGAGTATGAGAGATGTTGATTTTTCACACGTTTTGAAATCTTTTGAAGTCTAAAAGGTTTTCCCAAAAGGTAACAAGTAAGAACATTTGGAAAACCATTTTAAAGTACTTAGACTTTAAAAACAAAGGCTTTTGAGATATGAACTCATGTAAGGAACATTTTGAAATTTAGCCTTTTGAAAACGTGTTTATGAAAACATGCAAGACTAGAGTGTAGAGCTTATGTTCATGAGAGCTTTGGTTAGAGCTATATAATATAACGACTTATGACGACAAAGCTAAACTAACCAAACCTAAGTCTTCAATCTTCAATCTTGATAAATGAGCCTTGCATAACTTTGAATCTTGATACCAATGGCTTGATTGAAGTACTTAGAGCTTCCATAATTAGTTCCGATATTCTATCACAAAGATTAAGATCATTAGACACAACATCAAAAGTTTGTCCAATATCAAAAACTGAGTTTGTTCGCCCTTAGGGCTTACAATCTCCCCCTTTTTGATTATGACAAACTTTGATGTAATTAGATAGGATATGGACAATTTTAAGTACAAGGAAGCATGGCAAAAGGATATAAGAACAAATAAGTGTAAAGCTAAGTGCTTATAAGATAAATCAAGATAGAACGAGAAGCATAAGCACTAGCATGTTAAGTTCTTTTGCCATATGCATTAGGGACTCTTTGAATAGCCCTATTTCCCAACCATCCTCCTTTCCTCCTTCCTTCCATAATTATAGCTTTCTTGTGTGTATTCTACATACCTTAGTTTACACAAGAAGCTAACTTACCATTGTCATCAATGTTGATATGAGTGCTAAGGATCCTATTATAAAGAACATGCTCACACAAACATTAGAACTATCAATGGTTTGTTATCATCAAAACAACATAGGATATTTTGCCCTTCGGGCTAACAATCTCCCCCTTTTTGATGATGACAAAACATTGATGCAAATGGGAATAATATGCAAAAATAAGATACCAAATGTATGCATGAGATAAGGATATTGAGGATCCAAGCAAGTAGATGTTTTGAAAAAATATTCTACTCCCCCTATATTAAAGAATCCCTTATCTCTCCCATTTTGCAAGTTCTAAGCTTTCTCCTTTTTGTAAATTACTCCTCTTGGCACATTTGCAACACTAAAATTTCTCCCCCTTTTTGTCAAAATCAAAAAGGGATATCAGAGCGCCAATAAGAAAAGCATTTAATGAAAAGTAAAGATGAATAAGATTTAAATTGTGGAGAAGCTTGATGAAATGTAAAGGCTTAGTTGATTTCTAAAAACAAGGAGTCCATAATAACACATAAATCAAAAGATGGTCATGTATGGCTCAAAAAGAATATCAACCTAAGCTAAGACAAAGGAGATAAAGAATAAACCTTAAAGAACAATCTCCCCGTTTATCAAACATACGATGTTAGCTATTTGAGATAAAACCAAGTTTGATACCAATTGACCAATTGTAAAACATGATACCAATTGTAAATATAGCCAATTGTAAAATTGTTAGCAGTGCCCTAGGACCATTAGCACATGTTGTGCGTTTTGTTATCTTTTGAGCATGTAATTGAATAGTTAATTTTGCTTTTGATTATCAAATGTGTGATTTGATAGTAAAACTCATTAGCTTATGTAATTACTATTCTAGAAGTCCCTAGTTTCATGTAATGCTAGTTTCATGTAATGCTTAATTACTATGAAATAAAACTAGTATGATTGTTGATTGATGATCTTGTTTTAATGATCATGTGTAATGGATACAAATCACATCATTGATGCAATATATAGGGATACATTGTATTGGACGTGATCCGTCAGAGAAGTAATACTTCATGGTCTTAAGTCATAAGTATTACTTCCTCAATACTATTTTAGAATCCTTAGACCTTATGTCTTCATTGATTCTAGTATGAATGGAGCCACGTTTTGACTCAGTCGGACGTTACTTGTAACAGAGTAATCAATACGACTGATGATCGGATGTAGTGTCCTATCATAGCATGAATGTGAGAGACATTGTAAGGAATTTGTCCCTCTCTTTTTTAGAGAGAGATATCCATGGGCCCCTCGATAGGGAAAGACTGCTTTAAATGCATGGCCGTGCTCAAATGTATTTGATAAAGTGGTTATCAAATGCTATTTGTCGAAACAGTCTACACCGAGATCGAGCATAAATACAATTAAGCTTAATAAGGGTGACGACCACCATGCCTTATGCTTAATTAGGATATCGCGAGACAAAGGGATTAAATAGTAGATTGATATTAGGTTCCGTTGTAAATTCATTCACTTTGGGTAGTCACAATGTCCTGCTAGGGGCCGCTTGTGATTTATGAACTCACACTAGTACTAAGTGTGTTTTCATTGCCACTCGTGAGATGAACCCTACTGTGGTCACACGCATAGACGAGCTAACGAAGCTTCATGTCCAGATTCAATGAATCTAGAATGTGTCTAGGTTCATTGTATCCCGACATTCACCTTTTCCGAGAATGATAAAGCGTTATCATTCGAATTAGAGATAAGGGGGCATTTTCGGTATAGCTGGGGATTACGTGGGAGTCATTATCCGATAAAGACTCCCACTACCAACAGAATTCTAAGGAACGTGGGAGTTAGAGACTCCCACCGCCGAGAGGAGTTGGGGATGTGAGAATTGGTTATGGGAACAAACTCTCACACCCTATATAATTATCTCTTGGCCGAAACCCTAGGGTAAGGATTTTTCCAGCCGCAACCTTTGCCATTCTCTGAAATCTGATTTCAGTTTTGGTCTCCCTTTTTTTCTCTAATTTCCGAAAATCAGAAAGACGAAGAGCTAGCACTCGCCGCCCTGCTTTCAGTCGCGTGGATACCGGTAGAGGGATATTCCGCAGAGGGAATTCCGCTTTGGTGGCAGACAACACATCCAAGAAACATCATCCTCCATTCAAGAAGTAGCTTCTTGAATCCAAGAAACGTAAGTTTTTCCGCTGTTTTTCGATTCGTTTACGTATGAGCGGATCCTTCAGGGGAGGACTCATGGGTGTTTGGAACGAGTTTCCGCCCATGAATCCCTTCAGTGGTATCAGAGCCTTGCTCATACGACTCGAATTCGATATTGTTTATCAGACAATAACACTATCAATTCCGATTTGGTATGTGTATGTTTGAAAACAGAAAAGATCGTTTCTTTGATCATGATAAATGCATAAACTGTTTAACTGCATTTAAAGATTGTATCTTTTGATGAGTACATGCATAAATTGCTCTCGGTTTAATCATGTTTATATGGTTATATGAACTGTTATGATATAAACTGTTTTCGGGTTTTGATTATGCACGAACTGCCTCAGCATGATTCAGTTCTGTGTATTTAATTCGACTTAGAGTCTTTTGATACGTGTGAATCTTGCTTGTTGGGCAAAATGACTAAAGCTCATTTTACTGGACAAAGTGAGAGAGCTTCCGATTTGTTGGGCCTCATACATATAGATGTTTGTGGACCAATGAACACAAGTGCTAAAGGAGGGTTTCAGTACTTAATCACATTCACGGATGATTTCAGTAGATATGGCTACGTCTATCTAATGAAACATAAATCAGAGTCTTTTGGAAGATTCAAAGAATTTCAGAATGAAGTACAAAATCAACTTGGCAAAAGTATTAAGATACTTCGATCAGATCGAGGCGGCGAATACCTTAACCAAGAGTTTGACGAACATCTTAGTGGTTGTGGAATTGTTTCACAATTAACTCCTCCTGGCACACCACAATGGAATGGCGTGTCGGAAACGGAGGAATCGCACCTTATTAGATATGGTTCGATCTATGATGAGTCAAACAAGTCTTCCAATTTCCTTTTGGGGCTACGCCCTAGAAACTGCTGCATTTATATTAAATAGAGTTCCCTCTAAAGAGGTTCAGAAAACTCCATATGAGATATGGACTCGGAAACGACCTAGTTTGTCATTTCCAAAATTTGGGGATGCGAGGCGTATGTAAAACGCTTGTTATCCGATAAACTCGCCCTCTAAACTCGACAAGTGTTTGTTTGTGGGATATCCTAAAGAAACTAAAGGATATTACATCTATCTTCCATCAAAGAACAAAGTGTTTGTTGCTCGTAATGGTTTATTCCTTGAAAGGGAATTTATTTCCAAAGAGGATAGTGGGAGTAAGATCCATCTTGAGGAAATTCAAGATCCCCAAACAACATCTCGAACCAACTTTAGAAGTTCAAGCAAGCTCACGTGCCGATACTCGAGCTTCAATCTTTGACACAAGGCCCGAGGAGGTCGAGTCGGGTACATCAACGACTCGAGAGATATGGATTTCTCGTGATCGATGATCATCGAGTTGAATCGATTGATCAAGATGAACCCACTACCTACAAAGAGGCAATTCGTAGTTCCGAGTCGATAAGTGGCTAGAAGCTATGAAGTCCGAGATGCAATCCATGTACGACAACCAAGTATGGACTTTGGTTGACCCACCCGAAGGGTGCAAGGTCATTGATAACAAATGGTGTTATAAAAAGAAGACCGACATGGATGGTAATGTACACACTTTTAAATCGCGACTAGTAGTTAAAGGATTTAGACAAGTTCATGGTATTGACTATGACGAAACCTTTTCCCCTCGTCGTGATGATAAAATCAATTAGATTTTACTTGCCATAGCCGCACATTATGACTATGAGATATGGCAAATGGATGTTAAGATCTGCGTTTCTTAACTGAAACCTTCTCGAGGATGTGTATATGACACAACCCGAGGGGTTTGTTGATCCAACAAATCCTAGCAAAGTGTGTAAGCTTCAAAGGTCCATTTATGGATTGAAGCAAGCATCTCGAAGCTGGAATTGTCGCTTTGATGAACGTATTAAAGAATTCAGTTTCATCAAAAATGAAGACGAGCCTTGTGTTTATAAGAAAATAACTAATAATGCAAATGAGTGTTCCTTGTGCTTTATGTGGACGACATCTTACCGATTGGAAATGACATCCCCACATTACAAAGCGTAAAAGCTTGGTTGGGGAAGTGATTTTCCATGAAAGACTTAGGCGAGGCTACATACATTTTGGGTATTAGAATCTATAGAGATAGATCTAACAAAATGATTGGCCTAAGCCGAGTGGATACATTGACAAGGTACTCAAACGGTTCGGCTTTGCAAGACTCCAAAAAAGGGATTCTTGCCCATGTCACATGGCGTTAAACTCAAGCAGAACTCAAGGACCTTCCACAAGGGAGGACCAAGAGCGCATGAGTAAGATCCCATATGCTTCAGCCCATTGTGTCTATTATGTACGCCATGATATGCACTCGCCCTGGGATGTCTCATTTGCTTTAAGTATGACTAGCGGATATCAATCGACCCTCGTGAGTCACATTGGACTCGCAAATCAAGAGCATTCTTAAGTACTTGAGAAGGACTAAAGATATGTTCTTAGTTTACTGAGGTCGTGAAGTGAAGTCCGGTTGTAAATGGTTACACAGACGCAAGCTTCCGGACCGACGTAGACGATTATAGATCGCAATCTGGTTTTGTGTTTTGTTTGAATGGAGGTGCTTGTGAGTCGGAAGAGCTCAAACCAAGAAACCGTGGCCGACTCTACAATGTAGCTCGAGTATCTAGTCGCTCTCGCAAAGCACTAAAGAAGTCGTTTGGATCAAGAAGTTTGTTGATGATCTAGGTGTCGTCCCCTAGCATTATGAACCCAGCTGGACCTCTATCTGTGATAAGTACTCGGGTGCCATTTCACAAGCCAAGGAACCTAGATCTCACCAACGATCCAAACACATTCTCAGAGCTTTCCATCCGATTAGAGAGATCATCGACGGAGGAGACGTTAGTATTTGCAAAGTTCATACGCAGACGACAACATTGCGGATCCATTGACCAAGCCCACTCCCACAGCCTCAAACATGAGAGTCATACTAGGTCAATGGGATTGAGGATCATGTATGCTTGGAACTAGGGCAAATGGGAGATTGTTAGTAGTGCCCTAGGACCATTAGCACATGTTGTGCGTTTTGTTATCTTTTGAGCATGTAATTGAATAGTTAATTATGCTTTTGATTATCAAATGTGTGATTTGATAGTAAAACTCATTAGCTTATGTAATTACTATTCTAGAAGTCCCTAGTTTTATGTAATGCTTAATTACTATGAAATAAAACTAGTATGATTGTTGATTGATGATCTTGTTTTACTGATCATGTGTAATGGATACAAATCACATCATGGATGCAATATATAGGGATACATTGTATTGGACGTGATCCATCAGAGAAGTAATACTTCATGGTCTTAAGTCATAAGTATTACTTCCTCAATACTATTTTAGAATCCTTAGACCTTATGTCTTCATTGATTCTAGTATGAATGGAGCCACGTTTTGACTCAGTCGGACGTTACTTGTAACAGAGTAATCAATACGACTGATGATCGGATGTAGTGTCCTATCATAGCATGAATGTGAGAGACATTGTAAGGAATTTGTCCCTCTCTATTATTAGAGAGAGATATCCATGGGCCCCTCGATAGGGAAAGACTGTTTAAATGCATGGCCGTGCTCAAATGTATTTGATAAAGTGGTTATCAAATGCTATTTGTCGAAACAATCTACCTGGAGATCGAGCATAAATACAATTAAGCTTAATAAGGGTGACGACCACCATGCCTTATGCTTAATTAGGATATCGCGAGACAAAGGGATTAAATAGTAGATTGATATTAGGTTCCGTTGTAAATTCATTCACTTTGGGTAGTCACAATGTCCTGCTAGGGGCCGCTTGTGATTTATGAACTCACACTAGTACTAAGTGTGTTTTCATTGCCACCGTGAGATGAACCCTACGTGGTCACACGCATAGACGAGCTAACGAAGCTTCATGTCCAGATTCAATGAATCTAGAATGTGTCTAGGTTCATTGTATCTGACATTCACCTTTCTGAGAATGATAAAGCGTTATCATTCGAATTAGAGATAAGGGGCATTTTCGGTATAGCTGGGATTACGTGGGAGTCATTATCCGATAAAGACTCCCACTACCAGCAGAATTCTAAGGAACGTGGGAGTTAGAGACTCCCACTGCCGACAGGAGTTGGGGATGTGAGAGTTGGTTATGGGAACAAACTCTCACACCCTATATAATTATCTCTTAGCCGAAACCCTAGGGTAAGGATTTTTCCAGCCGCAACCTTTGCCATTCTCTGAAATCTGATTTCGCTTTTGGTCTCCTTTTTCTCTCTAATTTCCGAAAATCAGAAAGACGAAGAGCTAGCACTCGCCGCCCGTTTCGTCGCGTGGATACCGGTAGAGGGATATTCCGCAAAGGGAATTCCGTTTGGTGGCAGCAACACATCCAAGAAACATCATCCTCCATTCAAGAAGTAGCTTCTTGAATCCAAGAAACGTAAGTTTTTTCGCTGTTTTTCGATTCGTTTACGTATGAGCGGATCCTTTAGGGGAGGACTCATGGGTGTTTGGAACGAGTTTCCGCCCATGAATCCCTTCAGTGGTATCAGAGCCTTGCTCATACGACTCGAATTCGATATTGTTTATCAGACAATAACACTATCAATTCCGATTTGGTATGTGTATGTTTGAAAACAGAAAAAGATCGCTTTCTTTGATCATGATAAATGCATAAATCTGTTTAATCGCATTTAAAGATTGTATCTTTGATGAGTACATGCATAAATTGCTCTCGGTTTAATCATGTTTATATGGTTATATGAACTGTTATGATATAAATCATGCTTTGGGGTTTTGATTATGCACTGACCGCCTCAAAGCATGATTCAGTTCTGTGTATTTAATTCGACTTAGAGTCTTTTGATACGTGTGAATCTTGCTTGTTGGGCAAAATGACTAAAGCTCATTTTACTGGACAAAGTGAGAGAGCTTCCGATTTGTTGGGCCTCATACATATAGATGTTTGTGGACCAATGAACACAAGTGCTAAAGGAGGGTTTCAAATGACTTAATCACATTCACTGGATGATTTCAGTAGATATGGCTACGTCTATCTAATGAAACATAAATCGAAGTCTTTTGGAAGATTCAAAGAATTTCAGAATGAAGTACAAAATCAACTCGCAAAAGTATTAAGATACTTCGATCGGATCGAGGCGGCGAATACCTTAACCAAGAGTTTGACGAACATCTTAGTGGTTGTGGAATTGTTTCACAATTAACTCCTCCCCGGCACACCACAATGGAATGGCGTGTCGGAAACGGAGGAATCGCACCTTATTAGATATGGTTCGATCTATGATGAGTCAAACAAGTCTTCCAATTTCCCTTTTGGGGCTACGCCCCAGAAACTGCTCGCATTTATATTAAATAGAGTTCCCTCTAAAGAGGTTCGAAAACTCCATATGAGATATGGACTCGAAACGACCTAGTTTGTCATTTCTCAAAATTTGGGGATGCGAGGCGTATGTAAAACGCTTGTTATCCGATAAACTCGCCCTCTAAATCCGACAAGTGTTTGTTTGTGGGATATCCTAAAGAAACTAAAGGATATTACATCTATCTTCCATCAAAGAACAAAGTGTTTGTTGCTCGTAATGGTTTATTCCTTGAAAGGGAATTTATTTCCAAAGAGGATAGTGGGAGTAAGATCCATCTTGAGGAAATTCAAGATCCCCAAACAACATCTGAACCAACTTTAGAAGTTCAAGCAAGCTCACGTGCTGATACTGAGCTTCAATCTTTGACACAAGGCCCAAGGAGGTCGAGTCGGGTACATCAACAGCTCGAGAGATATGGATTTTTCGTGGATCGATGATCATCGAGTTGAATCGATTGATCAAGATGAACCCACTACCTACAAAGAGGCAATTCGTAGTTCTGAGTCAGATAAGTGGCTAGAAGCTATGAAGTCCGAGATGCAATCCATGTACGACAACCAAGTATGGACTTTGGTTGACCCACCCGAAGGGTGCAAGGTCATTGATAACAAATGGTGTTATAAAAAGAAGACCGACATGGATGGTAATGTACACACTTTTAAATCGCGACTAGTAGTTAAAGGATTTAGACAAGTTCATGGTATTGACTATGACGAAACCTTTTCCCCTGTCGTGATGATAAAATCAATTAGGATTTTACTTGCCATAGCCGCACATTATGACTATGAGATATGGCAAATGGATGTTAAGACTGCGTTTCTTAACGGAAACCTTCTCGAGGATGTGTATATGACACAACCTGAGGGGTTTGTTGATCCAACAAATCCTAGCAAAGTGTGTAAGCTTCAAAGGTCCATTTATGGATTGAAGCAAGCATCTCGAAGCTGGAATTGTCGCTTTGATGAACGTATTAAAG
Source organism: Vinca minor (assembly GCA_026122235.1). Taxonomy (NCBI): domain Eukaryota; kingdom Viridiplantae; phylum Streptophyta; class Magnoliopsida; order Gentianales; family Apocynaceae; genus Vinca; species Vinca minor. The sequence goes on along the minus strand of JAOCZM010000039.1, from coordinate 238,731 downwards.
AATTCAGTTTCATCAAAAATGAAGACGAGCCTTGTGTTTATAAGAAAATAACTAATAATGCAGTAGTGTTCCTTGTGCTTTATGTGGACGACATCTTACCGATTGGAAATGACATCCCCACATTACAAAGCGTAAAAGCTTGGTTGGGGAAGTGATTTTCCATGAAAGACTTAGGCGAGGCTACATACATTTTGGGTATTAGAATCTATAGAGATAGATCTAACAAAATGATTGGCCTAAGCCAGAGTGGATACATTGACAAGGTCATCGAAAGCAGTTCGGTTGCAAGACTCCAAAAAAGGGATTCTTGCCCATGTCACATGGCGTTAAACTCAGCGAGAACTCAAGGACCTTCCACAAGGGAGGACCAAGAGCGCATGAGTAAGATCCCATATGCTTCGACCATTGTGTCTATTATGTACGCCATGATATGCACTCGCCTGGGATGTCTCATTTGCTTTAAGTATGACTAGCGGGATATCAATCGACCCCAGTGAGTCACATTGGACTGCAGATCAAGAGCATTCTTAAGTACTTGAGAAGGACTAAAGATATGTTCTTAGTTTACTGAGGTCGGGAAGGAAGTCCAGGGTTGTAAATGGTTACACGGACGCAAGCTTCCCGAGACCGACGTAGACGATTATAGATCGCAATCTGGTTTTGTGTTTTGTTTGAATGGAGGTGCTTGTGAGCTGGAAGAGCTCAAACCAAGAAACCGTGGCCGACTCTACAAATGTAGTCGAGTATCTAGTCGCCTCTCAAGCAGCTAAAGAAAGCTCGTTTGGATCAAGAAGTTTGTTGATGATCTAGGTGTCGTCCCCTAGCATTATGAACCCAGTGGACCTCTATTGTGATAAGTATCGGTGCCATTTCACAAGCCAAGGAACCTAGATCTCACCAACGATCCAAACACATTCTCGAGCTTTCCATCCGATTAGAGAGATCATCGACGGAGAGACGTTAGTATTTGCAAAGTTCATACTGAGCGACAACATTGCAGATCCATTGACCAAGCCACTCCCACAGCCCCTAAACATGAGAGTCATACTAGGTCAATGGGATTGAGGATCATGTATGCTTGGAACTAGGGCAAATGGGAGATTGTTAGTAGTGCCCCTAGGACCATTAGCACATGTTGTGCGTTTTGTTATCTTTTTGAGCATGTAATTGAATAGTTAATTATGCTTTTGATTATCAAATGTGTGATTTGATAGTAAAACTCATTAGCTTATGTAATTACTATTCTAGAAGTCCCTAGTTTTATGTAATGCTTAATTACTATGAAATAAAAACTAGTATGATTGTTGATTGATGATCTTGTTTTACCGATCATGTGTAATGGATACAAATCACATCATGGATGCAATATATAGGGATACATTGTATTGGACGTGATCCGTCGAGAAGTAATACTTCATGGTCTTAAGTCATAAGTATTACTTCCTCAATACTATTTTAGAATCCTTAGACCTTATGTCTTCATTGATTCTAGTATGAATGGAGCCACGCTTTTGACTCGATCGGACGTTACTTGTAACAGAGTAATCAATACGATCGATGATCGGATGTAGTGTCCTATCATAGCATGAATGTGAGAGACATTGTAAGGAATTTGTCCCTCTCTATTATTAGAGAGAGATATCCATGGGCCCCTCGATAGGGAAAAGATCTGTTTAAATGCATGGCCGTGCTCAAATGTATTTGATAAAGTGGTTATCAAATGCTATTTGTCGAAACAGTCTACCCGGGAGATCGAGCATAAATACAATTAAGCTTAATAAGGGTGACGACCACCATGCCTTATGCTTAATTAGGATATCGCGAGACAAAGGGATTAAATAGTAGATTGATATTAGGTTCCGTTGTAAATTCATTCACTTTGGGTAGTCACAATGTCCTCGCTAGGGGCCGCTTGTGATTTATGAACTCACACTACTACTAAGTGTGTTTTTCATTGCCACCGTGAGATGAACCTACAGTGGTCACACGCATAGACGAGCTAACGAGCTTCATGTCAGATTCAATGAATCTAGAATGTGTCTAGGTTCATTGTATCCGACATTCACCTTTTCCGAGAATGATAAAGCGTTATCATTCGAATTAGAGATAAGGGGGCATTTTCGGTATAGCTGGGATTACGTGGGAGTCATTATCCGATAAAGACTCCCACTACCGCAGTAATTCTAAGGAACGTGGGAGTTAGAGACTCCCACTGCCGACAGAGTTGGGGATGTGAGAGTTGGTTATGGGAACAAACTCTCACACCCTATATAATTATCTCTTAGCCGAAACCCCTAGGGTAAGGATTTTTCCAGCCCGCAACCTTTGCCATTCTCCGAAATCTGATTTCGCTTTTGGTCTCCCTTTTTCTCTCTAATTTCCGAAAATCAGAAAGACGAAGAGCTAGCACTCGCCGCCCGTTTCGTCGCGTGGATACCGGTAGAGGGATATTCTGCAAAGGGAATTCCGTTTGGTGGCAGCAACACATCCAAGAAACATCATCCTCCATTCAAGAAGTAGCTTCTTGAATCCAAGAAACGTAAGTTTTTTCGCTGTTTTTCGATTCGTTTACGTATGAGCGGATCCTTCAGGGGAGGACTCATGGGTGTTTGGAACGAGGTTTCCGCCCATGAATCCCTTCGGTGGTATCAGAGCCTTGCTCATACGACTCGAATTCGATATTGTTTATCAGACAATAACACTATCAATTCCGATTTGGTATGTGTATGTTTGAAAACAGAAAAGATCGTTTCTTTGATCATGATAAATGCATAAACTGTTTAACTGCATTTAAAGATTGTATCTTTTGATGAGTACATGCATAAATTGCTCTCGGTTTAATCATGTTTATATGGTTATATGAACTGTTATGATATAAACTGTTTTCGGGTTTTGATTATGCACGAACTGCCTCAGCATGATTCAGTTCTGTGTATTTAATTCGACTTAGAGTCTTTTGATACGTGTGAATCTTGCTTGTTGGGCAAAATGACTAAAGCTCATTTTACTGGACAAAGTGAGAGAGCTTCCGATTTGTTGGACCTCATACATATAGATGTTTGTGGACCAATGAACACAAGTGCTAAAGGAGGGTTTCAGTACTTAATCACATTCACGGATGATTTCAGTAGATATGGCTACGTCTATCTAATGAAACATAAATCAGAGTCTTTTGGAAGATTCAAAGAATTTCAGAATGAAGTACAAAATCAACTTGGCAAAAGTATTAAGATACTTCGATCAGATCGAGGCGGCGAATACCTTAACCAAGAGTTTGACGAACATCTTAGTGGTTGTGGAATTGTTTCACAATTAACTCCTCCTGGCACACCACAATGGAATGGCGTGTCAGAACGGAGGAATCGCACCTTATTAGATATGGTTCGATCTATGATGAGTCAAACAAGTCTTCCAATTTCCTTTTGGGGCTACGCCCTAGAAACTGCTGCATTTATATTAAATAGAGTTCCCTCTAAAGAGGTTCAGAAAACTCCATATGAGATATGGACTCGGAAACGACCTAGTTTGTCATTTCCAAAATTTGGGGATGCGAGGCGTATGTAAAACGCTTGTTATCTGATAAACTCGCCCCTAAATCTGACAAGTGTTTGTTTGTGGGATATCCTAAAGAAACTAAAGGATATTACATCTATCTTCCATCAAAGAACAAAGTGTTTGTTGCTCGTAATGGTTTATTCCTTGAAAGGGAATTTATTTCCAAAGAGGATAGTGGGAGTAAGATCCATCTTGAGGAAATTCAAGATCCCCAAACAACATCTGAACCAACTTTAGAAGTTCAAGCAAGCTCACGTGCCGATCATCGAGCTTCAATCTTTGACACAAGGCCCAAGGAGGTCGAGTCGGGTACATCAACGACTCGAGAGATATGGATTTCTGTGGATCGATGATCATCGAAAGTTGAATCGATTGATCAAGATGAACCCACTACCTACAAAGAGGCAATTCAGTAGTTCCGAGTCGGATAAGTGGCTAGAAGCTATGAAGTCCGAGATGCAATCCATGTACGACAACCAAGTATGGACTTTGGTTGACCCACCCGAAGGGTGCAAGGTCATTGATAACAAATGGTGTTATAAAAAGAAGACCGACATGGATGGTAATGTACACACTTTTAAATCGCGACTAGTAGTTAAAGGATTTAGACAAGTTCATGGTATTGACTATGACGAAACCTTTTCCCCTGTCGTGATGATAAAATCAATTAGGATTTTACTTGCCATAGCCGCACATTATGACTATGAGATATGGCAAATGGATGTTAAGACTGCGTTTCTTAACGGAAACCTTCTCGAGGATGTGTATATGACACAACTCGAGGGTTTGTTGATCCAACAAATCCTAGCAAAGTGTGTAAGCTTCAAAGGTCCATTTATGGATTGAAGCAAAGCATCTCGAAAGTCTGGAATTGTCGCTTTGATGAACGTATTAAAGAATTCAGTTTCATCAAAAATGAAGACGAGCCTTGTGTTTATAAGAAAATAACTAATAATGCAGTAGTGTTCCTTGTGCTTTATGTGGACGACATCTTACTGATTGGAAATGACATCCCCACATTACAAAGCGTAAAAGCTTGGTTGGGGAAGTGATTTTCCATGAAAGACTTAGGCGAGGCTACATACATTTTGGGTATTAGAATCTATAGAGATAGATCTAACAAAATGATTGGCCTAAGCCAGAGTGGATACATTGACAAGGTACTTAAAAGCAGTTCGGTTTGCAAGACTCCAAAAAGGGATTCTTGCCCATGTCACATGGCGTTAAACTCAGCAGAACTCAAGGACCTTCCACAAGGGAGGACCAAGAGCGCATGAGTAAGATCCCATATGCTTCAGCCATTGTGTCTATTATGTACGCCATGATATGCACTCGCCCGGATGTCTCATTTGCTTTAAGTATGACTAGCGAGATATCAATCCGACCCACAGTGAGTCACATTGGATCTGCAGATCAAGAGCATTCTTAAGTACTTGAGAAGGACTAAAGATATGTTCTTAGTTTACGGAGGTCGGGAAGGAAGTCCGGTTGTAAATGGTTACACAGACGCAAGCTTCCGAGACCGACGTGACGCATTATAGATCGTAATCTGGTTTTGTGTTTTGTTTGAATGGAGGTGTTGTGAGCTGGAAGAGCTCAAACCAAGAAACCGTGGCCGACTCTACAAATGTAGTCGAGTATCTAGTCTGCCTCAGGGCAGCTAAAGAAGCTCGTTTGGATCAAGAAGTTTGTTGATGAACTAGGTGTCGTCCCCTAGCATTGTGAACCCGGTGGACCTCTATTGTGATAGTACTCGGTGCCATTTCACAAGCCAAGGAACCTAGATCTCACCAACGATCCAAACACATTCTCGAAAGCGTTTCCATCCGATTTGAGAGATCATCGACAGAGGGAGACGTTAGTATTTGCAAAGTTCATACTGAGCGACAACATTGCAGATCCATTGACCAAGCCACTCCCACGACTCTAAACATGAGAGTCATACTAGGTCAATGGGATTGAGGATCATGTATGCTTGGAACTAGGGCAAATGGGAGATTGTTAGTAGTGCCCCTAGGACCATTAGCTACATGTTGTGCGTTTTGTTATCTTTTTGAGCATGTAATTGAATAGTTAATTATACTTTTGATTATCAAATGTGTGATTTGATAGTAAAACTCATTAGCTTATGTAATTACTATTCTAGAAGTCCCTAGTTTTATGTAATCCTTAATTACTATGAAATAAAACTAGTATGATTGTTGATTGATGATCTTGTTTTACTCGATCATGTGTAATGGATACAAATCACATCATGGATGCAATATATAGGGATACATTGTATTGGACGTGATCCGTCAGAGAAGTAATACTTCATGGTCTTAAGTCATAAGTATTACTTCCTCAATACTATTTTAGAATCCTTAGACCTTATGTCTTCATTGATTCTAGTATGAATGGAGCCACGTTTTGACTCAGTCGGACATTACTTGTAACAGTAGTAATCAATACGATCGATGATCGGATGTAGTGTCCTATCATAGCTTGAATGTGAGAGACATTGTAAGGAATTTGTCCCTCTCTATTATTAGAGAGAGATATCCATGGGCCCCTCGATAGGGAAAGACTGTTTAAATGCATGGCCGTGCTCAAATGTATTTGATAAAGTGGTTATCAAATGCTATTTGTCGAAACAGTCTACCTGGAGATCGAGCATAAATACAATTAAGCTTAATAAGGGTGACGACCACCATGCCTTATGCTTAATTAGGATATCGCGAGACAAAGGGATTAAATAGTAGATTGATATTAGGTTCCGTTGTAAATTCATTCACTTTGGGTAGTCACAATGTCCTGCTAGGGGCCGCTTGTGATTTATGAACTCACACTACTACTAAGTGTGTTTTCATTGCCACTGTGAGATGAACCTACAGGGTCACACGCATAGACGAGCTAACGAGCTTCATGTCCAGATTCAATGAATCTAGAATGTGTCTAGGTTCATTGTATCTGACATTCACCTTTCTGAGAATGATAAAGCGTTATCATTCGAATTAGAGATAAGGGGCATTTTCGGTATAGTTGGGATTACGTGGGAGTCATTATCCGATAAAGACTCCCACTACCAGCAGAATTCTAAGGAACGTGGGAGTTAGAGACTCCCACTGCCGACAGGAGTTGGGGATGTGAGAGTTGGTTATGGGAACAAACTCTCACACCCTATATAATTATCTCTTAGCCGAAACCCTAGGGTAAGGATTTTTCCAAACCCCGCAACCTTTGCCATTCTCTCAAATCTGATTTCGACTTTTGGTCTCCCTTTTTTCTCTAATTTCCGAAAATCGAAAGACGAAGAGCTAGCACTCGCCGCCCGCTTTCGATCAGCGTGGATACCGGTAGAGGGATATTCCGCAAAGGGAATTCCGTTTGGTGGCAGCAACACATCCAAGAAACATCATCCTCCATTCAAGAAGTAGCTTCTTGAATCCAAGAAACGTAAGTTTTTTCGCTGTTTTTCGATTCGTTTACGTATGAGCGGATCCTTCAGGGGAGGACTCATGGGTGTTTGGAACGAGTTTCCGCCCATGAATCCCTTCATAAAACACGTTTGAAAATATAGCTAACAAAGTACTAGTGGAAGTGATACCATGAATTCATAAGATAAGCACATGTATCACAACCAAAAGAAGTAGAGGAAGTGTAAGATAACACTTTGAGTACATTCCTCTAACAAGTTAATGGTTAGCTAAATGAGTGTAGCAACTCTTAAAGAGATACTAACCAAAAACTATAATGAGATCACAATGGATAAGAAAAAGAAGAATATGATCTCAAAGTTATTAAGGGAGAGTATATGTGATACCAATTAAAGACATAAACATTTATAACACATATAACTTCCAAAATAACTTACACAAGTTGGCTATAAGATATAAAAGATGAAAGGCAAGCCAACAAGTGATGTGATGATGTAGAATAAGAACAATTTAGCATACATCACATATTATGAGTTTACATCCTAAGTCAAGCATCTAGACGATCAACCACATAAGATTAATGCTATAGACTTGAATATAATCACAACCCCTATATGCAATGAAGATCAAGTAAAAACTGAGCATAGCATATACAAACTCCCCCAAAGCATAAAACACTACATAATAGAGGGGAGGGGGTATAAGTTGAACACAAAAGGATCAAAAACAAAACAATGATCACCTACAAGGGATGAGTTAAGCCTTGTACCTCAATGCTCTTTGAGCTTGGACTTCTTGCCATTTTGGTTGATCTTCTTTATCAACAAGTCCATAGAGGCCTTTTGTGTGATCTATTTCATGATCATCACTACTATTTGAAGCTCATTGAGAGGTTGACATGTGATTGCTCCATTTTCTTTGTTGTTCATCCTTGATTGATGAAATGAAAGCAATCTCCTCTTCTTTTCATGACAAGTGTAGAGTCATCAATGATGGGTGACTTTTCTTTTCTTGATGAACCCTCAACAATCTTGTAATCCTTGGCATTTGACTCTTTTCTTGGAGTTTTAGCTCATTTGTGCCATTCCTTGTAGTTCATATCTTCATCTTGAAGGTTAGAACTCTTTGTTACCTACAAGGAAATCTTAAGAACTAATGTGGTACCTTTTCAAAGGTCCTTCATGATTAGCTCAATATCTCAAGTAACAAAAATATGCATATGGATCATGCAAATCAAAAACCAAGACAACTAGATGGATTCTTAGATAAATATGACATGACAAAACAAGAATCAATCAAGTTGCATATGCTACATCTCATAGATACCTTAGCTAAATAAACATGGACAATAAAGAGCAAGCTAAAGGTTATCTGTATAATATAAAATTCAAGAATGTGAGATGCAACATATATAAGAGCAAGCATATATAAAAATATATATATCAAAAACACTTAAACACAATAATAAAAGTGTTAAGAGAAGGTGATTTTGATACCTTTGCTTTCTTACCAAGTGATGAAGACATTGTATTGACACTTTGGCTCTTGTCATCACTTGATGCTTTGCTCTTTGTATTCAAGCAACTTGGTTCTCCAATTGATTAACATTTGAGCTTTGAGAATCCAAGTGTTAAGGAGTGCTTTTGAATTTCTTCTTTTGGCACATCTCCTTTGTCTTCTCCCCAATGCCACTTCTCTTCGAATCAAGTCCATTGAAGCTTTGTGGCATAAATGTAACTTATAAGAACCTATAAGATCAAGGGAAGAGTAACTTTTGGTACCCACTTTTGTTTGGGTCCAAGGGGGTTAGTTGAAGTGAGCTTAACTCTCCAAATGGTTTTAACTCCCCTTTCAATCTTCTTCTTAACATGGCATCTATCACAAGTGTGACCATGTTTTCCACAATATGTGCAACAAATATGTGACTTAGAAGAATTGTGAGCATGCACAAGATAACTACTTGGCCTATGTGACATTCTAGCATTTACAACATGATTCTTAGGTTTAAGCGAAGAGCTAGCAATATCAATATGTTTAGCAATATAACCAAGGCCATGTTTATCAAGAGAAGCACATTGCATGCCAAGAATTTGATCAAGATTTTTCTTACCCTTTGTAAAGTTTTCAACAAGAAAGGTAAGGTCTTTAACTTTGTTTTTCAAAAGATCAAATTCAACAAGCTTGTTTTCTAAAGATGACAATTTAACACAAGCTTCTATGTATTGTAATGAAGATGTATTGCAAGTAGTAATAAGATCATCATTTTCACATTTCAAGCAATTAACATCATCACACAACTTTTTATTTTCATCAACCAACTTGGATCCTTCAACAAGCAAAGATTCAATTTTAAGCTTCATATCTTTGTTTTGCTTTGCACATTTTTTCAATTGATCATACATATCAATTAAAAGCACATTAGGATCATCCTCCTCATCATCATAAGAATTGAAGTAGAAGGAGAAGGATGTACCTCATTACCAAATTCCATGAAGCACAAGTTGGCGTATTCATCATCACCGTCATCACTTGAAAAGCTTAGTCCTTCATGAGTATCTTCAAGCGTTTTCCACATAGATGAAGGGATTCATGGGCGGAAACTCGTTCCAAACACCCATGGATCCTCCCCTGAAGGATCCGCTCATACGAAACCGAACCGAAAACAGCGATAAAGAACTTACATATTTCGGATTCAAGAAGCTACTTCTTGAATGGAGGATGACGTTTCTTGATCAGTTTCTTGCCACCACCGGATTTCCCTTTGCGGAATATCCCTCTACCGGTATCCACGCGACGAAACGAGCAGCGATTGCTAGCTCTTCTTCTCTCTGAAGTTCGGGAATTAGAGAAGGAAAAAGGGAAGACAGAAAGAAAAACGGTTTTTCTTTTGGTCTAGGTATTTCGGCTGATAACAACTTATGCCTAGGGTTTCGGGTTAAGAGATGTTATATAGAGTGTGGGAGTTGGTTCCCAGAATAACTCCCATGTCTACTCAACTTCTCTCTACTGTGGGAGACTCCCGAATCCCACGTCCCCTAGACTTCCGCTGGTAGTGGGAGTCTTTATCGGATAATGGCTCCCACGTAATCCCAGCTTACGGTTAAATACCAAAATTGCCCCTATCTCTAATTCGAATAATAAACACTTTATTATTTTCGAAAAAACATATGTCGATACAATGAACCTAGACACTTTCTAGATTCATTGAATCTGACATGAAGCTCGTTAGCTCTGTCTATGCGTGTGACCCTCAGTAGGTTCATATCACAATGGCAATGAAAACACACTTGTTAGTAGTGTGAGTTCATAAGTCACAAGCGGCCCCCTAGCAGGGACATCGTGACTACCCGAGGTGAATGAATTTACAACTGAACCTATTGTCAATCCACTATTTAATCCCTTTGTCTCGCGATATCCTAATTAAGCATAAGGCATGGTGGTCGTCACCCTTATTAAGCTTAATTGTATTTATGCTCGATCTCCGGTAGATCTGTTTCGACAAATAGCATTTGATAACCACTTTATCAAATACATTTGAGCACGGCCATGCATTTAAACAGTCTTTCCCTATCGAGGGGCCCATGGATATCTCTCTCTAATAATAGAGAGGGACAAATTCCTTACAATGTCTCTCACATTCAAGCTATGATAGGACACTACATCCGATCATCGATCGTATTGATTACTCGTTACAAGTAACGTCCGACCGAGTCAAAACGTGGCTCCATTCATACTAGAATCAATGAAGACATAAGGTCTAAGGATTCTAAAATAGTATTGACGAAGTAATACTTATGACTTAAGACCATGAAGTATTACTTCTCAAACGGATCACGTCCAATACAATGTATCCCTATATATTGCATTTATGATGTGATTTGTATCCATTACACATGATCAGTAAAACAAGATCATCAATCAACAATCATACTAGTTTTATTTCATAGTAAATAAGCATTACATAAAACTAGGGACTTCTAGAATAGTAATTACATAAGCTAATGAGTTTTACTATCAAATCACACATTTGATAATCAAAAGCGTAATTAACTATTCAATTACATGCTCAAAAGATAACAAAACGCACAACATGTGCTAATGGTCCTAGGGCACTACTAACAATAGAGTGGGCGGATTTGCTTCCAAGGACACGGTTGTACTCCTCCGGACTTAAGGCACAACTAAGAATGTTCATAGCCTTATAATTTCGAGTCATTTTCATGTACTCATCTTCATTTAGCTCATTGTCCGTCTTTGGAGTTTGAACACCATCCACTACTTTCATCGGTACATATGGACCTTCTTCAAATATATGCCATAACGAATAATCTATGGAGCATACATATATTTTGAATCGGTCTTTCCAATCATCAAAATTATTTTCATCAAGAAGTGGTGGTCTATCGATGGAAGACCCCTCTTGGTATGCTAAAGCGGAATATTCGGCCATAAATATTTTCTTCAAGTGGTTAGACTAAAGATGAAGACTAGGCTCTGATACCAATTGTAAAACACAAGAGGGGGGTGAATTGGGTTTTAATCAATCTTGGAAACTTATTCTATTCTTTGCAATGCTAGTGTAAGTTTGAGCAAGATGAATAAAAGCAATGCAAAACCCAACAACAAGACAAAGGATTTATAGTGGTTCTACTCACTCAGAATCTACATCCACTACCTTGAGCCGCACCCAAGGATTTTAAACAACTTCACTAAGAAGAATGTTTACACTTGTGGCTAACTCACTAAGAGTTTTACAACACAAACCACACAAGAAAAACTCACTAAGAGCTTGCCCACACTAAGTAGGACTTTACAATTTGCCCACACAAAGTAGGACTTTTACAACAATAACCCAATCACTTAGAAAGGGAATTAAGAAAGTTAAGGAACAAGGTTGTTCACTCTTCTAAGTGAAAGATTAATACCTTTGAAGTACAAGAATACTAAGCTCTTAGAACATTTGATGCACACTCTTTGTCTTGCTTTTGAAAGAATACTCTTGAATGATTTAGATCATAGAGATGAAGAGTATTTTGCTTTGAAAGTGTTTAGACTTGATAAGATATCAATGAAACTTTGAAGTTCAAGCCTTTTTCGTTTTCTAAACATTTCTCAGCTTTAGAGTATTTATACATTTGAAAATATGCTGAAAAATCAACTCTGCAACGGTCAAATAACGGCTAGTTCCCGCAGAGTTCGGTTGACCGAACTGGACCTCAGATGACCGAAGCAAGACACCTCGGATGACCATACATGAGGTCGGTCGACCGACCCAACCTATAGGTCGACCGAAGTCAACATTTTCACCTCTCAGTTTCTCTTCAGTTGATCCGAGCTTGAGCTCGGTTGACCGAACTTCCTGAGAATGAGAGATGTTGATTTTTCACACGTTTTGAAATCTTTTGAAGTCTAAAAGGTTTTCCCAAAAGGTAACAAGTAAGAACATTTGGAAAACCATTTTAAAGTACTTAGACTTTAAAAACAAAGGCTTTTGAGATATGAACTCATGTAAGGAACGTTTTGAAATTTAGCCTTTTGAAAACGTGTTTATGAAAACATGCAAGACTAGAGTGTAGAGCTTATGTTCATGAGAGCTTTGGTTAGAGCTATATAAGATAACGACTTATGACGACAAAGCTAAACTAACCAAACCTAAGTCTTCAATCTTCAATCTTGATAAATGAGCCTTGCATAACTTTGAATCTTGATACCAAATGGCTTGATTGAAGTACTTAGAGCTTCCATAATTAGTTCCGATATTCTATCACAAAGATTAAGATCATTAGACACAACATCAAAAGTTTGTCCAATATCAAAAACTGAGTTTGTTCGCCCTTAGGGCTTAAAGTTAAGCACAAAGCATTTGCAACCAAAAGCTTTGAAATATGAGATTGAGGGTATTTTTCCAAAGACAAGCTCAAAAGGAGTTTTTCCAACTAATGGTCTTGAAAGAACTCTATTTACAATGTAACAAGCAGTGTTTACGGCTTCGGCCCAAAAATATTTTGGTAAAGAATTTTCACAAAGCATAGACCTAGCCATTTCTTGTAAAGTTCTATTTTTCCTTTCAACAACACCATTTTGTTGAGGGGTTCTTGGAGCCGAGAAGTTATGAGTGATTCCATTTTCATTGCAAAACTCTTCAAAGAATTGATTGTTAAATTCCCTCCCGTTATCACTTCTCAATGAGACAAGTTTTAGTTCAAGTGAGTTTTGTACCTTTTCGAAAAGATTTGAAAACTCAAGAAAGGTGTCATCTTTTTGTGCAAGAAAAAGTACCCAAGTAAATCTTGAAAAGTCATCCACAATAACAAAGGCATATCTCTTACCACCTAAGCTAGTGGTCCTCATCGGTCCAAAAAGATCAAGATGAACAAGTTCAAGTGGTTTAGAAGTGGAAATCATTTGTTTTGGCTAAAAAGACGTTTTTGTTTGTTTTCCAAATTGACAAGCATCACAAAGACGGTTTTTCTCATATTTCACTTTTGGAAGCCCACGCACTAGCTCTTTAGAGGAAAGATTATTTAAAAGATCCATGCTCACATGACCAAGCCTACGGTGCCATAAGAAGGCATCATCTTCATTTATGGATAAGCATTTAAAATCGCATGCAACAAGATCATCCAAAGTAAGCAAATAAACATTTCCGGTTCTATTAACAACAAGCACTTTTTCATGAGAAGAGCTATCAACAATAGAGCAAGCCTTTTTGCTAAACATAACATCAAAACCATTATCACAAAGTTGGCTAATACTAAGCAAGTTATATTTGAGGCTATCAACAAGAAGAACATTCTTAACAAGAGTAGATGAACCTTGACCAACATTTCCAATGCCAAGAATTCTACCCTTTTTCTTGTCCCCAAATGTGACATAGCCTTCATAGATAGGTTCCATTTCTTTGACTAATGAGGCGTCTCCGGTCATATGGAGACAACATCCACTATCAAGAAACCATTGAGCCGGAGTATCTGTTAGAGGAATAACCGGGTCACACATAAATGCGCAGCGGAATAAAACTTGACCCGCCTCTACCAGGATCTTCCACGAGTAAGAACCTACGACTATGGGATAGTGTTTTACCCTATATTGATGCTAGAATGGCTGAAACGCTTTCAGCGGTATGTTGTCACGAACGGAACACCACAATGCAGGCTCCGTCTCTCCCAGTATCCACTCGATCTTCCGGGGATGGTCTTCTACTGCTTGGTGCTAGCCAACGCCTTGTAGAAGCTTTGAAGACACTCTTCAATGGAGTATGTATTTCAGACCTTATCAGAAGAATAAGATACAGGATTTCTAACTTCTTTCCTATTAGCAAAAAGCTAGAAAACAAGTCTAGAAATTTATCTTTTCTTTTCTCTCTAAAAACTCACTTTTCTCTCTTCTCTCTAAGCTTCAAAAGCTGGAGAAAAACTGATTAATTTGAATGGGAAAATCAGTATTTTTCCCTTAGTCTATCAAGAGAGAGTGGGGAGAGATAAAGGGGAAAGTGGGAGATCATGGAGGAAACCACTCCTCCACTTTCTCCACTCCTTTAACCTCTAAATAAGAGACATATGAGCTGAAAATATGTGTCCAATTTTCCAGCCATAAGGTCGGTCCAAAACGGGTCGGTCGGCCCAACCCGATTAAGGGCCCAATCCAGGCCCGGCCCAAAGCCCGGCCCGGCCCAATCGAATTGGCGCACCTTAGATTAAATGTACTCCAACAGTATCTACTTTGCTTGCAAGTACCTAAGACAAAAGAGAAGGAGTGACTTTTGGTACCCATATTTGTTTGGGTCCTTGAGGGTTAGTTAAAATACGCTTGACTCTCCATATAGTTTTTACTCCCTTTTCAATTTTTCTTTTCACATAGCATCTAGTACTAGTGTGACCAAATTTACCACAATATGTGAAACAAATAGATGGCTTATAAGATTTGTGAATATGCTCATTATATCTCTTTTGTTTATATGAAGTACTAGTATGCACAAAATGATTTCTAGGTAATCTAGAAGAGCTAGCAATATCAATATGATTCGAATGTAAATAACCTAATCCATGTTTATCATTTGAAGTTCGTTGCATACAAAGAATATGATCAAGATCTTTTGTTCCTTTGGAGAACTTATCAACAAGCGAAGTAAGATCAACAACTTTGTCTTTTAAACTATCAAACTCAACAAGTTTGTATTCAAGAGAAGACAATTTATCATAGGCTTCTAGATATTTTAATGAGGAAGTGTTCCAAATAGTAGTAAGCTTTTCATTTTCGATTTTCAAACAATCAACATCATCACATAGCTTTTTGTTTTCACTAAGCAACTTAGATCTTTCTTCAAGCAAGGATTCAATTTTAAGCTTCATTTCTTGGTTTTGCTTTGCACATTTCTTAAGTTGATCATACATATCACATAAAAGTTCATTGGGATCATCTTCATCATCATCAAGAGAAGTAGAAGGTGTAAGATGTACCTCATTCCCGAAAGCCATGAAGCAAACATTGGCATTTTCCTCTTCTTCTTCATTGCCACTTCCTTCTTGATCCCAAGTGCTTATCATGCCCTTAGCATACTTTGGTTTGAAGAATTTCTTCTTTTTGTCTTCCTTTGGCTCCTTTTCTTTGGCGGAAGGACATTCTCCTATGAGATGTTGAGTGCTTCCACATTCATAGCATCTCATCCCATTAGGATTTTGTTTTCTTTTATTTTAAAAGAATTTTCTTCCTTTCCCGGAAAACATTTTCTTCATACGCTTTACCACTAAAGCCATGGTCTCATCATCTAAGTTGATATCTTCTTCATCACTTGAATTGTTGCATTCATCAAGATCAAGAATACTCTTTGGAGCAAGACTCTTCTTTGCCTTTTCAATATGATCATCCTTTTTGTGTGTGAGCTCATAAGTGAGAAGGGAACCAATGAGCTCTTCCGTAGGATAAGTTTTCAAGTTCTTAGCTTCTTCAATAACTAGAGCTTTGCCTTCCCAACTTTTAGGAAGTGAGTTGAGAATCTTCCTATTCATTTCACCCATGGAGTATTCCTTTCCATATGATCTCAACCCATTGACAACATTGGTGAACCTAGTGTTCATCTCATTGATAGTTTCATTTGGCTTCATAGAGAAAAGCTCATATTCCCTCACAAGTATGTTGAGCTTTGATTCTTTGACTTGATTAGTCCCCTCATGGGTGACTTCTAAGGTTTTCCACATCTTGTGAGCGGATTTGCTTCCACGTACCCGATTGTACTCATCCGGAGTAAGAGCACAACTCATGATGTTCATAGCTCGATAATTGAGAGTCATTTTCTTTGACTCTTCTTCATTAAATTCATTATCCAATTTTGGAATTTGAACACCATCCACCATTTTCATGGGGACATAAGGACCTTCTTCAAAAATATGCCATAAGGAGTAGTCTATAGAGCACACATATTTTGAAGCGATCTTTCCAAGCATTAAAATTATTTCCATCAAAGAGAGGTGGTCTATTTGTGGAAGATCCCTCTAGGTAAGCTAATGTGGAATTTCCGGCCATGAACTTTACTTCAAGCTATTAAGCTAAAGATGAAGACGAGGCTCTGATACCAATTGAAAAACACAATAGGGGAGGGGGTGAATTGGGTTTTTATAAAAAGTGGCTTCTTTTTCTTTGAAATAATGAAGTGTAGAACTTGTATATGAAGCTTGGAGAAAGTAGAGCAAATATGAAAACAAGGAGAGCAAGACACGAGATTTAGAGTGGTTCGATTCACAAAGAATCTACGTCCACTACCTTGAGTTTCTACCAAGGATTTTCAACAACTTCACTAAGAAGATCTTTTTACACTTGTGGCTAACTCACAAAGAGTTTTACTCAAATAACCACAATTACAATCAACACTCATTAAGAGTACAAAGCCCAACATGAATTGATCATGGCTTGATTGAAGTACTTAGAGCTTCCAATATGAATTTCGATATTCTATCACCAAGATTAAGATCATTAGACACAACATCAAATGTTTGTCCATTATCAAAAACTGAGTTTGTTCGCCCTTAGGGCTTACAGAAGCTCTTTCTCAAATGCCGAAATATGCTAAATTTGTCAAGGACATTCTCTCCAAAAAGAAGAGGCTCGAGGACATTTCCACCGTCACATTAAATGAATAATGCTCCTCCATCCTCCAAAATAAGGAGAAGCTATCTCAAAAGTTAAAGGACCCGGGAAGTTTTACTATCCCTTGTAATATTGGTAGTCTTTTCATTGGACATGCTTTAGCCGACTTAGGAGCTAGCATTAACTTATTGCCATACAAAATGTTCAAGAAGCTAGACCTTGGTGAACCTGAGCCTACTAGGATGAGTATACAACTCGCGGATAGATCTATTAAGTACCCTAGAGGGATTATTGAAGATGTTTTGGTAAAGGTTGAAAATTTGATTTTTTCGGTGGATTTTAACTTGTATAATTTGTTTCATAATTTCATATTTGCATGGGGAATATGCTACTTATACTCCATTTTATCTTACTTTTGGTTTAGGTGGAAGATATTAAAGCTTGTAAGATACTTGGATGAAAGAAGATGAAAGTCACCAAATGTGGACCAAAATGTAGAAGACCAAAAGTACATGGACTAGACTGTAAAAGAGCTAAAACTTCAGGGGTCTTTTATGCAAATAGAAGAAAGTGTTAAAAATATCTACACCTTCCCTTTTGTCTTGTGCATATCTCATCACTTGGAAGAAAAAAGGAAGACATTATTCTCCTAGGTTTTTCAAGAGAGTTTTGGGAGAGAAAAACACTTCCTAAATTCTAGAGATAGATTTAGAGGTAGATTTAAAAGAAAAGCTTGAAGCTTCATTGAAGATTCTTGGCAAGAAATTGAAGTGTGGCTCAAGACTTGGTTTTTCTTCAAGGAAGAAAGAGGATTTCGAAGAAGAAGAGAAGCTTGAAGAAGATTACTTAGCAATGAGAATTTCTTCCTCTCTCTCTTTTAATTTATTGTTTTCATTCATGAATATGGGTAGCTAAATTTGTAAACTACTTGAATTGGTTGAACCCTAGCATGTTATTTATGTGTTGACAATTGTGGGTTTTTGTGAATTGAAGTTAATTAGTGAAATTATTTGTGAATTATCTTTTTCTATCTTGTTGGTCATTTAATTAATTGAGAAATTGAATTACTTGACTAGAACACTCACTTTTAATGGGAATTAATTTTGACCTAGAGATGGGCTTAAGCAATTCTTCCTAATTTGAGTTTGGATAATTAGGGGTTTTGGGTTTAATGCACTCTTGGGGTAAAATTGAGTAAGTAGAGATACTAACTTGATGAATCCTAGAGTAGGAACTTCACAAATTGAGAAATGAGTGAAGTTTATTTGGAAATCCCTTTATAGGTTCACCTAAGACTTCTAATTCACAATACCCTTTCCTAAACACATAAGTACATCTAGGGGGATACCCGTTCAAGTATTCAATCTCCTAATTGAATTTTTTCTCTAAAAACTCTAAATCTTAGTTTTAGCTTATAAGTAGATTAATTTAGTTAAGTAACAAACCTTCTTAAATTTTTAGTCAACTAAACAATAAAATAAAAGTCACTACTAGTACTTACCCTTCTTCGCGAAAATGATACCTTGGTTGCTCACTCTATATTACATTAACGATAGGTGCTCTTGCCTTGAGTTTCTTGTGTCCAATTTGAGGAGAATACAAGGAAATGAAATAAAATACAAGGAAATGTAAAAAAGATTGAGTTTAGAAATGTCTCATTGAATTTTAAAATTGAGGATTGCTTCTTGCACTTTGAGTTCCTTCAATGAGTTCCTTTGAGCTTTCATCAATCTTCTTGATCATTATCATCCTTTGAAGTTTCATTTTCCTTTTCTTGACTTGTTTGGATCACATCTTCATCTTTGTCTTCACCCAACTCCATGTCAAGGTCTTGGCCTTCATTTCCAACTTCTAATCTCAAGTCTTCACCATTTTCTTCACCCAAAGTTTCTTCATCATCTTCAATATTAACCACAACCTTGGGTTCTTCATCATTTTTCTCTTCTTTACTTCCATCATTTCCATTGATGGAGACTTCATCAAAAGCATCTTCTTCTTCTTCTTCTTTATCCTCTTCTTCCTCCTCATTTACTTCCAAGATTGATTTCTTTGACTTGGTATTTCTATCAATATCATCAATCTTGTAGTCCATATTATTAAATTTAATCATTAAATCCCCAACTTGTGCCTTTAAGTCCTTTACATCATCATCCAAACTTGACATTTTCTTGATTATGATTTTCAAGTCTCTTTTGATGTTGTCTTGAAATTCATGTAGGTTTGTCAAGATTTGGTTTAAGACGTCATAATTTCTTTGAGGATGAGGAGGTCTTCTATCGATATTTTCCCTAGGAATGTCCCTTTGATCTCCAACATTTATATGAACATCCCCTTCTTCATTTACTCCAATATGAATATCATTTCCTCCATCTTCTTGGCCTTCTTCATCTTGGGGCACATTTTGCACATTTGGCTCTTGATGCCCTCTTTTCTCTATCTCCTTCCTTTAAGTTTCACAAACTTTTGGAGATTTCTTGTGTGCAATCATAGCTGCCAACAATTCCTCAATTGTACACATTGAATGGAATTTCCATTGTCCATTGTCCATTTACCAATATCATGTGCATTTGATGGATTTTACCTTGATTATACTTGTGGTTCCATTCACTCCTTTGAGTGGGAGTAGAGAGTTTGATCTTGAACTTCTTTAATAGGAGAGTCCACATGCTTCCATAGGGAAGGGACTTCTTTTAGGTCTCATTGCTCCTTCCTTGAAGTACTTGAGTGCCAAATAAGCAAAAATTTCTCTTCTCTTTTCTACCAACCAAAGCATGATAGTCATTTGCAAGTATGATATGGAGTTCTTGTGACCTCCTACCGGAACAACCACATTTGAGACAAAATAATGGAGTATTCGCCCGTACTCATCAAGCTTGTTTGTCTCTCTTTATTTGAACTTGTCAAATACCCCTTTAATATTGAAGTGTGTTTTGAACTTCCTAATGTCAAGTTCTTCTTCTTTCGGCACTTTTCCGAAATTATCAAAGTATCTAATGGCATCCTCATCTAGCTCAATTCCAAGGATATTACTTAGCATAGCCTCGGAGAAAATAAATTCTAAGTTTCCATCACTTGATGTCCACCAATAATGCCCATCATGTTTATTCCCTTCTTCTCGAAGGTTTGCTCCGAACTCATAAATGGTGACGGGTTAATAATCATGATCAAATAAAAAAAGATTAAGCCACCCCATTTATACAAAATAACCATTTATTTCTTCTAGTCCCACATCATCCTCAACTCTATACCCAAGAAGAATTCCCCTTTTCTCATTCACTAGATTCTCATAAATTTTACTAGCATCTTTGGAGTAAAATCTAGAAGATACCTTTGTGGTGGTGTAGGATGAGGATTCGCCCTGAAATCTTGAGGGAGGAGGTAGAATGGGATGATCATCGTCGGACTCCGTTTCTTCGTCGGAGTGAGTCAACTACTTTGATTTTCCTCTTCCCTTATCGGCTTTCTTGTTTTCCTTTGCTTTCTTTGGATTGCGCTCACTTGATTCTCTAATTGTTAGTGGCTTTTCAAGAGGTCTTTTGGTGGGAGGTTTCTTCTTTGAATAATTGTCTTTGGGTTTTCCTTTGGAAGGATTTTTTAGAAAGATTTGGCTTTGATTTTTTTATCCATGAAAGTTTGAATATTATGTTTGTGAAAGGAATTGAGGTTTAGAAGTGTATAGGCTTCGAATTTGATGAATTTTGATGCTTCTATCTCATCTTGTGAAGGCTCAATTTGTATAACTGTTTAGCTTATTGAGGATTGATCATTGTTTTCTCCTTTATCACACTTCTTGATTGTATCAAGATCTTGAAGTGTGATTGAGATGTCCTCTATACCTTCACAAATTGAGTCCTCAATCCTAGACTAGCCACCTTTGGCTCTTGCACTTCAACTTCTCCTTTGTAGTATGCTCCAAGCATATTCATCATGGAATGAGCATATTCGCATTCATGCACTTTGTTGAGAGCTACTTCATTTAATGCACAACAAAGAGCATTTAAGGCCTTGAAGTTGAGTGTCATCCTCTTGTAGTCTTCTTCATCATCGTCTTTCCTAGACTTTGGCACCATGACACCTTGTGTGTAGATTGAAGGAATAAAATGACCTTCTTCTATAATGTTCAACAAGGAAATGTCATTAGAAGACAAAAACAATTTAAATTCACATTGCCAACTTTCAAAGTTGGAGCCATCAAATAGAGGAGGTCTAGAAGGGGATTGATCATCTAAATTGGAAAATCTATGAGCAATGGATCCTCCTAGAATGTAAGTCCAATAAAAATAAGACTAGGCTTTGATACCAATTGAAATACCCCTTTGAGGGTATAGAACCTAAGGAGAGGAAAGGGAGGTGAGTTATGTTCTTAAAAACTTTTTAAACTTTTCCAAAATTTCTTTGCCTAAGTGTTCACCTTAACAACAATTATATTGTATAAGCACATAAGGTGATTCAATTATGATCAAGGCAACATAGATGACTAAGTGAAGCAATCGTATAAAACAAGGAAACATGTGTTGATTTCTATCCTAGGCAAATAGTTCATGTAAGCAAGTACACAAGTTATAGCAATTCATGAACTATAAAGTTAAGGAGAAGGGATAGAGAAAACTAACACAAGGATTTATAGTGGTTCGATTCACAAAGAATCTACATCCACTACCTTAGTACAAACCCAAGGATTTCAACATCCACTAATGGATACACTTTTACAACTAATGCAATGTGGGTTCTACCTTTTACAATTGCCCCCAACAAATTAGGACTTTTGCCTCACAAAGAAGTCTCCACTCACAAAGAGGACTTTTGCCTACACATAGGACTTACAAACACTCACCGAGAGTGAAGCTCACAAAGATCTTTTTGCTAGTTGACAAAGAACTAGTTCTCAACAAATGAGAAGGCTGGGTAATCAATCTCTTTCAAAAGAGATTTTACAATTTAGCTCACTACAAAGAATTCCCTCTTGGAATGGATTTACAATTTAAGCTCTGATCACTCTTTGAGAATAGAAAGATAGATGAAGTTTATAGCTCAACACAGATGCTTTTGAATGATATGAAATTAAGCTCAAAAGTGTTTGCTTGTGTGTTTATGAAGTGTATATGCCTATGCCCACTTATGGCTTGATTGGTTATGAAAATTCAGTTTTAGAAGCTATTTATAGGACAAGAATACACAAGCTTTGTTGGTCACAACGACTATAATTTTGGCCTTGAATTGACAGCTTTGGTCGACCGCTACTAGACATTAGGTCGACCAGAGTACCTTGAATCAAATGTTACAGGCCCTCTGTTCTCTTCTCGGACGACCACATTCATGGGATCATGTCTACCGAAGCAATGTCGGTTGAACTACCTTATATGAAGGTCATCCGAAGAGAATATAGCCATTGGAGCATTGGAACATTCAAAACTCGAATAAGGACAAAAACACACTGGTCGACTGCATCAACACTGGTGGTCGACGGGACAGCTCTGGTCTACCGAGGCAAAGCCTATGTCGACTGGAGTGCAGTCCCAAAGGGGTTTTTACACTTAGTTAAGTTTCTAATGTTCTCATGCACATGCCTAAGTGTTTTGTAAAGATATAAAACACATTTTAAAGTACTTAGTCATTGACCAACTAGTTTTGAAAAACCTTTTCAAATAATAGAACAAAGTGAAACATGAGGTTTTTAAAACATGGATTGTTGAGCTTTAAACAATCTTATATTCTAGTATTCTCAAGGGAAAGATTAGTCACAAAGGATTACCTATAAGCTTAGACTAATCTTCCTAAGGTCTTCAAGTTGATTCTTCTTGGAGCTTTTATTTTAAGCCTTTGATCAACATCTTCTTGAGTGATGAAGTCCTCTTGCATTCTTGAGGTAGTGTATTGGACCTCCCACTTCTTCTTGTCAAGGAGTCTACCACTTGATTGTACTCTTGTTGGATTGAGTAGCTCTTGACATGTTGATCTTCCTTCTTCATTGACTTTGCAAGTTCTTCCATAGCATGTGGATTGACTTCAAGCTTGTGCTATGGAGTCTTGCAAAGTGTAGCTTCCTTGTGTGTATGATCATACCTTTGATGTACACAAGGAGCTAACTTACCATTTTCATCAATGTTGGTGTGTGAGTGCTAAGGATCATATCGTTAAGAACATGCTCACACAAACATTAGAACTATCAATGGTTCGTTATCATCAAAACAAGATTGATCACTTTACCCTTTGGGCCAACAAAATTTTACTGCAACCATAGCAGTCAAACTCGCGAGTTGACTCGTAGGATCGTACGATCCTACGAGTTTTAAGGGGTCTTTCGAGTTAGATCCTACGTAGAATCGGTAATCCGGTAGGATCGGTGTAGAAACGTAGGATCGGTACGATCCTACCGATCCTACGAGTCCACTCAAAACTAAATTTTTTTATTTTTTATTTTTTTTGCTGAAACACTTTATATTTTTTCTATTTTTTTTATCATTTCATATACTCAGAACTAATATTTTAAGATGTATACAAATTTATATATCTCAAGTGATATTTGAATCTTAATTAAAAATAGAAATTACGCACATTTTACCAATTAAATTAACTCAGGTTGACTTTTTTGCTGAATACTTAGTCATTAAAAATGAAGTTTCACCATTTGAATCATGTTTCAATAACAGTTAAATTCTTTACTTAGTCATTAACTTCTGTGATTAACTGTTTCAATTCTGACATTTTCTTTGAAAATTTTTGTTGTTTCACAATAATCTCAGCTATTTTTACAAAATCCTTTTACATTGCCTTTATTTAATGTTGTTAACTTCAAATTAAATTTAATAAACATGTTTCATTTTAGTACATGATATTTGTACTTTTATCTTTATAATTAATAAACATACTAATAACTTGAATGATTTAGTATTTGATTATCTTTTTTTTTTCTTTAAGACACTTTAAATTTGTGATTGAAATGTTTTTCTAAGAGTACATATATATTTTCAAATAATTTTTTAAAATAAGTAGGATCTACGATCCGAGTTACGATTCTAAGATCCTACGATCATCATATGCCCTTCCGATCCTACGTAGGATCACGAGTTTGACTTCCTTGACTGCAACTATAATGCATTGATAGCACACTACAAGAAAACTCATATTTACAGACCGAAAACTCCAGTCTCAAAATTAGAGACGAATTACCTACCTATTTGAAACCGGGAATAATTCGGTCTCTAATATGTCCATAGGTTGTTGCTATCTTTATGTCTTTGACCATCTCAATTAAAAAATAAACTGGTCTCTAAAAGGATGCTATTTAGCTACCGATTAGAGATAAACTTGATGAGTAAACTAATACAAAATAAAATTACGAGAAAATTGAAGAAAAATGACACCGTTTAAGACATTAGTCTCTATTCGGTCTCTAAATTTGGCAACCAAATAGAGACCGATTTTTAAAACGCCGTTATTTTTCTATGTAATAAAATAATTCAAAAAAATAAACATATTGATGAACAAAATAACGTCATTTTAGTAGTCGGTCTCTAAATTTATAAACCGAATAGAGACTGATATTTAAAACGTCCTCGTTTCAGCTTGCAATAAAAAAATTCAAAACAAAATAAAGATATTGATGAACAAAACGACGTAGTTTTTGTAGTCGGTCTCTAACTTTAGAAATCGTATAGAGACCGAACTGTAAAACATCGTCGTTTCTGCATGCAATAAAACTTTTAAAAAACAGTG
Organism: Vinca minor; assembly: GCA_026122235.1. Lineage (NCBI taxonomy): Eukaryota > Viridiplantae > Streptophyta > Magnoliopsida > Gentianales > Apocynaceae > Vinca > Vinca minor. The sequence continues at coordinate 213,961 of JAOCZM010000039.1, read as the reverse complement.
AATATATAGATGAACAAAACGACGTTATTTATATATAGGTCTCTATTTAGTTTCTAAAATTAGAGACTGGTTATATAAACAATGTTGTTTTCCGACTCTCAAAGTGAACATGGTTCTGGCCAAGAAAATTGCCAAAACTATTTAATATATCAAGCATGGAAAGAGAAATCAGGGATGGACGTGAAGCAACATCGTTTTGTTTTGTGTAGCGACTGAATATCAAAACGAGGTCGTTTTGCGGATAGTAATCTATTGATATAATAGATTAAAACGCCATTGTTTTTCCACTCAGTCTTTAAATATAAAGACCGATGCCAAAATGACATTGCTTTGATATTAACCAAGTTATATCCATATTCCCTCTATCGATTTGTTCCAGTTTCTAAATCCCCTCCAACACTTCCCTCTCCCTTTGATCGGCACCACCACCACCACCGGCACCGCGCCCCTCTTCCTCCATTTAGCACCGTTGTGATACCCATGACCTTTTGACCTTAGTAATTGAATGATATTAAATGAGTCATATGTGTTTAATTCATTTTGCATGTGTTATATGTTATGTACATATGTGTTTAGGGGTGCTATGTTGTGTTTGGGAAGTTTGGGGGCCTAAGTGATGCTTGAGAAAGGTTGTTAGTTGGGGGTGGTTAGTGCAGGGAAACACTATAAGTTGGATAAGAGAAGAGAAAAGAAGAAAATGAGAGGGAAGTTAAGAAAAAATTAGAAATCTGGAAAACTTGAGTGTTCATAGCAAAACAGCAATTTGACATAGTAATCGAAGCCTGCTCTACTCTATTCTTATTTCTAAAGTTTAAGGACTTCAAGAACCACATTCTGAGTGGTGGATATTAGATTTCAACGATTCAATTAGGAGTAATTGCTCTCAGAAGTTGTCCTTGCAAACTAGAAAATTCTGCTTCATGTTCTTCCTTTGGTTATTTGATTAAGTGTTCAAGGTAAGGATCCTCCGTTCTTGTTTTTTCAGTACTAAAATGTATGAACTGGTCTTTGTTCAAATTATGGAATTGCTTGAAAGATTTTTCATGTTTTTACGCATCAAAATCAAGATGAAGAAATGGAGTATATTTGCATATCTTGTATGATCAATGTGATGATATATACGTATGTCTTTGTATAATTGCTAGATGCATTTCCATAAGAGTCAGCATCTGCATATTCTCAATCTAGAGCTCTTATCTATTGATGACCCTAGTCCAAGATATATCCCGAATATGATATGTATAAGTGCCAGGGAGCGCTTTCTATCCCCTATGAGGCCCGGACCCTTGCAGGAGTAAAAAGTGAGGGTCATTAACAGTGTTGTGGTGTTCAAGAGGATGAAGGATGACATAACAAGGGGTATATCCTTAAACAACCTTTATGTGCCTTACCAAATATGATATGACAAATATGTGACCTTTCCGAACGGGTAATAGTAATTTGGGGTTGTTAACAATTGGTTAGTGTTTTTGCTAGAAGATTGAGCACGGTTGTAGAATTGCTTGTTGCATGTCATATTGATATCCATCATGTCAAGTTATTATGTGTTGGAAAGCTACGAGTTATGATATGATATGTTTAAGGTGCTCAAAGCACGATTTCTGATATGTATGTGATCGATTTGATAAGGTATTGTTATGACATACTATGTTTATTGTTTGGTATCATTTTTATATGTTAAAGTGAGTCTAAAATAAGTGTTTTGGGTTGAGAATATTGAAAGTGCAAAAAATGAATTTTTCTTCACAAAATAAGCTTGAAAAATGACTGTCCTGAATTTCGAATAAGATACCAGTCACCCAGACCAAACTACTAGGGCTGATTGCGGACGACTTGCAATGGATTGCGATCGACCAGGTTAATAACTCTGTCGACCAAAGCTCTTGCGATCGACTGACATACCTATTCCGTCATCTGGACTTTTGCCAAAGTTTCTGTCTTGATCTCGGACGACCCTTCGGTCGACCGAGGTCCTATATCTATAGTCCGAGGTTTCCTTTTCACACTTATTCTTTTATGATTTATGTATTGTTCACATTGTTAATGTTCTGAACTCTTATGTTATGTGTTCAAGTACTTTACAAGTGTTTTAAAGATGTTTACAGGTTTTGTCAAGTCAAGTTTTATGTTCTTCATATGTTTGGGAAAACAAAGAATGTTTTGAGGTATTTTGGTCCTCCATCCCAAGGGCGATCGATCCTTACTGGGCTAGTGTGGCTCATCCTTTTATATCTATGTTTTGCAGATAAGTAATTTGATGATGTTGATGAGGAAGTCGGGGTACGATGAACAGATTCCTTAACAACTAGTTATGATGTAATAGAAGCATTTATTATAGTTGAACCATCTAAGTACTTTTACTAAGTTATGTATTCACTTTAAGTACCGATCATCTTTATGGTTTTGAAGAATATATTATGTCAATGGTTCTTTGTCTCATTGGTAGATGAGACATAGTTAGGTCACTTTCTGGTTACGGGGTGTCACAACTACCACCACATCGTTTTGTCCTGCAAATCAAGGTCTGCGTAGGTTTGTTTGATTTTCTTGGGTTGCTTTGAAAATGTTAACGAATCTTGATTTGATCAAATGCTAAAAATGACATCTTTTGCATCAGGCGACGCCGGCCACAAAAATGCTTTTGCCGACAAGAAAACGTGTTTGCGTCGGTCATGCGACATTAATTGAGGGGTCGCATGGAAAGGCACCACAAAAACTTTGCGACGGGAAGTATCTGGCACTATTAGTTTTTTCAACGGGAATTTTTGTAATTTTGAAGCTTTTTTATTGACTTGAAAAATTAGCAAAAACGGCTAATTTTTTAAGGGATTCATGGGCAGAAACTCGTTCTAAACACCCATGAGTCCCCCCACCAGAAGGATCCGCTCATTCCATGGGAATTGAAAATTAAAACGAAAGCTTACATTTTTCAGCTAAAGAATCTGATTCTTGAATGAAAGATTCTGATTCTTGGACTTTCAGAGATTGTGTTGCTGCCACTAATAGTTTTCCCTTTACGGAATTGCCCTCAACCGGTATCCACGCGACGAAACGAACAATGATTGATATCTTTTCATTTTTCAGAGTTTTGGGAATTAGAGAGAAAGGAAGAGGCAAAAAACCGAAATCTAATTTCGGAGTACTTTTGGATTGCGACTCAATTGATCAGTATTTAGGGTTTCGGCTAAAAGAGGTTTATATAGGGTGAGAGAGTTTGTTCCCAGAACCAACTCTCACGTCCTCAACCTCTTTCGGGAGTGGGAGTCATTAACTCCCACGTTCCATAAACCTCTGCTGGTAGTGGGAGTCTTTATCGCATAATAACTCCCACGTAATCCCAGTTATAGCCAAATATCGAAAATGCCCCTTCTTAATCTCTAATTCAAATAATAACGTTTTTATTATTTTCAAAAAATAAATGTCAGATAAAATGAACCTAGACACATTCTAGATTCATTGAATCTGGACATGAAGCTCGGTAACTCGTCTATGCATGTGACCCTGTAGGTTCATATCACAATGGCAATGAAAACACACTTAGTGGTAGTATGTGTTCATAAATCACAAGCGGTCCCTTGCAGGACATTGTGACTACCTAGAGTGAATGAATATGCGGTGGAACCTAATATCAATCCACTATTTAATCCCTTTGTCTCGCGATATCCTAATTAAGCATAAGGCATGGTAGTCGTCGCCTTTATAAAGCTTAATTGTATTTATGCTCGATCTCCAGGTAGACTGTTCCAACAAACAATATTTAATAACCACTTTATTAAATATATTTGAGCACGGCCATGCATTTAACCAGTCTTTCCCTATCGAGGGGCCCATGGTTATCCCTATCTAATAAGAGAGGGACAAATTCCTTACAATGCCTCTCACATTCAAGTCATGATAGGATACTACATCCGATCATCAGTCGTATTGATTACTCGATTAAAAGTAACGTTCGACTGAGTCAAAACGTGGCTCCATTCATGCTAGAATCAATGGAGACATAAGGTCTAAGGATTCCAAAATAGTATTGAGGAAGTAATACTTATGACTAAGGATCATGAAGTATTACTTCTCTAACGGATCACACATGATTTGTAAAACATAATCATCAATCAAACATCATACTAGTTTTATTTCATTGTAAAGAACCTTACATAAAATTAAGAACAACTAGAATAGTAATTACATAGGCTGATGAGTTTTACTATCAAATCACGCATTTGATGTTCAGAAGAAAAATTAACTATTCAAATGACATGCTCAAAATATATAAAACGTACAACATATGCTAATGGGCTTAGGGCACAACTAACAATTTTTGGGGCTTTGCATTAGACTGACCATGGTTTAGTAGAAAGGGCTAACCATGGCAGTAAAAAACTACGCTGAAACATTTTTTACATATCCCACCTCAAGACACACAATGGAATCACACAAATTGAACAACTGAGCAAGCCACAATTAATTGAAATGCCCCAAAAGATAATAAGATATATTGATATATAGGATGGAAATATCAATCACTTCATGAACTAAGATCCTTGCAAAACATAAACCTATCCACTACTACTTAGTTGATACTATTAAACATTAATAGTGTTTCATCAATCCACCTAATCAGTAAAACAAGTAAATATATAATAATCCAAACCAGAACATGAAGCAAACTCTTACTGCACTAGCCGAAGAACAAGCTGTTGGGGTCTTCAATGGTAAGAATCTCCACCAATAAATGGACCAAGAAAATGAACTGCAAGAATTTAGTAACATAACACTCTAAGGTTAGGATTTGGGAAATAAAAATGGAGATGGAATCAAGATAAGGAGGTAATGAGAATTGAAGGAAACTCACAAGGTTAAGGGAGAAACCGCCTAAGCCAATTTCAGTATTTTTCACTCCATGACCTTCTTCATCTGCATCACTTCACTATAAATAGCTAGGGTTGGGATCCCAAGACTGATCTCCTCCCTCCAGCTCCGCAAACTCTAACATCCTTGAAGAATCAACGGTGATTATTGAATAGTCCCTTGCAGCGAATGAAAAATCGCCAACCAAGCTTGAAAACATCTTCTCCCTTATTCCATTATGCTGCAAAGTACTGGAATTAGAATGGCTAAAACAATGTTGTTTTTTTCAAAACAACATCCCATTTACAATTTACTCAACTAATATATTTAATACTCCCTCTCAATTATGTTATAAATGTGAATAGTATTTCCCTCCACTCAGCAGCCATGACATTTCCCCTTTCTTGAAAAAGACTTGTCCTCAAGGATGAAAGTGAAAAAATACACCACCTCCGTAGTTTGTTGGTGATGCCTCATACTGCAACTTTTTAGATTCTCTCGGATCAAACACACATATGATGTCATCTCACCCTAAAAGGTCCATTTTTCCAAAATAGTTCACAAGATTGCATATTGAAAGCATGTCAACAACAGATAGGTTGTACAATCCAGCGAGATCATCACGATTTCCATGGATGCTAAAAACTGGCAAGCCAACATTTAAATGATGGTCTTCATAATTTACTTGACCAAACAAGTTGGCAAATTTCATTGTCTGATCACTAACTAACAACTTGGAACTGCACATCTTGATCATTAAGGCAATGACGACGAAGTATCTCAATTGTTTTTACTAGGGTTGTCTTGGAGGGCTCGTTCTCATGAGATAAATCGCCACCGAGAAGTAAGAAATCCACTTTCTTTTGCTCATCAATTGAGCAAATCTCTTCAAACGTTTGAAATGAATTAATCATGACTTCGAACCTCATTGTTCTCCATAGAGCCTAGATGACAATCCGCATCAACAAGTACACATAGCTTATTCCTCATATCTTCTCTTGAAGAGTCAATCATTTTGGAGGAGTTCGATCTTTTTACACCCTCATCCCCTGTCATGTTATCATAGAATCGAAGACTAAGCTTATCAGTTGATGGAATTAGCTCCCTTACTACTCTTGCAGCTTCCTCTAACATGTCAGCATTCATCAGATATAACTCCTCTAAATTATGCTGTGATTTCAGAAATCTAGAAAATGCCATAACACAATCCTCGCCCAAAGCACTAAATGAAAGACTAACGTACCTCAGTCGACAACCTTCAAGAGCATATGCAAATATTGTCATAACTTTGCGAACCTCAACTTCAGGTCTTATTGCTACAAAATCAGATAGGTCAACTTTTGTAAGCCGATCCTTGATAGGTGACAAAATTGGCTCATCTATGCGGGCAACATCCAAACCAAAACTCCTATTGCTGAAACATATCTTGTTGAATTTTTTTTCCAGGATATCCTAATGGTATCAATAGTTCCTTAGCCTCTTCTCCTTCAATAAAATCCCTACGACCTCCAGATATATCAAATACAGTTCCAGAAAACGCTTCTTCAACTTTTTCAGAAACTAAAATACCACGAGCTTCCTTGACTCTAGGTCCTCTTTTGACAAATTCCAGCATAAGCTCACTCGATTCTTTAGCATAAAGTTGCACGGCAGAACTTGCACCTTCATCAGGATTTTTCACGAACTGTTGGTTTGCAGCAGCAAAAGTCACAATTTCTATTTGCTTGGCGTCTTCCTCAACTCCTTAATTGATGATATTAAATATTTGAGAAGGGATTTTGATCTTTATGCTTACAATGCTTTTGATGTTGCATCTTGCACCTCCATTGATCATTTTAATATAGATAGCTTAAGGCATGACCTTCATAGGTTATATGATTCCTTAGCCAAGCTATCTATGAGATGTAACATCACAAACTGGAATGATTGTAGCTATTGTTTTCTTAACTCTTATTATAATCATTCATGTAGTTTTAAACTTGAAAATGTTGATCCTTGCACACATAATTGCCACTTGAGAAACCACATTGACAATGAAGGACATTTACAAAAGGTACCAAGTGTTTCTCTAAGTCTTCTTGTATGTTCAAAACGATATGAGCTTCACAATGAAGAGATGAACCCCAAGAAATGACAAAAATGAGCTAAGACTCCAAGTAAAGAGCCATGTGCCAAGGACAACAAAAATGTAAAGAGTTCATCAAGAAACTCAAATTCATCTATCCAAGATGACTCTAGAAAGGACTACTCAAGGTGCCTCATTGGACTACTTGATGAAGAAGATAAATTTGCAATTCAAAGTCCAAATTCCTTGAGTCATGAGGTACAAAGCTTAAATTCAACTCCAAATAGTGTTCATGGTAGTGATGATGATCCTTATGTGCTATTAAGTGATTTATATGATGAGTTGAAAAAGATGGAAAAGAAGAATAAAAACATATGTGAGAAACTTTATTGCTCATTAAATGATAGATCCAAATTGCATGTAGTGTACAATGAACTTCTTGCCTCATCACAGTACCTAGAAAAGGAACATGATAGTATGCTCTTATCCATAGATTCCTTAACTCTTGAAAATCATGAATTGCTTGACAAGGTGCAAAATGTTAACTCTAAACTTGTTGAGTATGATTTGGTAAGGCGTAAACTTGGTTTTCTTAACTCTTATGTGGATAAGTTTACATGTGCAAGAGATATACTTGGAAATGTGCTTGTTGCTCCATATGCTTATCTTGATAATAATTGCCTAGAGAGCAAACACAAGCACAAGTATGCACCCTCTAACTCGTTTGATGCTAGAACCTCATATTACTCTAATATAAATGTTAATTGCTCTTATTGTGGCATATTTGGTCATCATGCTACTCGTTGCATCATTAGAAAGAAGATTGAGAGAGGTGCTAAAACTGTATCGGTTGAAATGAATCCTAGATCTAACCCCTCCCCCCCCCCTCCCCTCCCCAAGGACCCAAAAGAAAATGGGTACCAAAAATTACTTATATTGTAGGAAACAGGGGATTTTTGGTCGACCGCACAAGGCACCGGTCGACCGAATAAATGGTCAAAATGCCTCAGGCAAAAGAAAAGTATCCCGGTCTACTGCATCAAACTCTCGGTCGACCACAACAAAAGGCTTAACAGAAGCGGGGTGTCCCGGTCGACCGAACCCCTTCCCCAGTCTACCGAAATTGAGACAAAAAGAAATTCAATTTATCTTGGACGAGGTTCGGGCGACCGGATAAGACCTCCAATCGACCTAAATGTCGTGAAACAGTAGTTTTAAAAAGGGTTTCGGTTACAAATTTTCAAATTCCAAGCTTTCCCTCTTCTAAACTCTCAAAACTCTTCATATTATTCCTCAAAGATCAAAGCCCCCACATTCCCAAACATAAATTCCTTCCATATCCCTTCAATTCATATTACAATGAAGACAAATTTGAACACAAATCCACCTTCAAAATCTTCCAAAGATCAATCTGATCAAAACCCTCCCAAAAAGAAACCAACTACAAAAAGTCCCCTTGAAAATCCATTAATGATTAGAGATTTAAATGAGCCCGCTCCAGAGAGAGAGCAAATACGAAGAGAATGGTCGATCGAAGCAAAGGGAAATAAAAAAAGACCAATCACTCTAATAAGGAAACGGAGTTCGATGAAGACTATCTCATTCCGCCTAATTCTTCTCGATTCCAAGGAGAATCCTCTTCCTACACCACCAAGAAGGTAACTCCTAGATTTTACGCTGAGAAAGTTAAGGCTTTATATAAAAATATAGTGAAGCAAATGAGAGGAATAATTCATGAGTATGTTATTGATAGTAGTATGTTCAAGGGGCATTAGATGAGGTTGTTCAGTACTTCATTGATATGGGATGGGTACCTCTATTTTCTCAAAAGTGTGAAATTTACTCCTTCGCCATATACAAATTTGGTGCTAATCTTAGAGAGGAAGGGTTGAGAGATGATGGGTTATATTGGTGGACCTCAAGGGTATGAGGCTTGGAATTTAGCTTCTCGGTGTTAGTAGTGCCCTAGGACCATTAGCATATGTCGTACGTTTTATATCTTTTTTAGCATTTCATATGAATAGTAAAATTTTACTTATGAACATCAAATGCGTGATTTGATAGTAAAACTCATTTGCTTATGTAATTACTATTCTAGTTGTCCCAAGTTTTATGTAATCTATTTTACAATGAAATAAAACTAGTATGATGTTTGATTGATGATTACGTTTTACTAATCATGTGTAATGAATACAAATCATATCATAGATGCAATATATAGGGATACATTGTATTGGACGTGATCCGTTAGAGAAGTAATACTTCATGGTCCTTAGTCATAAGTATTACTTCCTCAATACTATTTTAGAATCCTTAGACCTTATGTCTCCATTTGATTCTAGCATGAATGGAGCCACGTTTTGACTCAGTCGTACGTTGCTTTTAATCGAGTAATCAATACGACTGGTGATCGGATGTAGCGTCCTATCATGGCTTGAATGTGAGAGGCATTGTAAGGAATTTGTCCCTCTCTATTATTAGAGAGAGATATCCATGGGCCCCTCGATAGGGAAAGACTGTCTAAATGCATGGCCGTTCTCAAATGTATTTGATAAAGTGGTTATCAGATACTATTTGTTGGAACAGTCTACCTAGAGATCGAGCATAAATATAATTAAGCTTAATAAGGGTGACGACTACCATGCCTTATGCTTAATTAGGATATCGCGAGACAAAGGGATTAAATAGTGGATTGATATTAGGTTCCGTTGTACATTCATTCACTTTGGGTAGTCACAATGTCCTGCTATGTACCGCTTGTGATTTATGAACTCACACTACTACTAAGTGTGTTTTCATTCCCATTGTGATATGAACCTACAGGGTCACACGCATAGACGAGCTAACGAGCTTCATGTCCAGATTCAATGAATCTAGAATGTGTCTAGGTTCATTGTATCTGACATTCACTTTTCTGAGAATAATAAAGTGTTATTATTCGAATTAGAGATAAGGGGCATTTTCGGTATAGCTGGGATTACGTGGGAGTTATCATCCGATAAAGACTCCCACTACCAGTAGAAGTCTAGAGGACGTGGGAGTTAAAGACTCCCACTGCCGAGAGGAGTTGAGGATGTGAGAGTTGGTTATGGGAACAAACTCTCATACCTTATATAATGGTCTCTTGGCCGAAACCCTAGCCTATCAATTTTTCAGCCGCAAAAATCACCAACTCTCTGAAATCTGATTTCAGTTTTCGGTCTCCCTTTTCTCTCACAATTCCGAAACTCAGAAAGACGAAGAGCTAGCACTCGCTGCCCGTCTCGTCGCGTGGATACCGGTAGAGGGATATTCCGCAAAGGGAATTCCGTTGGTGGCAACAAAGTATCCAAGAAACAACATCTTCCATTCAAGAATCGGATTCTTGAACCCGAAATTGTAAGTCTTTTCTTGCTGTTTTTCGATTTGTTTTGTATGAGCGGATCCTTCAGGGGAGGACTCATGGGTGTTTGGAACGAGTTTCCGCCCATGAATCCCTTCACTCGGAAGCTATGGTTTGTGACATACTTGGAGTTAGATTTGAGATAGACTCAATTAAGTATTTTAATAACTCCGGTAGTATACCAAGAGAAGAAGACTTAGATATTGGTAGTTTCAAAACTTATTTCAACATTCAAGGATCTTTTAACAAGTCTAAGGAGAAAGAGACAAATAAATTGGACGAATATGGTCGAAATCTTCACCATATGGTCTCAAATGTGGTTGTCCCCATATCCTGTCATAAAATCTCCATGACATATCTTCAAACGACCGTGATGCAATGGTTGGTTGAACTGAAGAATACTAGCTTTGGCTACTTGTCCCTCAAATACTTCATGGATAGCGTCAACGAAGCAAACAAGTTTCTACCTTATGGGAGTATGTGGACACTTTTATTCAAGAAGTTGAAGCTCAAGTTAACAACTCACACTCAAATAAGTGATAGGTACAACATCTACAATGAGGGTCAATTCCACAAAATGCACATGATCATAGTAAATGGAAAATGGAAATTTTATTGTCGATGCACAAATGATGAGCTATTGGCGGCCTTGATCACACACAGCAAGAGCCCTAAAGTGTGTGAAACTTTGAAGAAGGTCATTGAAGAAAGGGGGATTCAAAGGACAAATGTGCAACATGTGCAAGAAAAAGTTCAAGGTGGGGATGGTCAAATATTTGAGGACATCAATTTTGGGATTAATTAGCAAGGTGGAGTTGAAGCAAATGTTGGACCTCAAGAGGAGGTTTCAAGGGAAAATGTGGAAAGACAAGCCCCTCCCCCATCAAGAGATGATCCAAACAATGACATCCTCAAACAAATTATGTTAAGTTTGAATGATTTTCAATAAAATTTCAACAACAAATTGGAGAATGTCTTTGTTAAGTTGTCAAGCTTGGAAAATGAGGTGAAAGACTTGAAGAATAAACTATGGGAGTTTGAGACCCGATTTGATGAAATAGAGTACAAGGTTGATGATGTTATTAGACACACAACATCTAATAAATCAACCTTGGTACAAAATGATGAGAATGAGAGTGAAGAGGAGGAAAATGAATAAGAAGAGGAAGAAGATGATTAATCTACCAATGAAGATGATGGAAGTGATGAAGAAAAAGATGAAGAGGAGAAAATGAGGATGAGCTCATAGGAGTTGTTGAGATTGAAGAGGATAATAATGATGAGGATGAGGGTCTAGAAGTTGATATGAATATTGGGGATAATGAAGAAAAGAGCAAAGAAGAAGAGGGAAACAAGGAAATTGAACAAGGAGATGTGGACATGGATTTGGTTGAAAACAAAGATGAAGCTTCAAGCACACATGATCAAGATGACCAAGAAGATTGAAGAAGATCAAGAATCTCGTTGAGGAATTCAAGGTGCACGTAGCAATCTTCAACCCAATGAGAAAATTCTTAAACTCAATCTCTCTTTATTATATATTCGTTATCTTATTTCATGTTTTCCCCTATGTACCCATAAAATAGCAAATTGTTGTTCTTACACTTTCATATCTTGTATCAATTGCTTTTGTAATGGACACCTTGATGTATAACACGTTTTTGCTCTCAGTGTTTTGATTTTTTTTGAGCATGTTATATTTAGAAAGAGTTGAATGATTTGATCATTTGTGATGAAAGCTCATTTTGAACCCCCTCCCCCTCTATTTCTATTGTTCTTTGCTTCGGGGGGAGTTTTTAGATGCTATGTTATGTTTTCATTTGATCTATATATCATGAGGTCTTTGTTTTGATGTTTATATTCAAGTCTTAAGCATGATCTTATGTGGTTGATCATCTAGATGCTTGACTTAGGATATAAACTGTGATTGTGGCATTTTGTATGCATTGGTATGTGCCTATGGCTGTTTGGATGTGGTTTAAACTGTGAATTGCAAGTTTTTCTGCTTTCTGCCATAAGTCGGGTCGACTGGACATTGGGCCTCAGGTCGACCGAAGCTTTGCTGTCGACCATAGGCTTTCATGCGGTCAACCGGAGCAACCATATATCAGCAAAATTTGAGCTTCAACTTCAGTAATTTGTAAGTTTTGCTGTTTTAATTCATATGGGTACAAACTTAGGGGGAGCATTTCTATGTTTTTCATTTTATACCCCCCTCATATATGTGATGTATGCTCACTTGTTCAAGTTTATACATCATCACATCAAATGTTGGCTTTGTTTTCATAATTTTCATATATTATAGCCAACTCTTGTTAGTTATTTGGGAGTGTATGATTTTATATGTTCATATTTTGCATATACTCTCCCACATTTGAGATCATTATCTTATTTTATCTATCCATTGATCTCATATAGTTCTTGGTTAGCCTTATTCTTAAAGAGTTGTTACACTCCTTCAGCTAACCATTAACTTGTAGAGGAATGTGCTTTAAAGTGTTATCTTACACTTCCTCTAGTTCCTATAGTTTGTGATGCATATGCTTAAATATCATACTCATTGTATCACATCCATTTCTACTTTGTTGGCTATGATTTTCATACTTGTTTTCATCTTAAAATAGCTAACATTGTTGTTTGGTAAACGGGGAGCTTGTGGCTCTAGGTTATATTCTTTATCTACTTTGATTTTAGCATAGATTGTTGTTCCATTTTTTAGTCATATGACCATCTTTAACTTTATGTGTCATTATGGACTCTTCTCATTTTGAAATCAACAAAGCTTCTTCAAAATTTATCCTTCTTCAAATATTTTTGGTCTTTATGTATGATCCTTTAGTTTATTTTTTATCAATCTAATAGACCATCAAGCTTCTCCATGATTTCAACTTAATCCCTCCTTAAAAGATTTTCCTTTTTATCGTTTGGATCTCTATTTTCAACAAAAATGAGGAGAAAATGATTTTCTTATTGGCACTCTGATTACCCTTTTTATTTTGACAAAAAATGGGGAGAAATTACAGTTTTTCAAAGGTGACAAGAAAAGTAATTTACAAAAGGAGAAAGCTAAAAAACTTTGCAAAAGTAAGAGAGAAGGGATTCTTTAAAATAGGGGAAGTAGAATATGTTTTTCAAAACATCTACTTGTTGGAGTTTACATTTGATATAGGTGCTCCATTAGATTGGGCAGGCTCAATTGGATTGGGCAGAATCGAACCCGGTCGACCAAGAACTATCTCTAGTCGACCGAACCGGTTTGTCACTCTGGTCGACCGAACCAGTTGGACCAAGTCAAAACCGGCAAAGACATGTGTGAGGGAATGTGTGTGTGTGTGTGTGTGTGGGGAAAGAAAAGTGTGAGTGTGGAGTTAGTGGGTGGTTCCACTAACACCACATGATGAAATGTTCATCACTCTCGCAATTCAATTCCCCAATTGACTATCATTCAACTCTTGCCAAGAAAAAAAAAGAAAAATGCTCTGAATTTTATCTATCTAGAACACATTCTCAAGAACACAAAAAGGAGAAAGAAATTCGTTTTTCTTGTCTCTATTTTTCGGGTTTTGTTTTCACATATTTATATCAACAAAGCTCCCGAAGATTGTCTTCAACGTTCGACGCACTCGTGACTAGCATCAGAGGCTCGACGAACAAGCTCTACGTTGATCGTGTGGATAATGGTAGAGACGGGCCGGGGGTCTGACGGCTATCGTTGGTGATTCAAAGTAGCAGAATCCGAGCTCTTTCGATTAGATCGAAAAGGTATAATTCCTATTCACAAGGTATTGGTTCTCTTTCGTGAAAAGATCATGTAAAGGAACGGAATTCCATTTTAATTCCGCTGCTATTCTGTGGGGATTCCGAATTTCTTCTTTTCAGTGGTATCAGAGCCTATCACGAGAAACCAACTACTTTGATTATGTGTTATCATGATTTTAGTAGTCGGACAATGCATGTCATAGGAAGTTTTTACCTTTGTACAACCTCTGGGAAGTCGTTTAATTATTAAACGAATCCCGAAACGAATTGTTGATTTGTGTTTTTGGCTGTTTTCTGTTTCCTGGAAAAAGTTCGGTCAACCGGAAGAGGTTTTCGGCAGATCGAACATGTTCTTGAAAATGAGATTTTGCTACTGCCTAGAATTTGGACAGCCGGTGAGCAATGCTGGACGACCGAAGCCAGACTATTTTTGAGCCGGTCGATAAGAAATGTTTTGGGTCTACCGAGGTGGCCTATTTTTACACTGTTTGTGTTACTGCCTTATCGCGGTCGATCGGGAGTATTGCCTGGGTCGACCGAAAAGGGCAGTCAGTGTGTATTTGCGCTTTTCAGCATAATTGTCATGTTATTTGAGCATCGTGCAAAGTAATAGCCTTTGACCCAGTGATTTTTATTATAATACGGCCGGCGTGTCGTGCCTGATCTCTTTATTCTTGTTGTAATTTAATCTCGAATGTAACTAAAGAATTCTTTCCTATTATGTAAAGTATAGAATAGGATTTTATATTTTACATTTGTAACTGATGAACAAAGGCGTCCATCAGATGGAGGAAATCACAAGGAGGCGGAAGACAATAGATAGGATTTATTGTTTTTCACCTTAGGGGCTATTACTATCGTTCCCAAGCACAAGTAAAAGCTATATGTTCTCGAAAATCCTATTTGTGAACAACTAACCGCTAGGGCTTCGGTCGCTGAATGAAATGCTTATCGTAAGCGCTTAGATGACGCATTGATGTGTCAAGTCTTATGTTGGGTTACCATGAACTCTGAGCTTTAAAAGCAACATGAGGATATGTGAGCTTATGACATGATTAATCATCTAAGGCAACTCTTTCAGGGTCAAGCTCACCAAGAGAGATTCGATGTGTCGAAATCTCTGTTTCAGTGCAAAATGGCAGAGGTAACACCAATCGAAACTCACGTTCTAAGGATGATAGGCTATATTGAGAGCCTCGAAATACTAGGATTTCCCCTTGGATAGGAGCTATCTACTAACTTGATTCTACAATCGTTGCATGAATCATCCAGTCAGGTTGTATTGAAGTACAACATGAATGAGATAAACAAACCCCTCCCAGAATTGTTCAACCTGTTGAGGTCTGCCGAGAAGGAAATAGTCAAGTCCAAGGCCATTTATATGGTACATGCGAACCTTGTTTAATGGGTAAGATGACTGCTTTTCCTTTTACTAGAACTAGAGAACGAGCAAAGGATTTGTTGGAACTAATACATAGTGATGTATGCGGTCCATTCAATATCCATGTGAGAGGTTGTTATCTATATTTCATTACTTTTACTAAAGATTATAGTTGTTTTGGATACGTGTTTCTTATGAAACACAAGTCTAAGGCCTTTGAAAAGTTCAAAGAGTACAAGAATGAAGTAGAAAACCAACTTGACAAAAGTATTAAGATACTTTGATCCAATCGAGGTGACGAATACTTAAGTCAAGAATTTTGTGACTATCTAAAGAGTTGTGAAATTGTTTCACAACTTTCTCCATTGGCTACTCCACAATGTAATGGTGTATCCGAAAAGAGAAATCGAACTCTATTAGATATGGTTCGATCCATGATTAGTCACGCGAGCCTTCCAAACTCCTTTTAGGGACATGCTTTAGAAGCAACAGCTTTAACACTAAACAGAGTTCCATCTAAATCTATTGAAACGATACCATATCAGATATGGACTGGGAGGCGTCCTAGTATGTAGTTCATAAAGATTAGGGTTTGTGAGGCGTTTGTTAAACATCCAACTTTGGACAAGCTCAGCCCAAAGTCGGTCGAATGCATATTTGTGGTGTATCCTAAGGAAACTAAAGGGTACTACTTCTACATCCCCAACATGAACAAAGTGTTTGTTGCTCGTAACAGAGTTTTTCTATAAAAGAAATTCCTTTCTGGGAAAACAAGTGGGAGCCACATGGAACTTAATGAAGTTCCAAACACAAGTGACCAAGTGGAATTGGAACAAGCTACACAAGCTATTGTGGAGCCAGTTCCGAAAACACAAGAATTTCGTAGGCCTAGTAGAGTTCGTAGATTGTTAAAAATGGACTTGGGCCTAACTCAATCCCTCAAAAGGTACCTCAAGAGGGGGAGGATTGCCCAATCCTTATAAAGAACAAAATTGCTCACTAGCTAGTCGATGTGGGATTCTCAACACACACCGTCACGCCCGGGGATGGACATCTGGAGATTAAACATCAATGGGGGCCCAACATCGAAGTAGGTGGCTCTAATACCATGTGAAAATTAGCTCATGGGCCTCCATTGTTATTAGTGCCCTAGGACCATTAGCATATGTTGTACGTTTTATATATTTTTAGCGTGTCATCTGAATAGTTAATTTTTCTTTTAAACATCAAATATGTGATTTGATAGTAAAACTCATTAGCTTATGCAATTACTATTCTGATTGTCCCTAGTTTTATGTAATGCTCTTTACAATGAAATAAAACTAGTATGATGCTTGATTGATGATTATGTTTTTACTGATCATGTGTAATGGATACAAATCATATCATAGATGCAATATATTGTATTGGACGTGATCCGTTAGAAATGTAATACTTCATGGTTCTTTAATCATAAGTATTACTTCCTGAATACTATTTGGCATCCTTAGACCTTGTGTCTCCATCGTTTCCAGCATGAATGGAGCTACGTTTTGACTCAGTAGAACATTACTTTTAATCGAGCAACTAATACGACTGATGATCGGATGTAGTATCCTATCATGGCTTGAATGTGATAGGCATTGTAAAGGATTTGTCCCTCTCTTAATAGAGAGAGATATCTGTGGGCCCCTTAATAGGGAAGACTGTTTAAATGAATGGCTGTGCTCAAATGTATTTAATAAAGTGGTTATTAAATAATATTTGTTGGAACAGTCTGAAGGGATTCATGGGCGGAAACTCGTTCCAAACACCCATGAGTCCTCCACTGAAGGATCCGCTCATACAAATTCGATTCGGTAAAACAGTGAAAAACTTACGTTTCTTGGATTCAAGAAGCTACTTCTTGAATGGAGGATGACGTTTCTTGGATGCTAATCTGCCACCAACGAAATTCCCTTTGCGGAATGTCCCTCTACCGGTATCCACGCGACGAAACGGGCAGCGATTGCTAGCTCTTCGTTTTTCTGAGATTCGGGAATTAGAGAGAAAAGGGAGAGGTAGAAAAATCCGAAATCTGATTTCGGGTGAATTGTTTAATTGCGGCTGAAGTAAGGATTGGCTAGGGTTTCGGCTGAGAGTTAATTATATAGGGTGTGAGAGTTTGTTCCCATAACCAACTCTCGTCCTCCACTTCTCTCAGCAGTGGGAGTCTAAACTCCCACGTCCTATCAACCTCTTTTGGCAGTGGGAGTCTATAACTCCCACGTGCACTAGACTTCTGCTGGTAGTGGGAGTCTTTATCGGATAATAACTCCCATGTAATCCCAGTTATACCAAAAATGCCCCTTATCTCTAATTCGAATAATAACACTTTATTATTCTCAAAAAAGTGAATGTCAGATACAATGAACCTAGACACATTCTAGATTCATTGAATCTGGACATGAAGCTCGTTAGCTCGTCTATGCGTGTGACCCTGTAGGTTCATATCACAATGGCAATGAAAACACACTTAGTAGTAGTGTGAGTTCATAAATCACAAGCGGTCCATAGCAGGACATTGTGACTACCCAAAGTGAATGAATGTACAACGGAACCTAATATCAATCCACTATTTAATCCCTTTGTCTCGCGATATCCTAATTAAGCATAAGGCATAGTAGTCGTCACCCTTATTAAGCTTAATTATATTTATGCTTGATCTCTAGGTAGACTGTTCCAACAAATAGTATCTGATAACCACTTTATCAAATACATTTGAGCACGGCCATGCATTTAAACAGTCTTTCCCTATCGAGGGGCCCATGGATATCTCTCTCTCATAATAGAGAGGGACAAATTCCTTACAATGCCTCTCACATTCAAGCCATGATAGGACGCTACATCCGATCACCAGTCGTATTGATTACTCGATTAAAAGCAACGTACGATCGAAGTCAAAACGTGGCTCCATTCATGCTAGAATCAAATGGAGACATAAGGTCTAAGGATTCTAAAATAGTATTGAGGAAGTAATACTTATGACTAAGGACCATGAAGTATTACTTCTCTAACGGATCACGTCCAATACAATGTATCCCTATAAATTGCATCTATGATATGATTTGTATTCATTACACATTATTAGTAAAACGTAATCATCAATCAAACATCATACTAGTTTTATTTCATTGTAAAATAGATTACATAAAACTAGGGACAACTAGAATAGTAATTACATAAGCAAATGAGTTTTACTATCAAATCACGCATTTGATGTTCATAAGTAAAATTTACTATTCATATGAAATGCTAAAAAAGATATAAAACGTACAACATATGCTAATGGTCCTAGGGCACTACTAACACCGAGAAGCTAAATTCCAAGCCTCATACCCTTGAGGTCCACCAATATAACCCATCATCTCTCAACCCTTCCTCTCTAATATTAGCACCAAATTTGTATATGGCGAAGGATTAAATTTCACACTTTTGAGAAAATAGAGGTACCCATCCCATATCAATGAAGTATTGAACAACCTCATCTAATGCCCCCTTGAACATACTACTATCAATAACATACCCATGAATTATTCCTCTCATTTGCTTCACTATATTTTTATATAAAGCCTTAACTTTCTCAGCGTAAAATCTAGGAGTTACCTTCTTGGTGGTGTAGGAAGAGGATTCTCCTTGGAATCGAGAAGAATTAGGTGGAATGAGATAGTCTTCATCGAACTCCGTTTCCTTATTAGAGTGATTGGTCTTTTTTTATTTCCCTTTGCTTCGATCGGCCATTCTCTTCGTATTTGCTCTCTCTCTGGAGCGGGCTCATTTAAATCTCTAATCGTTAATGGATTTTCAAGGGAACTTTTTGTAGTTGGTTTCTTTTTGGGAGGGTTTTGATCAGATTGATCTTTGGAAGATTTTTGAAGGTGGATTTGTGTTCAAATTTGTCTTCATTGTACTATGAATTGAAGGGATATGGAAGGAATTTGTGTTTGGGAATGTGGGAGCTTTGATCTTTGAGGAATAATATGAAGAGTTTTGAGAGTTTAGAAGAGGAAAAGCTTGGAATTTGAAAATTTGTAACTGAAACCCTCTTTAAAACTACTGTTTCACGACACTTAGGTCGATTGGAGGTCTTATCCGGTCGCCCGAACCTCGTCCAAGATAAATTAAATTTCTTTCTGTCTCAATTTCGGTAGACGGGGTAAGGGGTTCGGTCGACCGGGACACCCCGCTTCTGTTAAGCCTTTTGTTGTGGTCGACCGAGAGTTTGATGCAGTAGACCGGGATACTTTTCTTTTGCCTGAGGCATTTTGACCATTTCTTCGGTTGACCGGTGCCTTGTGCGGTCGACCAGAAATCCCCTGTTTCCTACAATATAAGTAATTTTTGGTACCCATTTTCTTTTGGGTCCTAGGGGAGGGGGGGTTAGATCTAGGGTTCATTTCAACCGATACAGTTTTAGCACCTCTCTCAATCTTCTTTCGAATGATATGATTTGTATCTATGATATGATTTGTATTCATTACACATGATTAGTAAAACGTAATCATCAATCAAACATCATACTAGTTTTATTTCATTGTAAAATAGATTACATAAAACTAGGGACAACTAGAATAGTAATTACATAAGCAAATGAGTTTTACTATCAAATCACGCATTTGATGTTCATAAACAAAATTTACTATTCATATGAAATGCTCAAAAAGATAAAACGTACAATATATGCTAATGGTCCTAGGGCACTACTAACAATCTCCCACTTGCCCTAGGTTCAATCATACATGATCTTCAATCCCATTGACCTAGTATGAGTCTCATGTTTAGGCTGTGGGAGTGGCTTGGTCAATGGATCTACAATGTTGTCGTCTGTATGAACTTTGCAAATACTAACGTCTCCCCTGTCAATGATCTCTCTAATCAGATGGAAACGTCTGAGAATGTGTTTGGATCGTTGGTGAGATCTAGGTTCCTTACCTTGTGAAATGGCACCAGTACTATCACAATAGAGGTCCACTGGGTTCACAATGCTAGGGACGACACCTAATTCATCAACAAACTTCCTGATCCAAACAGCTTCTTTAGCTGCTTCAGAGGCAGCTAGATACTCAGCTTCTGTTGTAGAGTCGGCCACGGTTTCTTTCTTTGAGCTCTTCCAGCTCACAGCACCTCTATTCAATCAAAACACAAAACCAGATTGTGATCTATAATCATCTACGTCGGTCTGGAACTCGAAGTGAGACTTCATGTTTCAACATAGATCACCAGAAAAATTTGGATATTCCGTAACAGAACATGGAGATGTTATGTTTATTGATCACGATGAGCCTACAACCTACAAACAAGCAATTACTAGTCCAGATTCTCAGAAATGTCTTGAGGCCATGAGATCCGAGATGGATTCTATGTACACTAACCAAGTATGGATCTTGGTTGATGAGCTTGAAGGGGTGACCCCAATAGGGTGCAAGTGGGTTTTAAATTAAAAGCTGGAATGGAAGGGAACATTCAAAAGTACAAGAGGCGACTTGTCGCGACAAGTTTTAAACAAATTCATGGTATTAACTATGATGAAACCTTTTCCCATGTAGGTATGTTCAAAACCATTAGAATCTTGCTTGCTATAGTTGCATACTATGATTATGAAATCTGGCAAATGGATGTCAAAACAGCTTTCCTTAAAGGAAACCTTGATGAGGACATGTATATGATACATGCCGAAGGTTTTGTCGATCCAAATAATGCCAATAAAGTATATAAGCTAATGAAGTCAATTTATGGACTAAAGTAAGCTTATAGAAGCTGGAATTGACGTTTTGACGAAGCCGTACGCGATTTCGGCTTTATCAAGAATGTTGATGAACCTTGTGTTTATAAAAGGTTTAGTGGAAAATAAATTATGTTCGTAGTTTTGTATGTAAATGACATACTACATATAGGGAATGACATTCCAACCTTGGAATCTGTAAAGGTATGGTTGGGGTAATGTTTATCTATGAAGGACCTAGGTGAAGCAAGCTTCATCTTAGGAGTCAAGATCTGTAGAGATAGATCATGTAGACTCCCTGGCCTAAGTCAGAGTACATATATAGACAAAGTGCTAAATCGGTTTAGTATGCAAGAGTCCAAGAAAGGCCTTTGTCGTATAGCACTTGGTACTATTCTTTCAAGACAACAATGTGTTAAGACACTGGATGAGAAAGAACGCATGAGTGAGATTCCATATGCTTCAACAATTAGGTCTATCATGTATGCCATGTTGTGTACTCGCCCAGATGTCTCGTATGCTTTGAGTATAACGAGCATATACCAGTTAACTTTCGGTGAACATTACTAGATAGCCGTCAAGAACATCATGAAGTACTTGCGAAGGACTAAGGACAAGTTCTTAATCTATGGTGGGGAAGACGAGCATTGTAAGTGGTTACATTGATGTTAGTTTCCAAACCGATAGAGACGACATTAGATCGCAATCGGGTTATGTATTTTGCCTAAATGGTGGTGTTGTGAGCTGGAGGAGTTCAAAGCAGGAAATCGTTGTTGATTCTACAAGCAAAGTCGAGTATATAGCTGTATTAAATGCTTCTAAGGAAGCCGTTT
This sequence comes from Vinca minor, assembly GCA_026122235.1. Classification (NCBI taxonomy): domain Eukaryota; kingdom Viridiplantae; phylum Streptophyta; class Magnoliopsida; order Gentianales; family Apocynaceae; genus Vinca; species Vinca minor. The sequence continues at coordinate 191,956 of JAOCZM010000039.1, read as the reverse complement.
GGATCTGAAAGTTCATTGCTGAACTTGGTGTGGTACCTAGCATTTTGATGCGATTGATCTCTATTGTGACAACAATGGGGCCATATCTCAATCAAAGGAACCAGGGTCTCACCAAAGGTCCAAACATATACTGTGGCGGTATCACCTGATCCGTGAGATCATTGATAGAGGATATGTGAGGATTTACAAAGTACATACAGACGATAGCATCGCCGATCCACTGACGAAGCCGCTGACACAACAGTAGCATGATCGTCATACTTGTAGCATGAGTATTAGATACCAAAATGACTGGTCTAAGAGATAGTTCTTATATACAGTATGCATTAAAAGGCAAGGTTGTTGTCTTTAGTGCAAGTGGGAGATTGTTGTATATTTTCATGTGATGAAATATTAAAGGCTTGAATTCCATTATTATTGTTTTGATTACGACTGTGCAAATGTAATGAAACATAATAACGTCCTAAGATAATTATGTAATTGTTACATTGAACTATTCTAAACTATCTATAGTCAATCATTATTGTGGAATGTTGAGGACAACAATAATGTGTGGATCCTAGTATGTGCTGTGATTAAATATGGTGATATTAAGTCAAACACATTGGTATTTGATACTGGCTGACCTACTTATTAAAACACTTCACGGATTGTTATATGAATGTCAACAGTGTTATTATAATGATTCTTTTTATATCTGAATCCTTCGACTCGAAATCACACAAGATTTCCTACATGGAAAATAGTATACTTTGATGATGTCAAACGCTCTCTGCAACTAGATGAGCTATAAAGGCATTTATTGGGTGTATTTATTTAGTAGGGAGAGAAAAGCGTGAGTGTGGAGTTAGTGGGTGGTTCCACTAACACCACATGATGAAATGTTCATCACTCTTACAATTCAATTCCCCAATTGACTATCATTCTACTCTAGCCGAGAAAAAGAGGAAAATTTCTCTAAATTTTATCTCTCTAGAACACACTCTCAAGAACACAAAAAGGAGAAAGAAAAATCGTTTTTCTTGTCTCTATTTTCCGGGTATTGTTTTCGCATATCTATATCAACGAAGCTCCCGAAGATCGTCTTCAACGTTCGACGCACTCGTGACTAGAATCAGAGGCTCTAGGTTGATCGTGTGGATACTAGTAGAGACGAGGGTCTAATGGTTGCCGTTGGTGATTCAAAGTAACATAATCCGGGCTCTTTCGATTAGATCGAAAAGGTATAATTCCTATTCACATGGTGTTGGTTATCTCTCTTGAAAATATCCTATAAATGAATGGGATCCCATTTTAATTCCGTTGCTATTCTATGGGATTCTGAATTTCTTCCTTTCACTACTTGCCTATATCCTACATACCCTTATCTCATGCATGCATTTTTATGTGATTTAATGTTTTATCATTTGTATATTATTCCCATTTGTATCAATGTTTTGTCATCATCAAAAAAAGGGAGATTGTAAGCCTTAAGGACTAAGGTGATCAATCTAGTTTTGATGATAACAAACCATTGATAGTTCTAATGTTTGTGTGGGCATGTTCTTAATGTTAGTATCCTTAGCACTCTTACCGATGAAAATGGTAAGTTAGCTCCTTGTGTACATCAAAGTCAACATTCTACGCACAAGGAAGCTACACTTTGCAAGACTCCATAGCACAAGTTTGAGGTCAATCCACATGCTATGGAAGTACTTGCAAAATCAAGAAGAAAGAAGATCAACAAAGTTAAGAGCTACTCAATCCAAGAGAAGAATCAAATGGTATGCTCCTTAACAAGAAGAAGTGTGAAGTCCAATACTATACAACTCAAAATTGTTACAGGACTTCATCGCTCAAGAAGATGTTGATCAAGGGCTTCAAAGTCAAAGCTCCAAGAATAATCAACTTGAAGACCTTAGGAAGATTAGTCTATGCTTGGTATATTCTCGTGACTAGGATATATATGTTTAAAGCTTAACCATGCATGTTTTCAAAACCTCATGTTTTACATTGTTCAATTCTTTGAAAATGTTTTTGAAAACTTATTTAATAGCTGGTCAATGCCCAAGTTCTTTAAAATGTGTTTTATATTTATACCAAACACTTAGGCATGAGTTTGAGAACATTGAGAACTTGATAAAGTGGAAAAACCACTTTAGGACTTCATTCCGGTCGGCCTAGGCCTAGCCTCGGAAGACAAAATGAAGTTTGGTTGAGTGACATGTGTTGTCCGATCGACCGAGGTTGTTTTTGTCCTTAGTCAAATTTTGAATGTTTCAAAACTCCAACGACTGTATTCTCTCGGACGACCTTACTATAGGTTGGTCGGCCGAGCTTTGCTCCAGTAGACCGGATCCCATCTTGCGGTCGACCGAGATGAACACAGAGGGCCTTTGACCTTTACTTCAGAGGCACTTCGGAAGACCAACCTCATGGTCCGGTCGACCAAATTGTGTCCAATCAGGCAAAAAAATTTAGCCGTTGTGACTAAATTTTCTTGTGTATTTTGCCCCTATATAAAACTTCTAAAGCTGAATTTTCATAATCAACCAAGCCATAAGAGGGCATAGGCTATACTTTCCAAACACTTTCTTATTCCAAACCTGCACTTTCTGACCAATTAATTGCATTTTCCCCAAAGTATACAACCCCCCAATTTCCTATGTCTGACGGACCAAACCTTCAAAGTTCAATGTAAAATCACGAAGCTTCCATCTTAAAAGGGTGATTCCCCGAACCTCTGAACTGATGTACCACACTGAATAAGAATAAGTTTATGATCAGAGTAAATACGCGGTAAATGATCTACACGCACGTTCTCAAATAGTATTTTTCAAGCTTTATTACAAAAGGCCCACATTCCAAGATGATGCCCTGTTTTATTCGTTTACATTGCCACGTAAACGGCGAACCAGTGAATTCCATATCTAATAACCCACAAGAGTGGATCACATCCCAAAGTTCCGAAGCCTAAGCAACTTTAATTGGCCGCTCCCCGAACTTATTCTCAACATATAAAACCTGATTAAAGTCCCCTGCAATCAATCAAGGTGATGTGATAATAGTTTCCAACTGTATAAGATAATTCAATCATTCAAGTTTATAATCATCTGTTGGGGAAGCATAAATCACTGCGAAGACACGTTGAACAAGATTTCCATTGATAACTATTGTCGTGATAATTTAATCATGAAAAAAGATTACTTCCAAACTTAAATTACTATGGTCTCATAGTAACCATATCCCGCCCAAAACAACCATGAGGCTCAACTATTGCACATTAACTAGTCTACAAGCTTGCAATATTCATTCTGATTTTAAACTAGGAACCATAGTATCAAGAAGGACCACAATAGTAGGATTATGCTTCTATAAAAATAGGTTCAAATAATGAAAAAAATCATCAGAACCCACACATCTGCAATTGCATATGAAAATCTTATATATATATATATATATATATATATATATATATATATATATATATATATATATAGGAAAACAAACTAAGATTCCATGGGGGACAATTCCCCATGATCATGAGTGTTTGAACCACTTGGGGGAAGCTCCCCCGATGTAAAAATAGTCGTAAAAGGTTGCATTAATGCTTCCAGAGATGAAGTTTAACCACTAGTCGCCGTCGACGACAGACGTCTCGACTCTGTAGAGGGGAATCTAATGCCCATAGATATTGGAGAAGTCAACTGTTGCATGTTCCCCTACTCCTTAGCACTTGCCAACAGCCCAGTACCAAGTGATTTACCCACTGGGACTTTAGATAATGAAATTTGTGGCCAAACTACAATGATTTACACCACCATCCACCGACCATTTTTGGACCAGATTTTTTGAATCATCAAAGGACTAAAATCTCCTTATGCCCAAGATTTCTCCGACACATTCTTGGGTTGCCTTTTCTCATCCACAACCATAATAGCAAACGGGTCCCCGCCACTAGTTTTCCTCCCACAATACTCTTCATTGGGCCTATACTGACCACATTGTAAGCAAATTTGATGAAGAATGCATACTCCACTCGTCTTGGCTTTCCCAGACATGAATGCAAGATAACAACGGTTTACTAAAATCAATCTCAATGCACACCCTCACAAACTTGCCTCTTGAATATCCCATAGTGGTTTTTATCGACCTTGATTACCCTACCCACAAGATTCCCCATTTCTAATGAGTAATCTTATTCAAGCATCAATGGGTAGAGCGGGAAAATTCACCAACACACAAGTTGACTTTACATTAGTTGTTTCCAGATCAAAATCGGGCCGCCATTTTGACACAGTTACATATTGCCTAAAAACCACTGATATGGACACATTCATAATCCTCCTTCGAATAGGAACACACCACCAACCAGACTCGTCCAAATCAGTCAGATCGACGTTAATCTTAAGTTTCCATTGTTTGCACAACGTTTGAGATAGAACTTTGTATGAGAAAAAAAGTCCCTAGGACCTAATTAATAAATCCACACGCCATGATCGACATAACTTCTTTAAGAGCTATTTCAATGCTAACATAGAAGGCCCTTGATTTTTTCCAAAATGGCCGCTACAACAGCATCATTCAGTCAATCTTCCATTAAAGGATCATCGTTTCATTCCCCTACGTAAACCGGTGGTTTCGCAGCGGGGTCCTGAAGCGCAGCACTAAAAGATCGTCCACCAGAAGGTGCCACAACCATAGTCGCCTCCTCCTCCATCGTAACCACTGCCTCCTTCGGTAATAACTTCACATCATATACAAATCTAAATACCACCGCCTCATCCAACCCGTTAGGGGCCTTCCACTTCACCTTTTTTGTATCCCGATGCAAAAGATTAAAGTCCATATAGGATTCATTGCCTATCGCGACCAAGAGCGAATTTGCAAATTCGTCCGAAATTCTTGGGTCGACTTTCTAAATTCTTTTTCTTCTGACTATTTTAATTTTGAATAAAAATACAAAATTTTAAGTTTGAGCTTTACAAACTCCTACTAGTTATAACAATTCAAGTTTTACAAAATTAAGGCATTTTGTTTCGGGATTAGGGGAAATTCAGTTAGTGAGGCGCCCCTATTAAGGCTAAAGACTTGGGTTCGATTCACACCATCCACATCCCCTATAAAAGGAAAAAAAAACGTTTTTTTTCAAACTTAAACGCTATTCAATTAGACATGTATCCTACATTGAGAAAATGACCCGAACTCTATTCAGATATGTATCCTACGTTGAATACATATTAGTCAAGTCTGTTAAGGTTGGATACTGGATGAGAAACAAAAAAGAATGTATCCTACGTTGAGAAAATGAAGGTTCTAATTTAATACAAAAATACTACTCCCTCAATTCCTAAATATAAGACTCTTTAGATAATTTGAGAAAATTAAGGAAGTTGTTATTTTCACCTAAACTTCCAATATTATCCCCCACCCTCCTTCTCTCTCACTTCTTTGTCATGAAGAAAGGAAAAATATTGAGGGTATAATTGGAATAAATTGTTGACAACTAATAAAATAACCTTAAAAGACAATTAATTTGGATACCTAGATATCTCCTAAACGACAATTAATAGGGAATGGAGGGAGTATATAGGATATCTGGGCCCAATGTTTAACCCAATTTGTCCAGTAAATCCGGTACCGGATACGGCATTTCACATTACCCCAATTCCCCCATTTTCGGCCCATTCACAGCCAAACTTCCTTCCCCAATATCCTCACCTTCAAAATCACACTCCTCTCAACGCAGAAGAAGATACCTTTTTTTTCTCTCTCTCTCTCTCTCTCTCTTTCTCCATAGCCATGGAGCCATGGCTAGACGACTTAGCCGACGATCTCCAAAGTATGAGTTTTAACTCCACCACAACCACCACCACTACCGCCACTAACGCCACCGATATCCACCGTTCCACCAGTTCCGGTTCCGAAACCACTTGGACCGCAACCACCTCCTCCTCATCCTCCGCCCACTACATCTACCCTACAACCTCCGTCAAACCTCACCCCGCCACTCCTTCCGGTGACCCGTGTTGGGACGCTATCCGGCGCGCGCGCTCTTCATCGCCTTCCAATACACTATCCCTCTCGGACCTCCGGTTCGTTCACCGACTCGGGTCCGGAGATATCGGGTCTGTATACCTAGCCGAGATCAAATCTCCCGAGCCGTCTTCCCCTAAACCGGTTTTTTTCGCTGCTAAAGTAATGGACAACAAAGAACTGGCTGGTCGTAATAAAGAAGGAAGGGCAAGGACAGAAAAGGAAATTCTCGAAATGATGGACCATCCGTTCCTTCCCACTCTCTATGCCACCATCGATTCCCCTAAATGGTCTTGTCTTCTCACTGAGTTCTGCCCTGGCGGCGACCTCCATGTCCTCCGCCAACGTCAGCCCTATAAACGCTTTCACGAATCAGCCGTCAGGTAACGTAATTCTTCTTGTTCATTGTTTAGTACAATGATAAATTTATCAGATTATATTAATTAAAATTTCAGAATTCGGACTAATCCTAGAAGATCTAGAGTGTTTACATTACTATTTCTACTGAAATTTCAAATTTGCTTCTGCAAAATTTTATTTGCCAGTTTTTTAATGAATTTGGATATGATGATAGAAGCGATGACTCTTAATGAAAATGATTTTCCGTTTCGAACGGGGTGGAATCCACCTGGCCGGAAGAAGTGACGGTGTCAGCTGGGGACCCATTCCCAACCGGGAAGTTATTTTCGTAATTATTTACAGATTTAAACTGGGATTTTACTGTAGATTTGGGGGGATTAGGTGCTAAAACTAACCTAATGGAACTGGTTAAATACATTTTCAATCGTGGGGGTTTCATGTAGGTTAGTAGTAGGGTTGGAATAGATTATTTGTCTCTTGTAACCGGGGTAATTTTACACTGCGAAAATTTTCTTATCCGTTGGATTAAAATTTTGACGTTTAAAATTGATTTAAAACGGACACTTGTTCTGAGTTTCAAATTATCTGTCGTATTTTTTAGCATCAAAACACTTATCTTCAGACTCAGAACAATTATTCTAAATCGTACAGTATGTATTGAAAAAAATGTTCCACCTAAGATTCAGACTGCCTAATTTTCGGTAACTTTGGGTAGGATCGCTCTGACTCTGCCCGGGTTAAAATGAACATTACTGTTTCGACCAACAAAAACATTAATGAGATTGTAGTCACGCGCGCTCATGTTGGAGTATCCAATAAGGACCTCACACGCATATTTTTGTAGAAAATATTTAAATTGGACATTTTGATAAATATTTAAGCAGCTATTAGGGTGATTCTCAACAACAACAACAAAAAAGAAGGAAAAAACTAGAAATGAGAGGAGTTAACGATCTGTTTGTAAGGCAAGAATGAATTTGATTATTCACAGTTGTGGAGTTTATGGTTGACCCTGCGTAGGGCATGTGACCTTTGGTCGAATTCAATTAAATATGACGTTTTTTTTATGTTTCCTGTTTTTGGAAGGTGTAAAAAATTAAGGAATTTTCTGTTTTGTCCTTAACTATAGATTTGTAGACTTGAAATTGGTTCCTTTAATTTTTGCGAAATTTGTGGGTTTGTGTTTCAAGAATATATCTTTTTCTTATAATTTAGCACAAAAACAAAAAAAAATCCTTATAATTACCAACATGGTTAAGGGCTAATTTCTTTAATTTTGGATGAAAAGATTGTAAAACGTTTGGTAAGAAGCATTGTCCACTAGTACCCAAATTTAACTTGGAGTATTTTAAGAGAACTATAAATTGAATCCTCTATTCTTTATTTTCTTTGAAAAATTAAAGAGATATTAGTCTTTTTTTACCTATTTACTATTTATGAATTTTTTTCTTTAACCAAAATTTATTTTGTATTCGCATTCTACTTGCTCAATATTTACGTGGACCAAATTTTCCCAAAATGCGCCAGATTCCGATAAATACATGGCGGTGATGAGGGACCAAATAAATAGGAATTTGGAACAAAATTTGGGTGAAACCATTTGCAGTAGTGGTTTATGTACCAAAATCGGAGAAATCCCATTTTAGATGAATATCCTTCAATTCAGGTCCAACATAAGACTTAATGGTCCAATTTCGCGGGTGGGGATAGGTTTTGCAGGGGAGAGGGAGGGATGAGACTGAAGCAGAAGTGAGGAGGTGGGGCAGAGAATTTTTAAGGACCGTATTACCCATATTTCCCTTTTAAAAATTATTTCTTAGCTTTTGGGGTAGAATTTGTAATAATTTCCTAAATAAGGTAGTAAAATGTGATAAATCTCAAAATTTATTTTGATTTGACTATTTACCATAGCATGGTCGGAATCTGCCGTACAAATTTGACCTTCGTAAATAGTGTGTGGGTAGAATGAGAATACAAAATAAATTTTGAATGTAGAAGGAAATTCGTAAATAGTGAATGAAAAAAAGAAAAAAAAGGCTAATATCTCAAAATAAAATAGCATATTGTACAATGGATTGAATCGAGCTTCATATTTTATATGTAGCAGGTTATGGACAAGAGGTATCTTTTGATAGGACAATCTGTAACACCTTTGTTCCTATCCCTACGGGCTAAGGAGTACTGCTTTTTATTAATATATTTTTATTTTACCAAAAAAAAATATATTTTATCTGTAGCTTGTCTAGCTATATTTGGCTGGAGACTTTGATTGTACACGAAGGGTCTATTTGGATTGGGATTGGGTTTGGGTTTGAAACTCAAACCTACATCTAGGTTTGAGTTTTGGCGGGAGAGGCTAAAAAGTGGGCGGGAAATATTCAAATTCAAATTTTTTTCTTCAAATAATCGTAAAAATTCAAATTTTGGTGAAAAAAATTGGCGGGAGATGTTCAAATTCCAAATTTTTTTTCTTCAAATAATCGTAAAAATTCAAATTTTGGTGAAAAAAATTGGCGGGAGATGTTCAAATTCCAAATTTTTGAGAAAAAAATTTGGAATTGAACGATTATTTGAAAAAAAAAATTTGAATTTGAATATTTTCCGCCCACTTTTTAGCCTCTCCCGTCAAAACCCTAAACCTAGATTTAGGTTTGAGTCTCAAACCCAAACCCAATCCAAATAGAGCCGAAGTTGGGCACTCCTTTATTTTGATTTGATGTTTTACAGGGCTGAAAATTTGGCATGAGTAGGTAAAAGAATGTACATATAAAAAAAGACCTTTCTAGGCTACTAGAATTATTGGTTAAAAGATTGATTAAAATAGTTTTTCGGACCTTTTTGCCCTTAAAGTTGGGTGAATCCCTTATACCAGTAGGGAGTAAGATAGTCATTTAACACCCTCAATTTGGGAGTTTAGGGTTTCTATCCCCAAAATTCTAGGAGTAAATCATTTTTCATAAAAAAAAATAGCATGTCCTCTCTTCTTTAGCGGTGACTTTTATTTTTTCTTTTTGATCTTTAACCCTCCCAGTGCAAAGCAAAGTCTACATAACTTAGCATAAAAAAATAGCGCAGTCTACATTTCAGAATGTAATAAACAAATAAAATAGTTATGCCCACATCTGGGCTCGAGGGAAGCACATGGGGGTATGTACACTCTCTTTAATGACGAACAAGTATTTTCAAACAACAAATTGAATATTTGGGTTGTGTTTGGAGAAGGTTTTGGTTTGTTTTTGGGTTTGAGTTTCTAAATTTTAGTTAGAGAAGCTCAAATTTTGGCCTCTAAAATTGGCGGGAGGAATTCAAATTAATATATATATATTTTTTTCCAAATAATCGTTCAAGCTCAAATTTTGGTCTCAAAAAATTGGAATTTGAATTTCTCCCTCTAATTTTAGAGGCCAAAATTTGATATCAAAGTCAAGAAATACATGTGTGTTGCATGATTGGTGTGGTCACCACTCATGGATATTGTGATTAGGTCAAATTGCTCCATCGTGTAGAGCTGTTGCTATCATTTCATACATTTTCTGTATCTTGTTGATGTATTCATGGAACCCTTTAGAAAGCAACCAAAGAAAGAGAACAAAAAGAAGATAAAGATTGATACCAATATGCCATAATTCAGGAGCCAAAGGACCCCCCCAACACTTTCCTAATTTTCTAAATTGTTGCAAGGGTCCTCGACAAGGCCTGGACTAAAGTTAGGCCACCTGTCGGTCTGTATTACAAAATCATACACTATCTAATTCTTTTTAGCCTCATTCACTAATTTAATCTGGTTTTGCATCATACTTTTGCCATCACTATAGATGCTATGGTTGGCCTAATAATTAAGACCCTATTAAGTCTCTCACGATGTGAATATATTTTGTGTTTGCAGTTACCGTAGCATGAATTATTGTTATGGATTTTTAATGGAAGTTTTATGTTTGTGTGACCAGATTTTATGCTTCAGAAGTGGTAGTAGCTCTTGAATATGTTCACATGATGGGGAATTGTGTATCGTGACTTAAAGCCAGAGAATGTGTTGATTAGATCAGATGGTCACATAATGCTTACTGATTTTGACCTCTCTTTAAAATGCGACACTTCTACTTCAACACCAGCTCAGGTAATTCCTAAACAGAATCTTCCCAGCGGACTTCCGGGGAACAAGTACGCCCTTGATCCGCCTCCCTTTACGTCAACTTCTTGCATTCTTCCGAATTGTATGGTCCCCACCGTGTCATGCTTCCACCCCAGACGAAAGAAGAAGAAGAAGCCAAGGCACAACAATGGGCCTGAGTTTGTTGCCGAGCCAATTGACGTGCGATCAATGTCTTTTGTTGGGACGCACGAGTATCTGGCACCGGAGATTGTGTCCGGTGAAGGTCATGGCAGCGCCGTAGATTGGTGGACACTAGGGATATTTATTTTTGAATTATTTTATGGTGTGACACCCTTTCGGGGACTGGACCATGACTTAACCTTGGCTAACATTGTTGCTCGGGCACTCGAGTTCCCGAAAGAGCGAGCCGTGCCGGCTAATGCAAAAGACTTGATAACACTTCTTCTTGTTAAGGATCCTACTAGGCGAATGGGATCAACTATGGGTGCCTCAGCCATTAAACACCACCCATTCTTCCAAGGTGTTAATTGGGCATTATTGAGATGTACAATGCCTCCTTTTGTTCCTCCCACATTTAGAAGATCAGATGTTGTGTCTGATCATGATCAAAGTTCTCCAGATATCCCTGTTGAATATTACTAGTTTCTGTGTCAATAAAATCACTGGTTTAATTTGTGCTTCCTTTGGTATTTTTATATTTCAACTTCTTTATGAGAAAATCTTGCTTTATTTAACTTGCAAAGTATTCCGTGAAGAGGAAGCATACTTACTTGTAAATCAATTTAATCGCTGACAATCTTACGATTTAAATTTATGCTTGCTTTGGTAATTTTTATATTTCAACTTGAGTTGATCACTATTTATGCTCCCAACTAACTGTCAATGGTAAGTTATGACCCCAAATTATTTTGAGTGCCATTTATGCCCATGAAAATTTACGAGGTGCCAAAACTACCCAAAATCGGCGGAATCCGACGATCCAAGACAGCGGAGAGCGTCTTCCTCTCAAATCTTCTTCTTCTTTTTTCTTTATACCCTCATTTCCTACCCCATTATCACAAAGATCATTCAATGGCTGCTCACATAGAGAAGTACCCTCAAATGCACTCTTGGGCTGCTTAATTGCATTTACTCTCGGTTAGTAAATAGGTCTATTTCAATTGAGCAATTTGAGGACACTAAAGAGGATATTCCAAATCAAGAAAATGAAAAAAGATCTTGAATTTGACTCTTGAGAAAAATCAAAGCTTCAATCTTCCTGCAAAACCCCCAACCTCAATTGTAAAAAAAGTCTTCAATCATTTCACCATTTTTATCAATCTAATGGAAGAATCAATAAGAACTCGTTCAAAAAATTCCAAATTTCTCTATACCAATGCAGCTGCCAGAAAAAGGAGAACCCCTCATCCCAATGCAAATCCATTCAATATTATGGCCAAATGCCCTAAATTGAAATAGAATCACCAAGACATTTGAAGGAGGGTGTGGCCTTCATTTTTTGGTGAGGAAAATGAGCGTAACAGAAAAAGAGGAGATTTCATTCTCAAAGGCCATAAACAATGATGATAGACGAGGATGAGAACATGAGTCTCTATTAGGCTCAGAATCATCCAAATTTGAAAACCATCTGTGGAAGCATCTTCTACACCAAGACCAATGATCATCTGCCTGTAATACTTGGATTCTTTAAAAAAGAATCAGGTGAATAAGAAGATTGAATATACTAGGGTTTAGTTTGAGACGAGAATTTTTGGTTGATTTTGACGAGCTCGATTTCAATTTGATGAAGTGGTCCAATGGGTCCGTTTTTTTTTAAAATATTATGAGTAAATGGGGCATGGGTCGGTTTCTAGGATCGGGGTATGATTTTGAGTTGGAGGCAACCCATTTCCATCACATATCTTGACGGGTTTGCCCCTGCGAAATCATGCATGTGCGCCGCACATTCTCTCCGCCACCGTGCGTCGCCGGGTTTCGCCGATTTTGGGTAGTTTTGGCACCTCGTAAATTTTCATGGGTATAAATGGCATCTTGGGGAAAATTACAAGACTAACCTGTTCCCCAAGAAGGATAAGTAAATCAATTTAATCGCTGATAATCTTATTAGGCTCTACTTAGATTGGGTTTTGGTTTGGGTTTGAGTTTTGGCGGGAGAGGCTAAAAAGTGGATGGCAAAAATTCAAATTCAAATTTTTTTCTTCAAATAATCGTTTTTCTTCGAATTTTGGCCTCTAAAATTGGCGGGAGATGTTCAAATTCCAAATTTTTGAGGAAAAAAATTTGGAATTCAGCGATTATTTGAAAAAAAAATTGAATTTGATTTTTTTCTGCCCACTTTGTAGCCTCTCCCGCCAAAACTCAAATCCCAAACCAAAACCCAATCCAAGTAGATACTAAAACATTGACTTTGGTATTGAAAATCTGTATAAGAATTCCGGTAAAAAATATTTGGGAGGAAGATAAATGTTTTAGAAAATAAGTACTATTGATAAAACTTGTCACTGTGGTAATAGCATATTGGCCGAATATCTGACTTGTAGTTAAGGAGGCTCAGTACACTATTATAAATTTGTCACTCAAGTAATAACCTTGTCACTCTGGTAATAACGTATTTATCGAATGTCTGACTTGTAGTTAAAGAGGTCCAGGATACTATTATAAAATTTATCACTCAACTAATAACCTGCCGATCGAATACCTGACTGACTTGTAGTAAGAAAACTCAGAATCAAATCCTAACAACGTAAAAAAAACATAAAACTTCAAAAAATGTCGAGGATAGCTACTGTACTGCACCCCACCCCACCTCCTTGGTTCCTTCTTTGAATGGAATTAAAAAAGATTTGACCGTTTGGAATTTTGTTTATAACACACTGAATGCCCAGGAAATCAACAGAAGATGTGTAAGTAGGAGATATCTAGCAAGAAGAAGAAAAAGTATTGAGTCAATATATCAACTGTGATTCATTACTTAGATGAATCATTTAATTGGATAGAAGAAATTTATGCAAATATTTATTCTAAATACTATCACTTATCAGATTTTATTATGATTTCATAAGATAATTTTATCGACTAAATTATTTAGAACTTTTTAAGATACCGACTAACTATAAATATCAGTGTGTTTAAAAACGCTAGGTATAAAAAATAGGAGGACAAATTGACAGGTTTAGGAATTTTTCCAAGTTAATTTAGAGAGAAACAAAAAGAAAAAGAAGAAGTTTCCAAATTACTGAAGTCTGAAAATGACCTGAGAGATGTAATTGAAACTCCCTTCGTTGAAATTTAATGTTTTATTTTTCTTTTTGAAATGGTCGAAATTAAATATTTTATTTTTTAGGGTAAAAAGTACCCATGCACCCTAAATTATCTCGAATTTTAGTTTTTGACCCTCAACTAAAAAATGTTAAGTGTTTGACCCTGAACTTTTTGAAGTAGCAATGGTTCATCTTCCATCCAATTTCTCCGTTAAATAATAACGGAAGGTACCTGTGTGACACTTACATGATAAAAAATGGGGGTAAATTTGACAAAATAAATTAATCTTTAAAAAAATTAATTATAAACAACTTAAGCAATTTTAATTTTTTTTTGCTATATAACTTGAGGATGACTTCCATGAAATTATGTTAAACTCTATGAAAATTGTAACTAATTATACCGAGTTTTTTAACTTAGTTTTGAGCAAAAATGATATCCAATGTCTTCATCGTATCCCATAACAACCTAAGCATGATTTCAATAAATTTTTTTGCTAGAAATTAAAAATACTATTTACCCATTTATCAAAATTTCTTGAATCAATTTCCAATGGGAGCACATTTTATTTTCAAGGATTTAGGTTTCCTAATTTTGGGAAGTTAAGAAAATTAGGGAGGGTTCAGAAGATTTAGGAGGGTTTTCCATTTTCTAATTAAAATTTTTAAATATTAATTTATTCTGTCAATTTTGCCCCCATTTTTATCATGTGAGTGTCACATAGGTACCTTCCGTTATAATTTAACGGAAAAATTAGATGGAAGGGGAAACATTGATACTTTTAAAAAGTCCGGGGTCAAGCACTTGACGTGTTTTAGTTGAGGGTCAAAAACCAAAATTCGAGATAATTTAGGAGGTGTGGACACTTTTTACCCAATTTTTTAAAATAGTTATAAATTTTATATAAACTTTCACTATTAATATCTCGTAATCTAATGGAATTAAACATGCTCTAAGTTTTTCAATCATTGCCTAAGGGAATTTATGAATTTCCTCTTGCCATATGTATTTGTTGAACGATACTATTCAATTTCTCTTTCAGAAACAAACAAAAAAATTAATAGAATTAAACTTATTAACATATTGAGCCCATCTTTATAATAATTTAAGGCTTGATTTAAGGAAATTAGTTTATTATTAACCTCCTCAACTCCTTCTATTAAACTCTACTAATATATGATCTCACAACTAATTGTCTCAATTAAGAATAATAAGTTGATTATTTTATTAAAAGTTAAATATTCTCTTTAAAATTTGTATCAAGTTATAAAATTTTAAATGAGAAAATTATGGAGGGAGAGAGTATGATAAACTTGCATGGTTATAAAGTATGGCTAAGACGCTTCGTCAGCAGTATGCATTTAAAGCGAAAATTGACTAGAAGAAATGGGCTTAGTACTACAAGTCAATTCCGGCGGATCTCGACAACGCACAAGTGAACAAGAATTAATAAATTAGAGAGGTTTGGCTTGGGTTACCCTAAACTAGGCAATAGAAAATAATATTCTAATATGGACCCGGTCTATTGAACCATTTGATTCAGAATCGAACAAATTATTACAGAATAAAGAGAAATAATTTTATAATAACGTGTAATATTTAGAATCATAAATTTCATGTGGACCTGTTTTATATAAAAATTTCAATAGAAAAATAGAAAAAGTGGCGGTGGCGAAGATGGCAAAGAGTTTATATAATACGCTGCCCAAGGTATCCGGGAGGAGGGAAGGGGGCAACTGCATGGGAATGGCTTAATGATGGAATCCCAAGTCCTGTCCCCACCCACGTGCTTTGTTTTTTGTGTTTTGCATGGATTCATTTCTAATTTGGAACTTTGCCTTGGGTCTTCATAATTTTCATTAGTTTCCAAGTTTGAGAGCATTGCATTAAAATGACATTTGTTGGGCATAATGGTCAAATTATGACATTCTTTTTTTTTTCTACACAACATTTTTAGTAAAGACGGATATAAAATTCGTCCTTAATCCATGACGGATTTTCCCTCAGCTGACGTGACAAAAAATGAACGCGGTTTGACAAATCAGTTGAGGACGGATGAGGACAGCAAATCTGTCCTCGATTCAGGACGGAAATCCGTCCTCATCTGACAGTGACTTGTTAAAAAAATTGCCAAACAATTCTTCTTCAACTTATGCCTGAAATATGTTCAATTCACCAAAATATGTACAATACACCCGAAATAAGACTGAACTTTTTCCTACTAATTTCAGCATAACTAAAACTAAAAATTAATAAACAAAAGGTTCATTTTATTAAAATCAATAGCCATAATGTTCAATGTAATACAATTGTCAAACTCATGAAGTTGTATAAGGTACTTTAATTTTGCGGTTCGCCCTAAGCCAGTATCTTCGTCCCTTGTTATCGCGGACGACCGTACCATGAGGGGTGTTCTCTAATTGAACCCCTTCAGTGTCGATAAAAAATTGATCCTCCGGTGATAGTGGCGGGTGAAGTGCAGTAACTTCTTGTGTCTGAGTCTGATCAAATCCTAGGGAGTATGAGGGTAGGTCATCCATGTCACCCGCCTGCAAACCCGATGAAGACGCACCCTGATGAGCTGCTTGATTGGTGAATGGAATACCGACTGAAGTCCAATCAAAGTTGCTGGGAATATAGAAATCTCCCCACTGACTAGCTAGGTCTTCATCCATAGTGGATGATGAAGGTTGTGTATCTCCGTGACTAGATCCAATGAACCAAGAAGGGTCGGTATGTGGCGGGGACAGAGGGATGTAAGAATCCTAAGGCCCGGGAATCTCACCACCGGCTTGTGACCGCTGCATGGACTGATAATATGCTTATGTCTTCTGGCGAGACCGACGACCACCCTGTCTAGCGCCAATTTTACGCCGTCCTTCCACATGGATTCTCGGGAAAGTCAATGGACGTTCTATCACTGCCTCTGATATGTCGGATGACCGCGGTCTGCAACTCATAACTCTCCCAGCATCTTGTAAAGCACTCGTCAATTGCTTAGATGCCCAGTTTAGGATTTTTTTTTGTATCTGGATCAGTAATGCTGTTTGCTTTCTGTTGCAAGGCACCGAGACCTGACTAGACGTCGAAACCTGTAATGCATAATAAACATAAGATAAACATAATTAAATATTTTGATAAAAATTAAACATTAATATATAGTTCGTAAAAAAAAACTCACCAAAATTTGTTTAGCAGTTGCGTTTGATTGAAAGCCCCGTGGAAGGTTTGTAGAGTCCCTCATTTGGGGGTTATTTAAAAGCCGGACTGTAAAGTTTTTGTACCACTCCATGTAATCATCGCGTGGCACAAAAATATTACCCGCCTGAACACCCTCCACTACAAAGTTTGTTCTTTTCTGCCACAACTCGATGTAATCCTTGTGCAGTGTGAACCAGTTCTTACTCGCCACAAGTTTAATCTTGTGGAGATCGCCATCCTCAACAAGTCCGGTAGTCCTAACCGCATCTGGTATAGTCTGCTTAATTCCAAATTACCTCAAGACTCGATCAGGAAGATGATATTCCACAATGTCAAAGCAAATCAATGGTACTCGGGCATACACCACTTCCTGAAAGTTTGGCTCCCGAGCAACCGAGACATCTATCACTCGGGTCGGGTATGGTACCCACATAAACTACACAAACAAATAAATATATTAACTTTCATAAAATATATATATTAACTAACATTTAAATATATATATATATATATATATATATGTAATAAAAAATACAAAAAATACCAACTTACCCCTTGTCTCTCATTCATTCCATATGTTTGGGGCATTGTTTTGATATCTATTTTATTGCATTGAAAATGATAAGTTTGACTAAATTTTATACTGACTTGTCCTGTGAATATTGATACGGCATGATAAGGCTATGAGTCTATTGAGTCGGGACCCAATGGTTTGATTTGAAGGACCTAAGTGCTACACCAAAGGGTGTGAGCCACCTCTAGATTCCTAACTTTGATATGTGCATTTGGGCATGTATGAAATGTGATATGTTGTTATTGTGATGCCTTGTCAATTTCATCTCGACGGTCTCGTACAATTGTTTTCGAATCAGGCCCCTTATTATACGAGTATAAATATGATTTTCTTATTGTGCGACCTATTTTTCGGATATAAAGTAATTTGGAAGGATAATGGTTTTAAAGACATAAGCACCACTTGCACGGCCCTCACTGAGGTTCAGCTCACGTTTTCAAATGTTTTCCCCCCTCCACAGGTATCTGAAGTTGGTGCGACATCTTGGTATCAGAGTGCGCAACGGGAGCTTTGGATAAGCAATTTGTATTTATGGATTCTAGTCTTGTATCATATTAGATTATTTGTAATGAACTTGTGAATATTTTTACTGTGTGATTTTGGGGATTAATAGAATGTTGGTTTAAAGCCTTACTCTACCGAGAGGTAGGGCGGCGGGCGGCTCGACTCTTTTTCCTCCGGGCCGGAGGCGGGTCGGGGCGTTATATTTGGTATCAGAGCATAAGATTCTGGAGTGGATAGTGTAACACCCCGCCTCGTAAGCACTTTTACGTACATCATTTTGAGTTGATATTATTTAGAGATATGGGTATTATGGCCACTTTACATCTTTAAAATACAAAGGAAATAATAAATAAAATAAATTCCTTGGCAACCACATATTCTTGGTCACCAAGAATGAAGCCTAATTACAAAAATGCCATCCACCATTCTCTATATATATAAGGCCTCAGTAGTCTTTTTCTTCTCTTCTCATTCTTGCTTCGTGCTTGTATAGCATCAGGTAAGCTCTGTCTTTTATTTTAATTTATTATTTCTCTATCCATTTACTTTTATCCAATTTCTTGATGCTTGGATTATTCCAATGATCACTATTTATAAATTTCTCCATTATCCATCAATTTTAATTCTTGCTCATGATTCCTTTTGTTATCAAAAACGTCATTTGGCAACCAATTCAATTCTATTACCTTTGCTTAAAATCTTCAAAGGAGCTATTTTGTTAATTATGGCAAAAGTCATTCATACAGTACCATGAATTTTCTTCCATCTTTGGTCTCCAAATTCTTTGACGATTTTCCTATGATTAGACATCTAATATGAACTCTATAGCTCATACAATTTGGAGCTTTCTTGAGACTAATAGAAATTTATGGATATAGATTATTTGGATCTCAAGAAAGGGATTCATTGTTTGTCTAGGTAGAGAAACGTTTTCGGACTCTGCAGATATCTAGAGTCTACTACTTTTTTGCTACTCCAGGTGAGTCCCCAAACTTAATATTTTCGAAATGTTTGGTAAATTATGTACTTTGTCATAATTTTAATTGGATATTAAGTATTGATCTTAATACTGAAATTTTTAGTGGTTTATGTTTCCTGTTTCATTTTATTATGTCTTTTGGAACCATAAACTGCTACGTGAGAAATATATTTTCATAATATTTCGAGAAGGTTATGTAAATATTCCGTTCTTAAGTACTCTTAATTCGGAAGCTTGATATCATTGGACACTCATACTCTTCGAAACTCCTAAAGATAAGAGGTTACTATTCAGGAAACTTTTGCCTTGACAAAGTATTCCTTCTGACGAAACCTTTGGATTAAACGAAGCGTTCATTCTTCAGATCATTTTTCCTAGTAACCATTCCAAGTCGAGAAGGTTACCATTTTGTAACTTTTCATCACGAACTTGAGCTCCAATGGATCTTTTGAAAATCATAGTCTACTACATGTGTTTTTACACAAAATTTGACAAGAAAAAGATTTGTTGGATTTGTTGGGAAGAACGGGTTCTTTTGAGCATGAACAAAATTGTACTCCTTCATTTCATTCAAACTCTCGTTACTCAAGTCATGAAAACCCTATCCTACCCCTGACCATCTCTCGGGATGCCGTCCGCTCTTCGAGATTCGCATGGGTACGTGGCTAGTCACCCGTATCTGGGCTTCTTTCTCAATTGAGTTAGGACTTAAACTTTGACGGATTCGAATCCGGGCCTGTGTGGTAACTTCGGGACGGGGAAAGCTTTGGGCTGACCGGGATTTGGCCGCAAGTGCCCACGGTGCTCTTCTTCTGATATAGGATGATTAGCCTAGGTTGGGTGTCAATTTATGGCGATCATTCTGGGACCCTAGTCTGGGCAGGCACCCCCAGTACTTGGATGTCTCCTTTGAACCGGTGGATAAGGTTGAAAAGATTATGATCAGGTGTACGGCATGTATGACTAAAAAAAAAGGGTTTCCGGGCTTCCGCCTGATGTACCCTTTACTTTGGGTTGAGGTTTTCCGGATGAAGTATGATGTGCTCGACGGGGTTTCCGGGCAGCAGCTGATGTACCCTTGACCAATCTGGTTTTGTTTAAGATAATTATATGAAAAACGTTTTACGTTTACTTTATTGAGCTATTTGGAAACTAAATATGTCATTTGCACATTTGACTTGTATAAGAAAAATCTCATTCTTAAGATTATTCACCTCCATCTTTCCTTCGGAACTTGGTGAATTAATCAAAACAAATGTCTTACGCGTCTACACCCACGAGGTAACTCACTGAGCTCTTTCGAGCTCACATGACTCTATTTTTCCTCATATTTGTTTTCAGGTTAATGTATTGAAGGAAGACTCAGCAGATTCCAAGTGTGGATCACTTGTTCGTTTTTCCAGTTTTTCATCGTCCTAGCTTGCTTTGTCTACTATAATTATGGATTAGAATGTAATGGGATACTTCGACGGCAGTGAAGAAGACTACTACTTCGCCGCCGATTACCAAGTGTTCAACGACTAGCTTAAGTTTTGAGAGACGGTCTGGACTCGACCGTTTACTCGTAGCTAGTAATACATTTCGGTAGTAGTACCTACGTATTTGTTCTACGTTGTAATAAGTACTCCAGAACTCTAATATGACAACCTTGAACCAATAGTGAATCTGCTCATGTTTTATCCATGCTATGTTTATCCGCTGTGTTTGCTTTTGCTTTGGAATTTTCCATTCTTTATTTTAAACCGGACGCTAAGATCTGTTCGACATGAGTGCTGAGAGGCACGTAGACACCCTACTCAGTCGCAGTGATACCTAGCGGAGGAGTTGGGGGTGTCACAGGTAGTGTGTCCACTAAGCTTGAAGCTGGCGTGAACATACAATAAGATTTTAGAGTCGATACGATTGTTCTTAAGTTTGAATCGTAGACCTAAGTTTGAATATATCAATAAGTTTGAACATGTGTGATCTTTTTTATTGTAAATCTTAAGTTTGAATTTAATTCTATCATAGGCTTAAATTTGTTTTCCACTAAACTTGGAAATGATTGACGAGTATGTGGTGACATCTAGTATTAAAACCACAAGATCTTGGAATTGTATTGATGACTACTAAGTTTGAATTCTTGTCGTAAGTTTGAATACATGAAATAGGCTTGAACATGACGTGACTTCTTTGTATAAACTTTAAGCTTGATTTAGTTGTATCATAGGTTTGAATAACATTTTGAATTGGGAGGACGCAATTCTTTTAAGGGGGTGAGATTGTAACACCCCGCTTCGTAGGCATTTACACATATACCCATTTTGAGCTAGTAATTTTTATCAGAGAGAAGGGTTATAATAGTCATTTAAAAATCTAAAATTAAAATAATATATTTGGCCTTCAAATTTGAGTAGCCTCCAAGTTTGAGTAGCTTCCAAGTATATTAAAAATTACTAAATTGCCATCATCTCTCTCTCTCTCTCTCTCTATATATATACACACTAGACATGAGCTTAAAAGCTCATTTGCTCTCATTCTCGTAAGCTACTAGAGCTTTTAGGTGAGTTTTATTTTCTTTGTTTTCCTTCTTCTTTTGGCCAACATCATTCCAGTAGCTACTTTTATTGAATATATCTTTGAATCTTTGATCTTTTATTATATAGATGTATTGTATTCTTAATCCATTTTGTCTATTGCTCCATTTGTTTCTTGGTAGCCAAATTTCCGTCTCCAAAAGCATCCATCAACCATTGAACTACCATAATTTTAGATCATTCTCATTGGTTATTTTATCTCTATCCCTATTTATTCTTTGTTATAAATAGGTACCATTTCTTGCTTCTGTTTGATCTTGGGAGATTATCTTGATCCGGAGCTTTAGCTCCATTGTTCGTTTTCTTTTCCCATTACCAAATTTCATTCATGTATATTGTTGTTTCATGACATTTGTTTGTTTCAATTTTGTTCTCCTGTCCGAGAGTATTAGCTTGAGAAAGGAGCTTGGAAATTATCTTGTTCTTGGTAAAATCTAAGGATATAGATTATTTGGATCTCACTGAGCTTCGGCTCACGTTTTCAATGTTTTCCCCCCTCCACAAGTATTTGAAGTTGGTGCGACATCTTGGTATCAGAGTGCACAACGGGAGTTTTGGATAAGCAATTTGTATTTATGGATTCTAGTCTTGTATCATATTAGATTATTTGTAATGAACTTGTGAATATTTTTACTGTGTGATTTTGGGGATTAATAGAATGTTGGTTTAGAGCCTTACTCTACCGAGAGGTAGGGCGGCGGGCGGCTCGACTCGTTTTCCTCCGGGCAGGAGGCGGGTCGAGGCGTTATATGTATAGTTCTGGCCTACCTTGCCACACCCGAAACATGCTCCTGATGCCCATCTGCAGTCCCCCGGTGTGCACCCTGCCATACCTCTCACAAACTCTCAACGGTTCCACAACAGTTGATGCCCCCGTGGATCCCCCAATCTTGGTCAACGTAACTCCAGTCCCTGCCCCTCGCCTATAGGTGTTGATAGGTCTCGAGATGGGAGCAAACCTCTTCCCAGTCAAAGGTGCAGGTGAGTGTGGACGAGAGCCCTGACCCTGTGACACGGCTTAATATAGCTTCTTCCTATCCCTCTCAGTAGTCTTGAACTCCGCCTCTATATCCATATCCTTTGGTATGCGTCCATAAAAGTAGTAAGACGATACCCAGATAGCCTTCTCATGATACGTGGCAACAGACCCCGCACGAACCTCTGGGTCCTCATCTTGCCATCCTGAATTGTACCAGTAGCATACTTACCCAGCTGGTTGTACTTACTGGTATAGGCGAAGACAATCATACTCTCTGTCTGCCTCAGATCGAAGAACTCGTTCTGCCTTGCAGACTTGAAGGTCTTAGGGAAGTATTGGTCTAGAAAAGCCTCCATGAACCTAAGCTAAGTGACCGGCCCTTCTAGAGCATACACCGACTCTACTAATTTCCACCACTACGAAGCCTCGGACGTGAGAAAGGGAATTACCACATCAACTTTCATCTCCTCAAGCACCCTGATAATCCGGAAGTGCTGCTCAACCTCTTCCAACCAATTCTCCGCTTGGTTAGGACCCACTCCTCCATCAAAAGAAGTTACATGCAACTTCTTCATGCGTTCAAAGTACGACACTGGACAGCTTCAACCCTTGGACCTTTAGGAACCCCAAGAACCTGATTCTGTTGTTGCGGTTGCTGGTTAAACTATAGCTGCTGCTTCTGTTGCTGAGTCTGAAACATTTGGGTAAGCATCACAAAAGCAGCGGACAAGTCAGGAGCAACCCCTACATTGGCTGGTGGAGGGGGTGGTGGTACGTTATATGGCTGAGGTGGGACATTGTACTGTGGTGGGGGAGCATAGTATTGGGGGGAGGCTGGTTGCATGGTGGAGGTGCGTTATACTGAGGTGGTGGTAAGTTCTGTGGCAGATTCTGTTGTGGGACATTTTGGGGTGATGGGTGTTGTGGTGGTGGTTGTGGAAGAGTTGGTGGTGGTAGGGGTAAGTGTTATGGTGGTGGGGGGTGTTTTAAACCAGCAACATTGTTACCTTGGTTCTGGTGCGATGCTTCCGGTGGCTGCTGACTTGAAGAACCGATAACCTGCCCTCTTCTACCTTGATACCCACGGCGACCATAATCAACGATGGAAAGATCGTAATCGTTACCGCTACCATGGTCAGGATCCATTCTAAACCCCCAACAACATACATAGCAAACATATAAGTAAGATATGTGATACAAAACAAGTTAAACATGTAAGGTGTAGACAATTAGATCGTGGTATAATGCATGTAGTCATGTAGCATGTATCACATACTTCAGGTTATCATATAGCATATGAACATTACAGTTAGCAGAAAGATATAAACGCTTAAATAAACAGAAGCATCATAATCCATGGTCTCTATCCATCACACATCTCACCTTAAGTGTTCTTGTTATCCTATGTTCATTACAGATTTTAATCCATAAGGTTCGACCTGTTCTGATACCACTTATGTCACACCTCGTCTCCGGAGTGATGACATGGCAGTGCCTCATTGGTTAATGAAGCACCAAAGCCACAATCAGAGATTACTAAATAAGGAAGTTCATTATTTAAGTCCATATATAGTAATAAAACATTAGCGGAAATAATATGCTGAAAGAGGAAATTATCTCTATGTTATTACATCTGAAAAAGGAACTAAATGTTCAACTGAATAACTATAAAAGAAAGTGTTCGTAGTCTAAGAAAATTAGGATCACTCCGCGTAATCCCCGTCCCAAAGTCCATCGTCCATGTACTGTTCCTCACCTAAATCATCTGCAAACAGTAAAGCGGATGGATTGAGCTCCGGTGCTCAGTGAGGACCCAAAACAGTAATAATAATAACAAAGGACAGAACAATATCAGAAATAGCAGAACATATAACAAAGATCCCCGTTTCCCAAACGACTCAAGCCAAGTCCCCCGGGACTTAGAACTCAGTGCAGGACAGTACAATGCAGTATGGGATAGATCAGAACATAACAGAAGAGGCGGGACATAACAGAACAGAAACTGCACAGCTATAGACAAATGCTTTGTCTGCGACCTCTGCGGCAGACAATAGGATACTGTCTTCGTGCGGACGAATCCGAGGACGATTGGTTCGTTTGTGACCTGCATTTTTTTAGAAAAATGCATTGAAAACTTGTATAAAAGTGGACAAAAACTATACTAAAACATTCCCAACCCATATATGACAAACAAAACTAAAAACAATAGCAAATAAAATACTCAAACAGGAACGAACACATACAATTCAACATTTAAGCGAATAACCACATTCATCGCGCCTGAAAGATTTCATAACAGAGTATACGACAAGAACCACGCTTTGCCCATCCTCTACACCCGATTAAAACCTCGTATAATTGCTTGGAACATCGTTACATGCTATGACACACAATCCCACCATATGAGCTCACTCGTATATTTTCTACAACTCACCAATAACGGTAATGGTCCCAGTTATCAACCAAACTATGATGGTTCAGTAACCCACGTGAGTTCGGATTGCCCCTCAAACGAAGGAGCCAGATTTTAAGGTTCAATCCGTTACATTGTCTCATCATTCCCTACCGGGGACTCCAAAAAACCACTACCGTATCTAATGATTGACCCCACTAGATGCGGGCCCAGTACATAACAGAGCAAAAGTCACTTGGGGTCACAGAACAAAAGGTTGACGGAACCTTCTAACTAGTGATCCTAGACACGACCTCAATAGGGGGCGACGACTCGGTGGACCAAACCAATTAGGACTACAACAGTGACTCCATATACGACGACTCCATATAAGGCCCAATTCAGGCAATTATGGACAGATACCCAATAATCAACAAAAACAGATATAAAACAGTTTATATGCATATAACAATTAATTAAGGCAATTGAAATCAGATTGTAAGGCATTATCAAATCACCTAACCAAACAGAAATTCAATTAACTATAGCAGTTCATGCAATCAATATGCCCAAAATACCTAAAAAGTCTTAACATAACAGTACTCGATCATTAATCAAAAATCCCAAACAGAAATTAACATGGGAAAAGGGGTCCTCACCGTTACGGAGATGAAAAACAAGGAAAAGAACCCAAAATCACCTTGGTTCGGAACGCTTTCGGGGCAAGAACTCCTCGCTCAAATTCTCTAATTGAATTACGTCTGCATTCCCTCGAAACCCTCGTGATTACCTTCGATTCGGCGTATCCCGCGGTGAAAACTTGTCTCTCGAACGCCTTCAATCTTCTTCCCCAAGCTCCAAGCAGATTTCTCTCTCCTCTCTCAACTCTCACGATCGTCTGTTATGTTTAATCGTAACTGATGGCAGCTTCCAAAGACCCCTCAACCTAGGAGTTCTAATTTTATGTTATTTACGTATTAGGCCCCTTCCCATTTTTTAATTACTCACATGTCTCCACACAATAAAATAAGACGTAACATATGTAACACATGAAATAGTTCAACTAGCACTTAGCATTTAATATGACATTAAGTAGAAATCAAATAATTATGCAATTTAACAATAAATCACATAATTCAAAATTGGGGAAAATCCCGAGTATCACAAGACCAAAACCTCATTATACCTCCGAAACCTCAAATTGCACCTTTCCCATTTCTAGAAATAACCAAAACCTAACCAACATTGGAAACTACGCTAATCAAAGCAAAATGCCACAATGTTACCTATCTACACTCATATCCAAAGGTCTAATAGATTCTCAGCAAAATCATTTTTCCATCACCTTTAGAAACCAAGATTACTCAGATACATCTGTAAACTTTAGCAATTCTCCCCATATCATCCCTGTTACAACTGCAGACAAAAAAAGAATCTATAACCAATAGGAAAATGCCCTCATTATCAAGGTCTATGGTCGTACATTAGGCTATAAATTTCTCTCACAAAAAATTAGAGAGTTATGGAAGCCCACATAAGAATTAAGACTTTTGGATCCGGGCAAAGACTAATTTTTAATAAAATTCGAGAAAGAGGCCAATTATGTAAAGGCCCTTCATCAGTAAGACATTGGGAACCAAGATTTAAAGCATCCCAAGCAGTATTTACTTACACAGCCATTTGGGCTAGGCTACCTGAGCTACTAACTGATTTTTTTGATACAACTATCCTAACCCAAGTAGGAAAAGTAATTGGCACTCTACTAAGAATTGATGCCACAACATTGTCAGTGACTAGAGGCCAGTATGCTAGATTATGCATACAAGTTAAGATTGATGACCCACTAATCACAAATATTTAGATAAGGAAACACAACCAGTCAATAGTTTATGAAGGAATAAACCTTATTTGTTTTGCTTGCGGCCGCCTTGGCCACAAAAATTATACATGTTCTTTAAAAATTGAAACAATAGAAAACAAATGCCTAAATGACCCAACCCGTTTACCCGAGGCTAGCCTTAACCAGTTACCTGAGCCGAGCTATTTTCCGAGTGAACAAAAACATTCACCAAGACCCTGGATGGTGGTCTCAAGGAACAGGAGAAAAGCAAAATCCACTTACATTATGACACTACAATATCTAATGATGTCCTACCAGCCCAATACAACAAACATATAAGCCAGGTAGCCAACCAGAAATGGATTCCTAAGGAAAGACAAATAGATAATGACAAAACAATATCATGCCCTTCTACCAACAATCATGACCTTCCTACTATTTCCCATCATGAGAGTTTGTTGGGCCCACTCCTTGCTTTTCCCACAACAGTGCAAAATCACCATTTTTTCAACAGTGAACAAAATCAGAGATCAAGCAGTCCCTCCAATAGCCATTCTGACTTAAATAATACAGAAAAAACAAAAGATATAAGAAAAAACCCAACCCTTATTATTACCGATATCCCTATTAGAATCATTACCAATCCAAACTTACCTCAGCAATCCCTCCCCTTTAAGCAAGAAAAAACATTTTCTACAGAAAACCATGATCATTACAATGACCAATCAGACATGCAAACCACTATGGATATTGACAAACAAAAATCAAATTCCAATACTTCTAAACCTTCCTCGTCAATTCTGCAGCATTCTTCAAGCCATATAACCCTCCTTAAAATGCAACTCCAAGCACTTCATTCTCCCCACTATCAACAAAAAAAGACTTAGAAAACTTAAAGACTAAACCTAGAGAAAATGCCTCGCCTACGATACAACCACCAAAATCGGAGACGACGACAACACAACCCTATCGTTTTCCCGGAGAGAAGGCGCATAAACGCACAAAACTCACAAAGATTCCACCACCAAGAAACCCTAGTGAACCACAGGAATCGAATGAGAAACCAGATGGATTTCTATGCGATACAACATAGAGACATCTACACACCAATACCAACCAGAAGCCATACAAATCCTTCAGTCCAAAACCCAGTGAATTGGGCCTCATCCATACAGACCCCTCTTCAAGCCCCCTTGCTCCTATTAAGACAACAAACCCAAGCAAGTATTTTAACCCTTAACAAGCACCCATGGTTCATGCAACCAACTCCGTTCACGAATCCCTGGCACTCAATGCAAAACTTGTTCCACCCATGGATACCAGTAAACAATCTGATACATAATCTGACCCCCTACAAATACCTCTATTCCCAACATTACTGAGCCCAATACCTTCATTTCCTTATCTAGAATTGATACACACAGTAGCCCTACAGGAAACAGTAATTTTAGAACCAAATGGGGAAGAGATGGAAAATCTCATTCCACAAGACCTTCTAGGGGATGAAAGTATTCAAGAACATTTCTTGGAATTAATAAGCCTAAGGGAAAACCCAATACTAAAAGTCACGATATACTCCCTAAATAAATGCTATATTTTCTCTTGTCACCCCAATGTGACGAAATTCTAAATGGGGACAAAAACGTTAAGTCTCCTGACAGAGAAGCTAAACAATGCATCAATAATTGTTCCAACTTGCAAGGCCAATCCAATGAATCAAAGGTCTGAAAACTTGGAACTTCAATTAGCCAACTCTCTCATGCATGGACTGACTCTCGAGGATCCACTACCACAAGCCATGCCCATGACTATTATGCTATGGAATTGTAGGGGGCCGATGGCAGGGATTTCCAAGGTTTACTAAGAAACATGGTGGATTTTCATCACCCAAGTCTCATTGTGCTAACAAAACTAAGCAAAACGGGTTAGCCGCTGAAAAATTGATGTTTAATTTAAATTTTACTAACTTTGATTGTGTTGGAGTTGTTGGCCAGTCTGGGGGAATAACAACACTATGGAAAACCAATGTGGAGATGGAGATCACGCTAAGACATCACAAGAATTGCACATGATGGTTACTGTAAGTTTCCCACCTCTTTCTTACTTTCTGCTATCTATTCAAGTTGCCATATTGCTCAAAAAAGGATACTTTGGAATAATTTAAAAACAATTGCAGAAAACATCCTAAAATCTTGGCTTATCTTAGGAGATTTTAATGTAGTTACTTGTCAAGCCGAGAAATTTGGTGGAAAACCTGTGAATATGGAACGCATTAAAGAATTTAATTCAGTATTACATTCATGTAACATGATTGACCTTGGTTACAAAGGTAAACCCTATAATTGGAGTAATAAGAGTAAGAACCGAACAACCATAATCCTTGAAAGACTAGATAGATTTCTTGCTAACTCAAACTGGTTAGAATAATTTTCGGACAGCCTAGTCACTCACTTCCCTCAATTACTGTTTGTCCATTGTCCTCTATTACTATCTACTGAAAGATTAGTTAAGCATAAGGCACCTTTCATACTTGAGACTATGTGGTTATCACAACCTGGTTTTCCTGACTTAATTAAAAATATTTAGAAAAATAGTGATAATTATGAGACAGTAATCCATTCATTTCAAGACAATGTAAGACTTTGGAACAAGAATTGCTTTGGAAATGTTTTTTACAAAAAGAAAAATATTCTGGCACGCATTAATGGGATCCCGAATTATCTAAGTAAAAACAATAGTGTCTTCCTTAATAATTTAGAACAAGAACTCCAAACATAATATCTAAATGTGCTTAAAAATGAACAAGTGTTTTGGCATTTAAAATCTCCTATAAAATGGCTACAAGATGGAGACAGTAATACAAATATTTTTCATCTCACAACCTTCAATAGAAGGCGCAGGAATATAATTACACTACTCAAAGGCTCAGGAGGTAATTGGAAAACTGACCCTCAGATTGTCAGTAAAAATATTTTGGATCACTTTGTTACCATCTTTACAACTAGCCATTCAAAATCTCCTTATAATGTAGAATTTCATGAACTAGACGTTAATACCAAGTTTTTAGATCATAATCTAGCGGATATTCCCCTTCCTAATGAAATTGATGAAGCGATTAATTCCTTTAAACCTTATAAATCACTTGGACCAGATGGACTACACCCAATATTTTTTCAAAAATATTGGTATATCACAAAAGATGTAATTATTCCACTGATTACCAACTTTTTTAAAATTGAATCGTGCCTCCAGAACTCAATAAAACTTATATTTGTATTATACCCAAGATTAAAAAACATGAAACAATTAATCATTTTCGCCTTATAAGTCTGTGCAAAACTATTTATAAAATAATCACTAAAATCATTGTTGCGTGAATTATGCCAATTCTTCAGGATGTTATCAATCCGAATCAAAGTAGTTTTCTTCCTAACAGACGTGCCTTTGACAATGCGAGAATAATCCATGAAATTCTACATTCCTTTAACAAAAAGAAAGGCAAATTAGTTCACATGGCAATCAAAATATATTTAGATAAAGCGTTTGACAGATTGGAATGGTCCTTTATTTTGCGCATGCTTCATTATTTTAAGTTTACAATTCAGCTTATTAAAATTATTGTGGCTTGCATAACTACTTCTTCGCTAGCCATTCTTGTTAATGGCTATCCAACTAGTTTTTTTAATCCTAGCTGTGGCCTTAGGCAGGGAGACCCGTTGTCACCCTACTTATTTATTTTAAGCCTAGAATTCCTTTCAATTAGTATTAATATGGCCACTCGTGCTTCATTACGGAACCCTATTAAATTATCACGTCATGGTCCACCCCTTACATATTTAATGTTTGCTAATGATTTAGTTTTTTTGGCCAAAGCTGATACTAATAAGATTAACATGATTATTACCATTTTAGACAATTTTTGTCTATTGTCAACAGAATAAATCAACTTTGTAAAATCCAAAATTATCTTCTCCAAAAATGTTTCTACCCCATTAGAAAAGAAACTGTGCAATTTTCTTCAAATACCAAGAGCCTTGGATTTAGGGAAATATTCCGGGAAAATTGTCTCCTTTGAGTTCCCATGATTTTCAGTACATTTTAGATAACATGTAGAATAAATTAGCTTATTGGAAAACTAAGTTTCTAACATATCCAGGTCGATGTACTCTTATTAAATCTTCTATGTATTCCATTCATTCTCGTATTATGCAGCTTCATAATATACTTATTAAAATAACTAATAGTATAAATACAATCTATAGGAATTTTCTCTGGGGTTCTACTAATGAAAAACGTAAATTAAGTTAGGAAATTAATCCTCTCCCAATTCTAGCCCACAAACAAATCTAAAGAAGGCAAGCGATAAAGGGACACAATGATTTACGTGTTTCGGTCAGCTGACCTACATTCACGGGTAAGGCGGGTGCATACTCTCATTATAATGGAGAAACAAGAATACAATGGAGATTTCTCTAATCCATTAGCTGTCCTCGCCTTACTACTCCAAACCATATAAGAGGCACATATATATAGGAGTAGTAAACCTTTTGCTAAATGGATTAGGAGTTCACATATATATAAGTTTGGAAGTTCCCATTCTTGTAGCCCTCACCAAATCTACCACAGACCTCTGGATTTTGTGAAGTCAGATTGGGAGTGTAATAAGGCAGGAATTAGCTACCCAAGATCTATGCTAGTTTAACTTTTATGTTAGTTTTTTGGATGTATTTTATGTACTTTCCTTATGATTTCTATCTTGTAATAGCCCTATCTTATTTAATCTATCGTCTTTCTACCAAAAAAAAACCAATGTTTCCTCCATTTTATTTTACTTTCCTTTTTTATAGGAATTTAACTGTTATTTTAGTGCATCATACTCGAATTAAGAAAATAATTAGTAATTTGTAATACTATTATCATTTTCTTGATAATTTCAATTTAATTCTTAAACATTTACTCTAACTATAAGAATAGGATTAAATTTGGAAAGAAAAAAAAAGACATCAAATACTATTTAGATTTTCTTAAGTAATAAAAGTTAAAAAAAGTATGCCTAGACAACAGTTAAATAAAATAAAAGGAGTAGTATTGACTGTTTATTAAAAAAAAAACGACTAGTAATTTGTTTGTTTAGGATCATTGATGAGAAAACAAAATTGGAACTTCTAGTATTCATAATTTATAGATGGTCTTTCATTGAAGAATTATGAAGAGTGGAAAAATTATGTAAAAGAAAGAATGTCTTTCATTGATTGTGGAATGTTTACAATACATCAAATCTATATGCATGTTTACATGATGAATAAAATGGAATAAAATAAATCTATACTGGTTACGATAAATTAATTGAGAGATTGACTCCTCCGATTGTGGTCTTGATAGACTCATTGATTGGCTCCCTGATTGCCTCTTTTATTGACTCCATTAGTATATGTAACATGCCCCCTGAAAATGGACTTGGAAGATAAAATGTCAATGAGACCAAAAGACTGAATAAGAAAAGTGAATCGAGGAAATGCAAGATTTTTGGTGAAAATGTCAGCCAATTGAGAGTTGGGATTGGTTGTGAGGTATAAAGTGATTTAGTTGTCGCAAAATTATGCTATAGCATGAGAACGAGGCATATGTTGGTCATGTTGAGATGATACTTTAGTCATTGTAACTGACAAGTGGGGGTGGCAAGAGCTCGATATTCAGCCTCAGAGGAGCTTCGGGAAACGATTAGTTTTTTTTTTTTTTTTTTTAGATTTTCAAGATACAAGAGAGGAACTAAGAAAGACACAATAACCCGTGGTAGAGCGCCTGGTGTCAGAACAGCCGGCCCAGTGAGAATTAGAGAGAGAACTGAGCTGTAATGGTGATGAAGAATGGAAAAAATATCTTTGCCTGGAGTGCCTTTCAGATATCGTAGGATACGGTGAACAGCCTTGAGATATAATTATGTGGGATGATCTAGATATTGGAAAAGTTGTTGGAGGGCGTGAGAAATATCTGGTCGTATATGGGTAAGGTATAAAAGCTTGCCAATAAGACTCCGGAAGAGATTGTTGACGAAAAGGAGTGGCGAATCATGCTTGGAGAAGTGGTAGGAGGAATCCATATGTGTAATGACAGGTTTGCAACCAAGGAAGCCATGTTTCTCAAGCAGGTCCAATGTATATTTTCTTTGGCAAATGTTGAGACCATCTATAAAGCGAGCAATCTCCATACCGAGAAAATATTTGACAGGACCAATGTCTTTGATTTTGAATGTATTATCCAAGAATTGTTTGACCGAGGATATGTCATCATAATTGTTCCCAATGAGGATAACATTGTCAACATAAACGAAGAGGGCAGTGAATTGAGAACCTTTACGGCTAATGAAAAGACTGGGGTCACTTACGACTTGTGAGAAAAAAACCTATGAAATTAGCTCCGTGGTTAATTTGTGATTCCATTGCCGACCAGCCTGTTTGTGACCATATAAAGATTTTTGGAGTTTGCAGACGAGTCTGGATTGAGGATTAGAAAAACCAGGAGGTAGCTGCATACAAATATCCTCATTAAGATCACAATGTAAATATGCATTGTTAATATCAAGTTGCTCTAAGAACCATCATTTGGCATAGAAAAAATCTAGAAGAATTCGAATAGTGGTCATTTTTGCTACTAGAGAGAATGTCTTAATGTAATCAATATCAGGTTGTTGTGTGAAACCTTGGACAACAAGACGAAACTTAGGTCTTTCAATAGAACCATTACATTAAATTTTATCCGGTAAACTCATTTGTTGCCGAGGGGCTTAACATTAGGGGAAGATGAACAAGTGTCCATGTGTTGTTGGCCTCAAAATCATCAATTTACGCTTGCATGGACTGCCGCCAGTCTGCATGATTGACATCCTAATTGTATCACTTAGGTACAAAGTGAGTAGAAACAGATAATGCAAAAGATTTATGATATGGAGATAGGGAATGATAATCATGAACATTTTCTAGAGATGAGGAGTAGAAGCTTAGACAAGAGAACATTAATAATCATTTACATAGGAAGGAGTATGTGAGAGATCCTGGTGGATTTTCGAGAAAGATGAGGAGAAGTAGGTGAGATAGTGGAATTAAGAGGAGAATTGTGAGGAAGATTCGGATGTGAAGTAGGACGGGTTGGACTGATGATGAGAATATGAGTTGGATGTGATGATGGAGGATCAAAAGGAAGATCATTATTGAAAGGAATCAGTAAGGGAATATTATTTGAAGGAGGACTGGGTGGGGATTCTTGTGGATAAGAAAATAGGTTTTCGTGAAAGGTAACGTTTCGAGAGATAAAAATGGATCGTGAGTGAAGGTCGAGGAGATTGTATCCTTTGGTTTTGGGCATGATATCTGAAGAAAATGGAGGGACGACTACAAGCATCGAATTTTGTGCGATGAGTAGAAAAGGTTGAGGCATATGCTAAGCAACAAAAAACACGGAGATGGGAGTATGATGGTGGTTAATTATATAAAAGTGTGTGAGGAATTTGCTTTTGCGGTAAATGTGTAGGGGTAAAGCTTATAAGATAAACAACGTGGGTGACCAAATATCCATAGTAAGCGGAAGGCAGATGCGATTGAAATTTAAGGGCACGAGCAATATTTAGGATGTGGCGATGTTTTCTTTCGACAATTCCATTTTGCTGAGGAGTTTCTACGCAAGAGGTTTGGTGAATGATCCATTTAGAAGTAAAAAATTAAGACATTTGAAATTCAGGCACATTGTTTGAACACACTACTTTAATGGCCTTTTGTAATTGAGTAAGCACATATTGACAAAAATGTTCGGTCAGGGGTCAAGCCTAGGGGTGTCAATCGAGTTATGTGAGCCGACCATGGCTTAGCTCACGCTCAGCTCACATAAAAACTGAAAAGCTCAGCTTACGCTCAACCCGGAAAAGCTGACAAACATTGAGTTCACGCTCAGCTCACATTTTAATGTGAGCTCGAGCTGAGCTCACGAGCCTCACGAGCTAAATTTATATTAGAAAAAAAACAAAAATCATGTAGCAAGAATAGTGTAATACAATGAGCATTGAAACTAAATTCTGACAAGAATACAAATATACATATTACAATGATGCTTAATTCTTGAAGCAAAATAAACTAATAAAAAGATAACAAAAGATAAATAGATAGTAATGTTAAAGGTTAAAGAATCTACATACAACGTAGACAAAAATCCTTATGTAGACTAAAACAAAATAAACGGAAATCACATAATTGTAAAAGTCTTATATAGAGATAAACAAGAGAAACAAAAGTTTCAGAATTATTTGTTATGCAAATAAAATGAGTCTTATATAAAAAACAAGAGAACCCATGCACTTAAAATTCTAACAAATGATGAAATTGCAATTTGCAAAAGAGTGATTTAATTCCATTGTTGGTGCCAAATCCAATTTTAGCAATTCCATTGAATTCTTCTACAATATTTCACTTTTTATTGTGATTCAAATCTACAAAAGAAAAAGAAAATATAAGTAAATAAAGTAAGAAGCAATGATGAAGAAAAAATAATTTAGACAAGTAAAATTGAAAAACTAAGTAAAGAATAACCTACAAAAGCATAATCAAACTCTTCCTCATAATCACTCCCTTTTTGTGAACTCCTAATCCAATCTTGACCACAAACTAATCATTCAACTGTATTGGAAAGTGGTTATTTGCGAAATTGATTCAAGACACGACCCGGGGTGCTAAAAGCACTCTCAGATGCTACCTAACTTACAGGAATTTCTAATACATCTCTTGTCATCATAGACAAAATA
This sequence comes from Vinca minor, assembly GCA_026122235.1. Taxonomy (NCBI): domain Eukaryota; kingdom Viridiplantae; phylum Streptophyta; class Magnoliopsida; order Gentianales; family Apocynaceae; genus Vinca; species Vinca minor. The sequence continues at coordinate 156,373 of JAOCZM010000039.1, read as the reverse complement.
GAGAATTTAAGAGCATTTTCTTTCCAATAATTCAAGATAATAAAGTCTTCATCAACACAACAACTTTTTGTTGGGTAAAGTTTTTCCTCCAAATAAACATCTGGTTCACTCTTACAATGCATCCCTTTTTCCTCTTCACTAAATTTGGGAATTCTTCAATGAATGCCAATTTGTAGGTCTTTTTTTTAATTATATATATATATATATATATATATAATATTTTAGTAATATTATTCTTATTCGGGTTTGAGGAGCGGGGTCAAGCTCACACTCAGCTCACACAAAATTCGATCTTGAATATTGAGCTCATGCTCAGCTCAGCTCACGCTCACATTTTTTCGAGCTATGTGAGCCGGGTTTGGACCGGTCCGAACCCGTTGACACCCCTAGTCAAGTCTTAGACTTTGTTTTCATCAAATAAATCCAAGTGAAACGACTAAAATTATCTACGATTGTGAGGAAATATAGGTGTTCGTGAACTGTGTGTATTTTACACGGTCCCCAAATATCTACGTTTATTAAATCAAAGAATGCTTGAGAAGTTGATTTACTAAGGGGGATGAAGGCAATGATTGCTTAGTCATAGGACAAATGAAGCAATGTTCATTGTGTGTAACTTTTATTTTGAAATCCGGATGTTGCGCCATTTTTAATCTGGGAAAAGAAATGTGACCAAGGCGATAATATCATATAAAGGTACTAGAAAAGTTTGCACCATTACCGGTAGATAGATGATCAGAATTAGGCATAATATTTCAGACAAAAGAAACATAAGAGGAAAGATCAAGGTGCAATAAATATAATCTATTAACCATTTCAACCGAACACATTTTCTTCAGCTTCATATTATCTTTAATATGACAAATTATAATGAAAAAGTCAGAAAAATTGGGGTCCTAAAGTAGTTGCCCTAGGGATAACAAATTAAAGGAGAATGAGGGGACAAATAATACATTTAATAGAATAAGATTAGAGTATAAAGTAATGGAATTAACATGAAGTTGCATAAGTAAAGAACCTAGTGGGCAGACAAATGAGTATGGGGTAAAAAGTGATAAGATGTAAACAAAATTAATGAATATGAAATATGGTGAGTAGTTGCATAATCAATAATCCACTGCATTATAGGTGGTGAACATTTGTTACCTGAATCAAAAAATTAAACAACATCCAACGGTAGAAAAACAACATTTATTGAAACTCGTAGTGACTGAACCGAAATATCAGAAATCCGTTGTGACTGAAAAGTAGAATTGAAAAACCATGAGGATTGGGCAAATTTTTCTACAGTACAGTGACCACTAAATTGGACGATGGAATATTGCCGCTATCGCGTGATAGAATAGTATAAGATATCACGACTCAAAAAAAAATTATATGAAAGAAATAGTTTCTATAAGCCGGAGAATGAAAAGAGAAGGATAATAAAAATGCGGAAAATTTCAAAAGGCTTTCTCTGATACCATGAAGAATGGAAAAATTATGTAAATGAAAGAATGTATTTGATTGATTGTGGAATGTTTACAATATATCACCTATATTTACATCTTTACATAATGCATAAAATGAAAGAAAATAAATTTATACTGATAACAATCAATTAATTGAGAGATTTGCTCCTTTAATTATGTTCTTGATGGAATTCTTGATTGACTCTCTAATTGACTCCTTAATTAGTTTTATTAGTGTCTGTAATATATATATATATATATATATATATGTGTGTGTGTGTGTGTGTTATTAGAGATACTATTTGTGCTTTCTTCATTTTTCCCTCTCAATTATGTTTATATTTTTTTTGGCACTTTAATATAATCTGATTTTCCTTTTATCTAAATGACTTTTCATCTTTTGCAGGATTCCTTAAGACGGGATAGTCTGCAAACATATTTAATATTCAAGCACTTAGGTAGGAAGTGTAATCTTTTACTTTCAGGCTCTCCCCCCTTTTCTCTCTCTCTCTCCCCCCTCATTGGCGTTCCTGCTGCTCCTTTTTTCTCCACTGTCTCTGATCAGATTTGGTCATTGATTCTGGTCAATGGTCAAATCTTGACCAATTATCTACTTTTGTTTAATTTTTATATATCTATTTTGTACCACAAATCATATGATAGTTCTTTCAATGTGTTTTTTTTCAAGATTTAAGACATAGAGGTTATATTTGTCTCAGATCTTCACAGATCTAGACTTATTGGCTCATTCCCTAGGAGAAATCTTTCAACCCGGACTTGATATGGGCCCTTTATCAACTTTCTACATCTTCCCGAGGCAATTTGTAGGACGGTTGATACGCCCATGATCCTATAAATTGTTGATCTCTAAGGAAGATGTTGAAATTGATTTTCTCCTGCCTCTGTGGTTCAAGGATTGCGATAGAGATGCTGCGAAGAAGAAGATTATGTATTTGTTTATCTTACTAGTTTTTAATTTAGTATCTCCTATAACCACCCAAGTTTTCTTTGTTGTGACTTTTGTCGGTTATCATGAATTTTTAAATCATTGTATAACTTTTATTTTCTTGTAATTTCAGATTTTTATTTGATTGTAATGGCCTCGGCTACATTGTGATTAATGAAAGATTTCTTATTCATAAAATCTTTTACTTTCAATAGTCGGTCTATTTTTTAGTATATATTTTTTCTACAACATTTTGAATGAATATTTAGTAAAAGTGGAACACATGCCTTCGTGTTTATTCTTCTTTCTAGAAAACAACTCCGTTGAATCTTATCACGAACGATCGAGTTACGTTGTGGGACTCAGCCTACCAAAGTGATCAGTGAGACCACTTAGTCACATGATCAGTACACATCGCGGTTTTGATTAAAATAATAAAAATATTCCCCCTTTTGGTGCATTGTTTGAGGCGTTTTTATTATTTTTTAATCAAAAGAGGGGATGTAGTTGATTGTGGACCAAGTGATTTATGTCACCACTTGTAGGCCAGGTCTATATCAGAATTTTTCATCACGATAAGCACTACTTGTATCAACTTGGCCATTCCATGAATAGTGATTTTTTTAAGGAATTGTACTTTTTATAACTCTGTTGTGATTTTAAGTGATGATTGTTTTTCATTTTTAGGGGATATGTCTTTATTAACACATCAACAAGCACAAATATTTATAATACTATATGTAGTAGGAAAATTACATTTTGGTGTGTGCCTTCAAAATATGTTTTTAGTGTGGATTATATTTTGATTATTCATGTAACTATCTTGAGGAAAAGAAGACTATCGAAGGTGAAATACAATTTTAATGCACTTTAAGAAACAAATAAGTTGAAAATGATTTTCCATTCTCAATTTTAATATTTATTTTTGATAGGTTGTTTCAGTTCCGCTAGATTTAATGGAAGGAAAAGACTTTTAGTTAAGATAATTAGAAGCATTATTATACAAAGAAGACGTCAACATACGTGCTAGAGTGGTTCATAGAAAATAATTTTTTTAAGTATTTTTTATTATTTTCTTTTTCCTGGGAAAGAAAGTATTTTTGTTAAGTTAGAAAATTACTTTTATTTGCATTTGAATTGCTTAATTGAGTTTAAACAGAAGTAACCGTGAACGTAGTGTTTCAATAATTAAAAAAAAAAAAAGGATTTTTTAGATTTGATTCAAGAATCATTGTCAAGTCACATGTGCTTCTAACTAAATTGCTCTTTCATTTTGTTTAATTAAAAAATAAATAAATTGTTTCTGGATACCATATATAAATTTATTTTTTACATTCTCAAATTTGAAAGTCATAACTTTAAATTTCAATGTTTATCTCTAAATATATGTTAACATTTTCTTTTGCTAGCACACAGGTATTTTAGCAAATATATATATATATATATATATATATATATATATATATATATATATATATATTTTTCGAACTCAAAAACCACTAAACCTCGCCTTAACGCCCTAACGCCTTCATCCTCTCAACGACTTGACGGGCTCAACAGGCTTAACAGTAAGTTCGGCTTTTCCTTCCTGAAGCAACCTTCATACTTAATCATATTCTAACCATAACGCCAGATTTCTTAGAAACCCCTAGTCCTTAGACATCTTTATCATGGAGTTTCTATAGATTCATTAATCAGCCATAATCCAACACAAGAGAGTTTAGCCTATAAGGCTCATAAACAAAATATAATTAAAATAAATAAAATAAAAACAAAAAAACAAAAAAATAAAAAGACTTACAAAGATTGGAAGAGAAGCCTTATATACAGCAAACTTGGGGGAATTCTTATTCAAAGATTTTTAAGTACAAGAGAGAGAGAGTGTGTAAAGAAAAGTGTATCTAACTCTAAAGACTAATCCGCTTCTTATAGACATCTGCGGACTTCAAAATAAATTCTAAATCCTATAATAAACAGTAGCTTAAATTATTAAAGCTAAAGTTTCTTTATTAAAGCTTGTTTTTTTATCAAAACATATCGAATCTTATCTACTTTATAAAAGTAGTGAATATAATTCTGTCTGCCATAATCCATAAAGTAAAGATTCCTTTGATTTATTCTTCGATCTTATCTTTACCTTTCTTGGATTTTTCCAAGCTCTCAGTTATGAACTCTGCTGATGTCTTCAATACATCATTAATATCAATTTCAATTTCATTTGGATCTTGAGCATCCTCGAAATCATCCAATTCTTGAAATTTATTAACACTAGTCATAGAAGTATCACTTCCTGCAGATTTTTTCTCTCTTTCCATCTGCTTCTTTTCTGCCAAGACTTTTCCTAAGTCTTTAAGATATTTGGCAACAATTTCTTGACTTGAAAGATTTATATCTTCCATCTTCTGAGTATCACCTCCAAATCTGAATGTCAGACTTTCTTGGATTTTCATCTCATTATACTTATCTAGTTTTTCTTTGATATGATCAAGAGTATCTAAACAATTTAATTGCTTTGTCTTGGGATCTTCTTTCATCATTGTATCCCAAAATCTTGTGTATGAACATCTCTTTAACCATAATAAATTATTATGATCAGAACCAATTTTTGGATCAGTCCGCCATATATACGGAATTGAGAATTCTATAAAAAAATTCATCTGGTTATAACCTGGATAAAGTCTTTTAGACGTATTAGGAGTTACTTGAATATATTCCATATAATACTCCTTGAATAATAGAGGTAAAATTTCCTCTGAAGCTCCATAGAACTGCCACCAGTTAATAAACCAGTTGGGAATTTTCCGATTATAAATCTGAGAACACAGTTTAATAAACCATGTATGGGTTCTTTTACCATTCTCATATAAGAACACTTTATCAAAGGCCTGGATATAATCCCAATAGTTGTATTTCAACTGAGTATTCTTTATAAAGAATGATTTTTCTGTGAATGGAGATATACCCCAATCCTCAATAGATATAATCTTCTTGATGATGATTTTTGAGAAATTATAAATCTCCTTATTAGTACCTGTGAAGTGGTTAAACTCACATTCATTGTCAGAAAGTATCATTTCATAATATTTTTGAGATTTATAAGTCTCAAAGGTATTACCCATATTGTTGAGGTATTTCTCATATATAATCCAGGGCTGATCTTCCCACTTGATATCATCATCATTTAAGAGTAAAATGACTCTTTCCTCTTGATTTTTAATCATGAGTTCATCTTTTTGTTTCCCTTCTTCCACTATTCTAGCAAAAGAGGGAGCACTTGAGCTACTGGAGGTATCACCTTCTTGAGCTTTCTGCCAGGCTTTAAACCTTGCATATTCATCATCATCTTTTCTGGATAAACCAGAAATATCAGAAGCTATCAACTTCTTGTTACCATGTTGAACAAGGACTCTATCAGATCCTCTGCCACGTCCACCTCTTCCTCTATAAGAGGAATTGCCTCTATAACCTGACATATCTGAATCAACAGAATAGTTATACAAATTTTTATATAAAAAACTATTAGGATCATTAAATATATTTATTTCATCCTCATAGATATAATCTAACCATTCATCTTCAGTATATAATCTTGTTTTATTATTAATTTGACTGGCAATATAATAAGGATCATCTATCCAAATCCTATAATTCATAAATATTCGCGAGTTAAAAAATCTGGAAGACTATTATCTTCTCCTTTTTTATAAATGATTTCAAAATCAAATGGAGCTAAATTAGCTTGCCATCTAGCAAACATTTGCTTAGAAACATCATGTTTAAAATCTTTATTAAACATATACTTTGCTGATTGACAGTCTGTTTTTATTATAAATTTCTGATTATATAAATCATCTTGAAATTTTAAAACACATTTTACTATGGCTAGGATTTCCTTAGCTATAGTTGCATAATTCTTTTGACTAGCATTCTATTTTCCTGAATGAAATCTAATCAAATTCTCATGTTTATTTTCAGGATTAACCCGTTTCAGAATTCCACCATACCCTATATCAGAGGCATCAGTTTCTATAATTTTATCCCAATTGGGATTAGATATCATCAAGCAAGGCAAAGTTTTTACTTTCTGCTTAATTTTCTGTATAACCTTAGTGTGACTTTCAGTCCAAGGTTTGGGATTCTTTTTCAATCTATCATATAAGATTGCTGTATCCTCTGCTAAATTCTTGTAATAAGGTAGGATGTAATTTAAACTTCCTAAAAATCTTTGTAACTGAGTTTTATCAGTGATTATATCTGGAAATTTTGATTCAAATTCTATACTTCTATTGATAGGTATTATTTCACCTTTTTCAATATTATGTCCTAAGAATCTTATCTTAATTTGAAATAAAACCATTTTAGGTTTAGAAATTACTAACCCATTAGCTATTACTAATTTCTTGAATATTTCCAAGTGTCTAAAATGATCCTCTATTGTCTTAGAAAATACTAAGATATCATCAATATAAACAATTATAAAATCAGTATAATTCATGAAAATATCATTCATAATTCTCTAAAAATCAGAGGGAGCATTTTTTAAACCAAAAGGCATAACATACCATTCATATTGACCAAAAGGTACATTAAAGGCAGTTTTATACCTATCTACTGGATTAATTTGTATTTGCCAATATCCTGATTTTAAATCAAACTTAGAAAATATCAAGGTATCATATAATCTATCCAATAAATCTTTTTTATTTGGAATGGGATATCTTCCCCATTTTAATACCTTATTTAAAGGTTTATAATTAATTACCAATCTTGGTACACCTCTTTCAATTTCTGAATATTTATTAACACAGAAAACAATACAAGACCAAGGAGAATTAGATGCTCCTATAATCTTTCTTTCTAACAAGGATTGAATTTCTTTTTTACAAAATTCTAAATATTCAGAATTCATTTGACAAGGCCTAGCCTTTGTAGGAATATCTTCCTCATTAAAGTTTTCCTCATAAGGTAAACTTACCATATGTTTTTTCCTATCCCAAAAAGCATTAGGATGGTCATTACATATTTCTAAGGCAAACTGATTAGTTATATTAACTATCTTTTCCTTTAATTTAGGATTTTCCAATTTTTCTTCAATTGTAAGCATATTAACTTCATATTTAAGAAAACCTAATTGTTTTTCTTTATATAAAATATCCTCATATAAATTATTTAATACCTTAGTAAAAGGTTTGGTTATGAACTTAAATGTGATTGGTTCATTTTTATAAGTAGCAACCATCTTTTCTTTATCTATCCATCTAAAAGGATAAATTTTATTTATAAAAGGTTGTCCTAATATCACAGGAACTGATAATTTATTTTTAGTTAATAAAAAACTTAATGGTATACATTTACCATCAGTACAAACCATAGTTTTGGATAATTTATATTTAATATCCATCTTATCACCACCTGCATGTTTAATATTACTAGTGGTTTTTTCAAAATACTTTGTAGGTATTACCCCTTCTTGAATTATATTCAAATCTGCTCCACTATCAAATAAAGCAGTAAATTCCTGAGAATAATAATTCCCTATTAAGAGAGTAATCTTAATATGCCATTTTTGTATAGTAACATACTCAAGAATTTGTAGAAATTCTTCCTTTTCAGTTTCAGAAGATTCTTTAAGAATTTCTTCTTTTGCTTTATTCTTAAATTTTTTATCAATTTTTTCTACAATAGTTAAGGTTTCTAGATTAGAAATCCTAGTATCATTTTCTGTATTTTTCTTTTTTAAATCTTTAATTTCAGATTTAAGATTATCAATCTCTTTAAGAATATCAGTTACTGAAGTTGGTTTTTCTTTAGAATTTTTATTTTCTAAGATCATTTTATGAACTTCAGACATACTATATTCTTCCTTGTATTTATTAATATCAAATTCTTCTTTTATATTATTTTTACCCTTTGAGGTACTAGGAGTATTACCCATCTGATCTATCATTTTTAATCTCAGAGCCATGGAATTTTGTTAGTTCATTATGAAGTTCATAATTCAACATAAGCTTTATGAGTATGTCTTTAAAGTTCAAAGGAATTTTGACTAATAAGTCTAATGTTAAAAACAGTATGAGTAAAGAATCTGAGATACCTCAGAATTTAGATCTTTAAATAGATGGACAATTCCTAGAGTTGAACCTAGGACAATTTACCAGTTAGGAACTTTTGAAAAACTGGGTTTAAAACAAATTGTTAAGACAACAGAGGAATCTATTTCCTTAGATAATGAAGAAATGATAATTCACTTATTAAATGAAAGTGATATTAGTCCTTATAGGTATTCGGAACATAAGTTTATACACATCGGATTAGTGCAAGTTGCATTTAAACCTTTAACCTTAGAAGGGTTACCTGAAAGTTTTATAGCAGCTTTAAGAGATGGAAGAAATCTTGATTGGAAAAAATCAATCATGGGTGTTCTACAATACAGCCTAGCAAGAGGGCCAGTATATTTTAATGTTTATCCAAATTTACAGCTTTCATTAACTGATAGCAATATTCTTGATGCTTTAACATTAAATGTTAAGACTCATGGTTATAACTATGCTCCAGGATCTGAAGTTATTTGTATATGTTATAGGATTTATTTCAAACCTTTATATACTTTGAATCCTCACTGCAAATTGGCAGATAAAAAATTGAATGAAACAATTATAATTGAAACCAATTTTGGTAGATCTAATATAACTACTAGAAGATCTATTAAGTGGGATGAGATAACTTTCCCTGATAATTGGCAAATAGAAAGGGCCATGAGACCTCAGCCTGTTATACAGACAAATTTATTAAATGTAGTGCAGACTCCAGAAGGATCTGTATCTTTAAATTTTGGAAATAATAATAGGTTAAAAGATGTTTCTAAATCATCAACCCCAAGATCTTGTAGATCTTTTATATCTCCATTAGATCCAGATATCCCTGGACCCTCAAGACTTTTTGAAGAAAATCTTGGACCATCTAGGTTATCTACCTCTTATATAAGAGAGGATAGAAAAGATGATAGTAGCAATGAATCTGTCAAAGATAATAAAATTGATGGATTAAAATTACATGATGATAATATATTAAGAGCCTTTAATAATAAGAAGGATATTGAGACTCTGTCTCAAATGAGTTATAATTTAGGTAATGGATAGTGAACCTAAAGTTGATTTTAGTTCTGGTTCAGAAGCCAGAAAAATAATCATGAATGAATTTAAATTACCCAGATGGGAATTATTTAGAACATGGTTCTTTGATAATTTTGATAAAATCAGACAGAAAGAATTTCAAAAAGAATTCTATGAATTTTGTGAAATACATAACAAAATTATATATTTTGTTCCTTGGTTTTATTCAACCTATATTCAACATTATATAAATGTTATTGAAAGAAATTATAGATTAACCAATGGTAATATAGTAAAGGATGTTAATCCTCCATTGACAGAGTTCAAAGTTGAAAATTGTGATTTTCTAGCTCTATCAAAATTATTTGAAGATGATATTTTAAATATCACTGTTAAACAGATTAATTTGTTAATAAAACAAAAATAATTTTGCTAATCTTAATTTAAATATATTGGGAGAGCAAATGGTTTCTTTACATAAGAAAATTGATAGTGTAATAACACTTATGAATAGTAATATAACTGTGGTAAAACTAGAAAATGTTGAACCATTAAAGGTAGAGACTAATTTACAGAGTCCTCCTGAAATAAAAGACTTTAAGTCTAGAAAGTCTTCTCCTTGGGAAGAAGATATAACTGAAAAGTTAGTAGAACTTCTAGGAAGTCAGGTGTCAAAATTAAGCTTAAATACTTTAAGTAATAATGATATAAATCCTTTTGGTAAGGATTCTGATGTATCATCAGAAGAAGATAATATTAATGTGGTAGTCAATGACTCAGATGATAATATCAATGCTGTAATAAATGAAAAATGGGCAACCAAGCCTATTCAAAAAAGGTATTATTATACTAAACCTTCACCTATGGATACTCTTCAAGAAGAGGATCATTTTGAGCTTAATAATAGCTATGGTGGGAAATATATCTATGAATGGAATATAGATAATTTTACCCAAAATCAAATTTTTAGTCATATGCATAGAATGCTTATGTATTCTACTATTTGTAAGAATGAAGGTAATAGTGACCTTAATATTGCAAAAATGATAATTGCAGGATTTACAGGCCAACTAAAAGGTTGGTGGGATAATTACTTAAAACCTGAATCTAGAGAAGGTATTTTAAGAACAGTTAAACTGGAAAATGGTGAAACCAAAGAAAATGTTGTTTATACACTTGTAGTTCAGATTATTGAACATTTTACAGGAACATTTTCTGAAAATTATGATACAATAAGAACTTTATTGCAAAATCTTAGGTGTAAAACACTTACTGATTTTAGATGGTATAAAGATACTTTTCTAAATAGAGTTTTACAATTACTAGAGAGTGATAGTACTCACTGGAAAGCCAAATTTATAGATGGCTTACCTCATTTATTTGCGGAAAGGATTAGAAAATCTTTAAAAGGTAATAAACCTACAATTCCTTATCAGGAATATACTTATGGGAAGTTAATAGGAACTTGTACCCAGGAAGGTTTAAACCTTTGCAATGAAATTAAATTAAATCAACAATTAAAAAACCAAAGAATTGTTGAAAGAAAACAATTAGGTGAATTTTGTGGCCAATTTGGTATGGATATGCCTGCTTATAAGCATAAAGGTAAAAAGAAAATTGTTGATAAACCTCCTTATTATAGAAAAAAGAAAAGAAAATACTCTAAAAAGAAATTAGAGGAAAAAGTTGATAAAAAGGAAAAAAGGAAATCCTTTAAGAAAAATAAGAATTATAATAAGAAGAAAGACAAAATAATTGTCTGTAACAAATGTCATAAAGTTGGTCATATTGCAAAAAATTGTTGGACCAAAAAAGAGATTAAAAATCTTGAATTTGATGATGAAATCAAAGATAAATTATGTAAACTATTATTAGATTCAACTGATAGTTCAGAACAATCTGATAGTTTAGATCTAATAGAAAGTGACTATTATACTAGTTCATCTAGTGAATCTGAATGCGAACCTTGTCAAATAGGACAAGCCTGTATAAAAACTCCTAAAAAGGATGAACAACTTTATAAGATGATATCACAATTTCAAGATGAAGATCATGAAATTAATGTATTAGAATCTGATCATTGGATAGAATTGTTAAAAACAATTAAGGATCCAGAATTAAGATTAAAAATGATAGATCAGATGGGTAATACTCCTAGTACCTCAAAGGGTAAAAATAATAGAAAAGAAGAATTTGATATTAATAAATACAAGGAAGAATATAGTATGTCTGAAGTTCATAAAATGATCTTAGAAAATAAAAATTCTAAGGAAAAACCAACTTTAGTAACTGATATTCTTAAAGAGATTGATAATCTTAAATCTGAAATTAAAGATTTAAAAAAGAAAAATACAGAAAATGATACTAGGATTTCTAATCTAGAAACCTTAACTATTGTAGAAAAAATTGATAAAAAATTTAAAAATAAAGCAAAGGAAGAAATTCTTAAAGAATCTTCTGAAGTTGAAAAGGAAGATTTTTTACAAATTCTTGAGTATGTTACTATACAAAAATGGCATATTAAGATTACTCTCTTAATAGGGAATTATTATTCTCAGGAATTTACTGCTTTATTTGATAGTGGAGCAGATTTGAATATAATTCAAGAAGGGGTAATACCTACAAAGTATTTTGAAAAAACCAGTAGTAATATTAAACATGCAGGTGGTGATAGAATGGATATTAAATATAAATTATCCAAAACTATGGTTTGTACTGATAGTAAATGTATACCATTAAGTTTTTTATTAACTAAAAATAAATTATCAGTTCCTGTGATATTAGGACAACCTTTTATAAATAAAATTTATCCTTTTAGATGGATAGATAAAGAAAAGATGGTTGCTACTTATAAAAATGAACCAATCACATTTAAGTTCATAACCAAACCTTTTACTAAGGTATTAAATAATTTATATGAGGATATTTTATATAAAGAAAAACAATTAGGTTTTCTTAAATATGAAGTTAATATGCTTACAATTGAAGAAAAATTGGAAAATCCTAAATTAAAGGAAAAGATAGTTAATATAACTAATCAGTTTGCCTTAGAAATATGTAATGACCATCCTAATGCTTTTTGGGATAGGAAAAAACATATGGTAAGTTTACCTTATGAGGAAAACTTTAATGAGGAAGATATTCCTACAAAGGCTAGGCCTTGTCAAATGAATTCTGAATATTTAGAATTTTGTAAAAAAGAAATTCAATCCTTGTTAGAAAGAAAGATTATAGGAGCATCTAATTCTCCTTGGTCTTGTACTGCTTTCTATGTTAATAAACATTCAGAAATTGAAAGAGGTGTACCAAGATTGGTAATTAATTATAAACCTTTAAATAAGGTATTAAAATGGGGAAGATATCCCATTCCAAATAAAAAAGATTTATTGGATAGATTATATGATACCTTGATATTTTCTAAGTTTGATTTAAAATCAGGATATTGGCAAATACAAATTAATCCAGTAGATAGGTATAAAACTGCCTTTAATGTACCTTTTGGTCAATATGAATGGTATGTTATGCCTTTTGGTTTAAAAAATGCTCCCTCTGATTTTCAGAGAATTATGAATGATATTTTCATGAATTATACTGATTTTATTATTGTCTATATTGATGATATCTTAGTATTCTCTAAGACAATAGAAGATCATTTTAGACACTTGGAAATATTCAAGAAATTAGTAATAGCTAATGGGTTAGTAATTTCTAAACCTAAAATGGTTTTATTTCAAACTAAGATAAGATTCTTAGGACATAATATTGAAAAAGGTGAAATAATACCTATCAACAGAAGTATAGAATTTGGGTCAAAATTTCAAGATATAATAACTGATAAAACTCAGTTACAAAGATTTCTAGGAAGTTTAAATTACATCCTACCTTATTACAAGAATTTAGCAGAGGATACATCAATCTTATATGATAGATTGAAAAAGAATCCTAAACCTTGGACTGAAAGTCATACTAAGGTTATACAAAAGATTAAGCAGAAAGTAAATTTTTTGCCTTGCTTAATGATATCCAATCCCAATTGGGATAAAATTATAGAAACTGATGCCTCTGATATAGGGTATGGTGGAATCCTGAAACAGGTTAATCCTGAAAATAAACATGAGAATTTGATTAGATTTCATTCAAGAAAATGGAATGCTAGTCAAAAGAATTATGCAACTATAGCTAAGGAAATCCTAGCCATAGTAAAATGTGTTTTAAAATTTCAAGATGATTTATATAATCAGAAATTTATAATAAAAACAGACTGTCAATCAGCAAAGTATATGTTTAATAAAGATTTTAAACATGATGTTTCTAAGCAAATGTTTGCTAGATGGCAAGCTAATTTAGCTCCATTTGATTTTGAAATCATTTATAAAAAAGGAGAAGATAATAGTCTTCCAGATTTTTTAACTCGCGAATATTTATGAATTATAGGATTTGGATAGATGATCCTTATTATATTGCCAGTCAAATTAATAATAAAACAAGATTATATACTGAAGATGAATGGTTAGATTATATCTATGAGGATAAAATAAATATATTTAATGATCCTAATAGTTTTTTATATAAAAATTTGTATAACTATTCTGTTGATTCAGATATGTCAGGTTATAGAGGCAATTCCTCTTATAGAGGAAGAGGTGGACGTGGCAGAGGATCTGATAGAGTCCTTGTTCAACATGGTAACAAGAAGTTGATAGCTTCTGATATTTCTGGTTTATCCAGAAAAGATGATGATGAATATGCAAGGTTTAAAGCCTGGCAGAAAGCTCAAGAAGGTGATACCTCCAGTAGCTCAAGTGCTCCCTCTTTTGCTAGAATAGTGGAAGAAGGGAAACAAAAAGATGAACTCATGATTAAAAATCAAGAGGAAAGAGTCATTTTACTCTTAAATGATGATGATATCAAGTGGGAAGATCAGCCCTGGATTATATATGAGAAATACCTCAACAATATGGGTAATACTTTTGAGACTTATAAATCTCAAAAATATTATGAAATGATACTTTCTGACAATGAATGTGAGTTTAACCACTTCACAGGTACTAATAAGGAGATTTATAATTTCTCAAAAATCATCATCAAGAAGATTATATGTATTGAGGATTGGGGTATATCTCCATTCACAGAAAAATCATTCTTTATAAAGAATACTCAGTTGAAATACAACTATTGGGATTATATCCAGGCCTTTGATAAAGTGTTCTTATATGAGAATGGGAAGAGAACCCATACATGGTTTATTAAACTATGTTCCCAGATTTATAATCGGAAAATTCCCAACTGGTTTATTAACTGGTGGCAGTTCTATGGAGCTTCAGAGGAAATTTTACCTCTATTATTCAAGGAGTATTATATGGAATATATTCAAGTAACTCCTAATACGTCTAAAATACTTTATCCAGGTTATAACCAGATGAATTTTTTTATAGAATTCTCAATTCCGTATATATGGCGGACTGATCCAAAAATTGGTTCTGATCATAATAATTTATTATGGTTAAAGAGATGTTCATACACAAGATTTTGGGATACAATGATGAAAGAAGATCCCAAGACAAAGCAATTAAATTGCTTAGATACTCTTGATCATATCAAGGAAAAACTTGATAAGTATAATGAGATGAAAATCCAAGAAAGTCTGACATTCAGATTTGGAGGTGATACTCAGAAGATGGAAGATATAAATCTTTCAAGTCAAGAAATTGTTGCCAAATATCTTAAAGACTTAGGAAAAGTCTTGGCAGAAAAGAAGCAGATGGAAAAAGAGAAAAAATCTGCAGGAAGTGATACTTCTATGACTAGTGTTAATGAAATTTCAAGAATTGGATGATTTCGAGGATGCTCAAGCTCCAAATGAAATTGAAATTGATATTAATGATGTATTAAAGACATCAGCAGAGTTCATAACTGAGAGCTTGGAAAAATCCAAGAAAGGTAAAGATAAGATCGAAGAATAAATCAAAGGAATCTTTACTTTATGGATTATGGCCGACAAAATTATATTCACTACTTTTATAAAGTAGATAAGATTCGATATGTTTTGATAAAAAAACAAGCTTTAATAAAGCAGCTTTAGCATTAATAATTTAAGCTACTGTTTATTATAGGATTTAGAATTTATTTTGAAGTCCGCAGATGTCTATAAGAAGCGGATTAGTCTTTAGAGTTAGATACGCTTTTCTTTACACACTCTCTCTCTCTCTTGTACTTAAAAATCTTTGAATAAGAATTCCCCCAAGTTTGCTGTATATAAGGCTTCTCTTCCAGTTTTTGTAAGTCTTTTTATTTTTGTTTTTATTTTATTTATTTTAATTATATTTTGTTTATGAGCCTTATAGGCTAAACTCTCTTGTGTTGGATTATGGCTGATTAATGAATCTATAGAAACTCCATGATAAAGATGTCTAAGGACTAGGGGTTTCTAAGAAATCTGGCGTTAGAATATGATTAAGTATGAAGGTTAGAATATGATTAAGTATGAAGGTTGCTTCAGGAAGGAAAAGCCTAAGCCTGTTGAGCCCGTCAAGCCGTTGAGAGGATGAAGGCGTTAGGGCGTTAAGGCGAGGTTTAGTGGCTTTTGAGTTCTGAAATGGCTTCTCATGCTTAAGCATAATCTGTAAAATTTGCTTGTAAAATCTCAAATCTCCCATATATGCCGGTAGTTTAAAAGGTCCCTGCCCCTGTGTGTGTGTGTATATATATATATATATATATATATATATATATATATATATATATATATATATATATATATATATATGGGATGTCAAACGACCATGACAAGATCTTAATGCTCTTAATTTATTTTTCTTGTCGTGCTACAACCATACACATTTGTTTTTAAATTGCTACAACCATGCGCTTCCATAATATACAAGTGCTCAACCTTAATTCTACAAATAAAAAATATATCTATAAAGGAGGTATGGTCTATGACCTAGGGTAGAGACGCATCTAATTTGAAATATGTTGAGATTTTAATTGATTTAGATATTAATGGTGCGCGAATGAGGCATTACTAAGGAGAAATTTTATTTTGGTAGGCTACTAAGTTTGATAAGTTACATCCAAACCAATGAGTGGAGTACACATAGGAAAGAGGATTGAAGAGAATTGATGTAAGTTCATTTGTCTTTCCTACGTGTACTGTACTGATTGGCTTGGATGTAAGTTATAAGTTAGTAGCCTACCAAGATAAAACTACTCATTACTAAGTGGTAATAATTAATGCAGTTAAACTTATTTTATATTGGGTTGGAAAAGTGTGGAAGAACTGTAGGATCGTGGGATAGTAATTTGAATATTATATTCTACTTAATTTAAATACTCTCCTATTTCATCTATATGAAATATGAAAATTTCCAGAATCTTTTGATATTTGCTAGTATAAAACAAGTATGAAGAATCATAGCAAAATGGCATTTTGTTTTGTGTCTCAAAAATTTTAAGCTCAATTTCTCCTATCAAAATTATTACAAGAAAAAAATAGAAAAATCTACTCGGGTATCGACGAACTAGAGTAATCTAAATTCAATAACATTAATTCTAATATTGATTATTTGATTCAAAAACTTAACCGATCATATCAGATTTTAGTATTTCAAATTATATTTTCGTTGTTTCAAATGATGGGGAGGAACTCGGAGACACACCAAAAAACATAGGCAAAAGGAAAATTAGAATTGATCGAGGAAGATGATAAATTGGTCGGCACTTGAAGATTGAAGATTAAAGAAGCCGCAAAGTTGAACATAGAAGATTGAAACGTAGAATTTAAGTTGATAAAGATTTTTTTATTTGTTTTCTAAAATGAAAATCTTTTTTATTTTCGGGTTGGGTTCAAGCTCAGCCCGACCCGAAAGGGAAATAACTAATTCGGGCGGGTCGTACGATCCTACGTTCTCGAGTCCTACTCCACGAGTTTACATCGATCTTACATGATCATCGATCCTACTCAGGATCTAACACGTATGCCCTTAAAACTCGTAAGATCGTATAATCCTACTAGTCAACTCGCGAATTTAAGTGTCTTCGTAAGAATAAGAAGTTAAAATCATATGTGACAAGTATAAAAAAAAAATTGATAATATGTTGCATGTTTACATGAATTCCAGCTGGGTGTGTTAAAGTGTCAATATCGCAACCAGATTAGTCGGGTAGGAGAAAAAACGATAATATATTGCATTTTAACAAAATTTATGGTTGGTGTGCCAAAGTGTCAATAAGATACCAACCTGATGAATCGAGTCAAATGTCTCGATATCAAAATAATAATAATAATAATAAAAGTGATGCGAAACCGTGATGTTTTATATCAAGGTTCGGCTTTTTAGCAGATCTTTCTCTATCACGAAATAGTTTCTATGGGAATATACACAACACAACTCCAAGCAGGCTAAGTATCAATGAAGGCTGAAACACCACAACTAGAGAAACAAGCTAGTTGATACAGGAACTCAAAGAATATGAAGTTCTACCGGGAAATTCATAAACAAGTATCTAAGGAATAACCTTAATCAAAATATCAATATATCAAGTCTAAGTATTATGTTGGCCGAAATCTCTCTTAAATAGAGTGAAGATTTCGGTTCCAAGGAACAAATAAGGAAGAGTCCTGCTTTAGGTAAGACTCTTGAATCCTAAATTAAGTAAACTTCCTAAAACAAAACACTACCTAATATGAAGGACAACATGTCCTTTATTATAGCAACTACTTTCTATATGCGCCTAAAATAGAATAACAATAATGCTGAAAATAATTAAAGTCTAGAATAGACTTTAATGTACAAAAAGACTAAAATGCCCTTTAAATTCGTCCCAATTCTGAACAGCTTGTTGGGCCAACTTGCAAGACTATTTCGGATATCAAGAAGGTAGAATCTGATCTAGTGATCTCATAGAAGTTGTTGATCTGCCTCTTATCTTTAATATGCAACTTGAATCAGCTTCATTGGATATCTATATCGAAAGATATGATCATTATACCAAACAGTAGCAAAGCTGTCCATTCCTTGTACACTTGTGATACTTAAGAAGTTGACTTGTACAACATTCCTAGATGTAATTTAGAGTCCTCTTTGTATCTTAATACATGTTCCCTTGAGTTGGGCAGCCCCGAGGTTGGTACCGTATCATCCCCTTCCTCTTGAAAAGGATTCGTCCTCGAATCATCCTCAAAATTAGCTTTATAATCTGAAAAATGAATAAAAGGGAGCAAGTTAGGAATATAGAATGTAGAAATTACATCGTACTTACCTTTAACTTGATCTTATGGCGGTTGTCCCAAAATAAATCTTTTTTCTTCATTGCATTCAAGGCATCAAGCTTGCTAAGATTTTGAACGAAACGGTTACAAAAACTTGCTAACTCAAATGATGATCGATGTTGATTTGTACTAGTTGAATTCGGCCATTCCTCAAATGTATGAACTCTTGCCGGTTCAACTTTAATACCTTGTAAACTCATCATGTAACTAAGAAGATTAATAGAATGAGTGTAATAAACATAATTAGCATATAAGGTTTGTGTATTTATAATAGAAAAAACAGCCCTAAGATGTGTACTAACATGCTCTCGGTTTTGACTATTAATAAATATATTATCAAAGTAAGAATTCAGATGTCTATATTTAAAAGTTATTTGATTAATATTCAGATTAACCGTATATATTCTAAAAATCCCTTCATGCTTTGGTATAATCTTTACCGGATTAATATAAGGATTTAAAGACGTACTTACCTTCTTCTTTTTAAGAATTAAATCATCTTGATGTTGAATTTGCTGATTTGTACACGAAGATGGTTTATACATTTCACGATTTTGGAAGCTAATAAATAACCTTCTCGGCCACTTCTTGGGAAAAGTTTCTTGAATTTTCTGAAAAATAGCAAGACTAGATAATAGAAAAAGATGTTAGATTAAAAGAAAAAGTGTTAGTAAATAGGTTCCTTGCGGTTCCTTTCAAATCTAACAAAACAACAAGTTGTTTAGCTTGAATTGTCCTATCTACCTTTCCGGATTTAATGAACAAACATTCTTTTCGCACTTTTTGAGCTATTGCCTTTTTTCTCACTTTTACCTCGTTGGAAGGATCACTCGTTTTTTGCAACTCCCGCTCTTTCCTTTTTCTCTCTCTATTCTCAGCTAACTTTTGTTGTATCTCGCTTACTCTTTGAGGTGTCATTGGAAGTAAAGTATGACGTATGTTATCCTTTGTAATTATGTACTCATTCTTTCTCCCAATATGATTTGCAAACCTATCATATTGTCATGGTCTTCCCAGAAGTGTCGTTTTGGCATAGATGGTACTTAGAAACTCTTGCTTTTTTGTTTGGCTTTGGCGATTTTTTCCCTAAAAATTAGGGATCACAGATATCTGATCGGCTAGGCTTCTCAGCAGCTATGGCCGCTGGCCACCAGGCCACAGTGGCGGCTGCCCCTGCTGTCCCAACTCCGTGGAAACACAAAAGTTTTGCGGAGCTTCTATCTCAGCCCTTTACCGCCACAATCTCTCTCCCTATTACTCCTCTGGATGTGTTCAAAGGAGAGCCGAATTTGACTATTCCGGCGGATGAACACGATGTGTTAATTACACCATGGTGATTCACTCTTGTTGGGAAATTTGATAAATATGCCCCCAGTTTAGATTCACTCCAGAAATCATTCCATAAAGTTGGATTTAAGGGCAGTTTTTGGATTGGACGAATGGATCCTAGGCATGTTCTAATTAAATTTGATATTGAGGAAGATTTTTGCCGCCTATGGAGACAAGGAATTTGGAACTACTATGGTTTATCCATGAGGATATTTCGGTGGACATATGATTTCAATGTCAAAGAGGAACCCTCGATTGTCCCAATTTGGATTGGATTTGAAGGTCTCCCAATTCACCTCTACAATAAATCAAAATTATTTTCTCTTGCTCAAGCTGTTGGCAAACTAATTGCATTGGATGCTCCCACAGCTGCGGCTTCAAGGCCGAGCATAGCAAAGGTGTGTGTTGAAGTGAATTTGCTATCGAATTGCCACAACGTATTCGAATCACTCATGCTAAAACCGGTAAGGGTTATTGGCAGCCGATTCTCTATGATGAAATCCCCGACTATTGCTTAGGTTGTATGAGAATTGGGCATCATGAAAAGCAATGTCCACGGAATAAATTTCCATCTCAGCCGGCTAAAGAACAATTGTTGCCCAAGAATAAGGATAAGGGGGTGGCGGCACCAAAGAAACAGCCACCACTGCCTCACAGGGAGGCGAACTTGATTGCACGAAAACTTTCATTCGGAATAGTGGTCACAAACTCAACCAATCCGGTTTGGATCAAATCAACATCCAACCCAGGACCTTCGAAGGCGCCCCCTTCAATCCAAAAGAAATTGATTCCAACAGTTGCACCACAGGGGCAGACTGCTACTGCTGAGGGTTCCCCTGTATCCTCTGTTTTGCTGGGTGCTGCTGCACAGACTGCTACTGTCCTTGCTGCTGATGACGCTGCACAGCCAGTTTCAGCCGAGACTACCCAGATCAGTGCAGCCGTTTCCTCTGTATCCCCTATTTTGCTGTGTGCTACTGCTGTTCCAGCCCTTGCTGCTGATGACACTGCCCAGCCTGCGCCAGCCGAGCCTGCCCAGAACACTGCAGCAGCGGTTTCTCCTGGTGCTGCTGCTGAGAATGCTGCACAGCCTGCTCTAGCCGTGGCTGCTACTTTGGCATCTCCGACGATTGTCTCGAAGAGCATTGATGACATACATGTTGGTTGTACTAAGGCTGTTGGAGTACCCAAACCGTACCAATCAGCTTGCAACTTCTTGCTGCGACTTCAAGGCAGCCGGTTGCAAGTAGAGATGGTTTGGTCTCGGAAGTGCTGGTTCCAGTGGAAATTGTAGGGCTGGAACCGGTGGAACAATTCCCGGTCTTATTGTCTGAAGTTGAAGGAAGACAAGACGCGGTTGAACAAGGCCCAGAGGATCCTGAGGAGGCCGTGATTGCTCCTGGTGTTGTAGAGGGAGTTCTCGCGGTATCCGAAGGTGATCTGGATGACCAAGTCCCGACTTGCTTGGACAACAGTGTATCCATTCCTGAAGATGATGGGGGAATCGGTCCATCTGTAGAAAGGCAGCCGGATGAACCTCCTTTGATGAATGTATTGACATTACCCGCGGTGGAACAACCGGTGCGTGGTCTCGTAAACACACCTCCCATTGGTCAGACCACTCGCACGGGAAAGATGAAAAAGCAACCAGTAGCTGCTACCAGTAAGTCCTCTCGCCTTGAAGACAAGGCCAAAGGTAATCATTAACGGGTTCTTATATTTGCAACCATATTTCCTTATGAATAAGTACAATTTGATGTTTTGGAATATTCGGGGGATTGGAAATAATGATTCTGTGGCACGTCTTCGCCAACTTAAGTTTGATAATGCTCTCTCCTTACTTGCAATAATGGAGCCAATGCTTGATAGCTCTGAACTCTCTTTTTATACACGTCGTTTGGGTTTTGATGAGGGTATTCATAACGTTAATGGTAAAATATGGTTTTTTTGGAATGGTTGTCTGGACATCACATTAGTGGGGAATTCTGAACAGCTGTTGACTGTATTGGTTAATAATTATACTGGTACTTCGGTGTACATATCTTTTGTTTATGCTAAATGCACATATATGCAGCGAAGAACATTGTGGGATGAGATGAGAGCTTTCAGTTCTCAACATGATGTTCCTTGGCTCGTATGAGGAGATTTTAATGTCGTTTTAAGTGTTTCAGAGAGTCTGGGCTCTATACCGGCACCTCTACCTATGGTTGAATTTGTGGAGGTGGTAGGGGATTGTGGTCTTTCAGATATTCCTTTTGTAGGCAGCCCCTATACTCGGTGCCGGGGCACACCGCCTCTGTTGAGCCGGCTAGATCGTCTATTGGTGAACACTAAGTGGCTCGAATTTTTTGCACTTACTAAGCTTGAACACTTACATAGGACGGTTTCAGATCACTATCCCTTATTTGTTAATCTTATCAGGGAGAATCATGTTCATTCTTCTTCTTTCAGGTATCAGAATATGTGGTCCAAACATTCTCAGTTTCTGGATGTGGTGGCAAACAGTTGGGGAAATTCTTTGGAGGGAAATGGGATGATGGTGTTAGCAGGGAAACTCAAGAGGTTAAAAATTGAGTTACGAAGATGGAATAAGGAGAGTTTTGGAAATATGGTATCTCGTTTCAAAGAAGCTGAGGCTTTGGTAGTGCAGGCTGAGGCGAACTTTGATGCCTCCCCTTGTGATCAACTGCGAGAACAGTGGTTAGAGGCGAAGCAAACATATTTATTTTATTTAGGGGCAGAAGAAACCTTTTGGCGACAAAAGTCCAGACTAAAATGGATAAAAGAAGGGGAAGGTGACACAAAATATTTTCATGCAGTACGTAATAACAATCGAAAACATCTTTTTATTTCAGCTTTGCAGAATGATCATGGGGATTGGATGACTGATCAAGGTGCAATGGGGGCGGAGTGTCATCGTTTCTACTCTGCTTTGTATACTGAGGATACAACTTTGAAAGGGGTAGACCGAATTTTGGACCCAATCCCTCGGTTGGTGGATGACTCAGCTAACCGTGAGCTTTCAAGTCTCCCGTCTCGACTAGAGGTACGTACTGCAGTATTTTCCTTAGATAGACACAGTGCAGCTGGTCCGGATGGATTTTCTGGTGGATTTTTCCAAGATTGTTGGGATATTGTTGGTGATGATCTTTTGCAAGCTGTATGTGATTTCTGGTCCGGATTGCAGATGCCTAAGGCTTTGGCAAGCACCTTAATTGTTCTGTTGCCCAAAACACAGAGTCCCATTCATCTCTCCGGTTTCCGACCTATATCTTTTTGTAATTTTGCGAACAAGGTTATTACTAAAGTAATGGCCACAAGGCTTGGTTTGCTCTTTCCATCTCTTATATCGATGAATCAAACTGGTTTTTGTTAAAGGTAGGTCGATCTCTGACAATGTCTTGCTGGCTATGGAGCTTGTCCATTCTATTAATCACAAGGTAATGTTAGTAGTGCCCTAGGACCATTAGCACATGTTGTGCGTTTTATTATCTTTTGAGCATGTAATTGAATAGTTAATTTTGCTTTTGATTATCAAATGTGTGGTTTGATAGTAAAACTCATTAGCTTATGTAATTACTATTCTAGAAGTCCCTAGTTTTATGTAATGCTTAATTACTATGAAATAAAACTAGTATGATTGTTGATTGATGATCTTGTTTTACTGATCATGTGTAATGGATACAAATCACATCATAGATGCAATATATAGGGATACATTGTATTGGACGTGATCCGTCAGAGAAGTAATACTTCATAGTCTTAAGTCATAAGTGTAAAACACAAGAGGGGGGTGAATTGGGTTTTAATAATTCTTGCAAACTATTTCGAATCTTAGCAATGCTAGTAGAAGTTTATGCAAGATGAGCAAACGCAAAGCAAAACCCAATAACAAGACAAAGGATTTATAGTGGTTCGACTCACTCAGAATCTACATCCACTACCTTGAGCCGCACCCAAGGATTTTAAACAACTTCACTAAGAAGAATGTTTACACTTGTGGCTAACTCACTAAGAGTTTTACAACACAACCACAACTTGAAAACTCACAAAGAGCTTGCCCACACAAAGTAGGACTTTTACAATTGCCCACACAAAGTAGGACTTATAACCCTATCACTAAGAAAGGGAATGAGAAGGTTTAAGTACAAAGTTTGATCACTCTTCTAAGTGAAAGATATACCTTTGAAGCACAATCAATTTAGCTCTTTGAACATATGATGCACACTCTTTGTCTTGCTTTTGAAAGAATACTCTTGAATGATTTAGATCATAGAGATGAAGAGTATTTTGCTTTGTGAGTGTTTTGGCTTGATGAGAAATCAATGAATATTTGATATGCAAGCCTTAAAATGATTCTCTAGCTTTGGAGTATATATAAGATTCAAAATAGGCTAAAAATCGAGTTTCCAACGGTAAAAAAACAGCTAGTAAAAAACAGAGTTCGGTTGACCGCTGAGCAACTTCGGTTTACCGAAGCTTACTTCGGATCCACTTTGGCTGGGGTCGGTCGACCGACTGTCCCATAGGTCGACCGAGATGGTGCTAAGGTCGACCGAGGCTAAACTTCAAACCTCTCAGTTTCTGGTCGGTTGATCCGACCTTGGTTCGGTTGACCGACCTTCCTGAGCATATTTTTCACACGTTTTGAAATCTTTTGAAGTCTTTTGAAGTCTAAAAAGTTTTCCTAAAAGGTAACAAGTAAGAACACTTGGAAAACCATTTTAGAAGACTTATACTTTGAAAACAAAGGCTTTTGAGATATGAACACATTTAAGAAACCTTTCGAAAACTAAGCCTTTTGAAAACGTGTTTGTGTGCATGCAAGACTAGAGTGTAGAGCTTATGTTCATACGAGCTTTGGTTAGAGCTTTCTAGGATAACGACTAATTAGAACAAAGCTAAACTAACCAAACCTAAGTCTTCAATCTTCAATCTTGATAAATGAGCCTTGCATATCTTTGATTCTTGATACCAATGGCTTTCAATGGCTTGATTGAAGTACTTAGAGCTTCCATAAAGAGTTCCGATATTCTATCACAAATATTAAGATCATTAGACACAACATTAAAAGTTTGTCCAATATCAAAAACTGAGTTTGTTCGCCCTTAGGGCTTACAATAAGTATTACTTCCTCAACACTATTTTAGAATCCTTAGACCTTATGTCTTCATTGATTCTAGTATGAATGGAGCCACGTTTTGACTCAGTCGGACGTTACTTGTAACAGAGTAATCAATACGACTGATGATCGGATGTAGTGTCCTATCATAGCTTGAATGTGAGAGACATTGCAAGGAATTTGTCCCTCTCTATTATTAGAGAGAGATATCCATGGGCCCCTCGATAGGGAAAAGAGCTGTTTAAATGCATGGTCAGTGCTCAAATGTATTTGATAAAGTGGTTATCAAATGTTATTTGTCGAAACAGTCTACCTGGAGATCGAGCATAAATACAATTAAGCTTAATAAGGGTGACGACCACCATGCCTTATGCTTAATTAGGATATCGCGAGACAAAGGGATTAAATAGTGGATTGATATTAAGTTCCGTTGTATATTCATTCACTTTGGGTAGTCACAATGTCCTGCTAGGGACCGCTTGTGATTTATGAACTCACACTACTACTAAGTGTGTTTTCATTTCCATTGTGAGATGAACCTACAGGGTCACACGCATAGACGAGCTAACGAGCTTTATGTCCCTTCAATGAATCTAGAATGTGTCTAGGTTCGTTGTATCTGACATTCACTTTTCTGAAAATAATAAAGTGTTTATTATTCGAATTAGAGATAGGGGCAATTTCGGTATTTTACCCATAGCTGGGATTACGTGGGAGTTATTATCCGATAAGGACTCCCACTACCAGAGAAAGTCTAGGCAACGTGGGATTTTGAGATTCCCACTGCCGAGAGAAGTTGAATAGAGGTGGGAGTTGTTCTAGTAACGAACTCTCACACTCTATATAACATCTCTTAGCCGAAACCTAGATGACTAATGTTTCCAGCTGAAATAATACATAGAATCAGAAAATCGTTTTCTATTCTTGCCTCTCCCTTTTCTCTTTAATTCCCGAATCTCAGAAAACGAAGAGCTAGCAATCGCTGCCCGTTTCGTCGCGTGGATACCGGTAGAGGGACTTTCCGCAAAGGGAGATCAATCGGTAGCAGCATCCGATCCAAGAAACGTCATCCTCTATTCAAGAAGTAGCTTCTTGAATCCTAAACGTAAGTTTTTCTTGCTGTTTTTCGAATTGTTTCATATGAGCGGATCCTTCAGGGGAGGATCCATGGGTGTTTGGAACGAGTTTCCGCCCATGAATCCCTTCAGGTAAGGGGAGGAAATCTGGTCATTAAGCTTGACATGATGAAAGCTTTTGACCGTGTTTCTCACTCTTTTCTACTTCAGGTTTTGCAAAGGTTCGGTTTTGGCCCTCATTTTCTCAATCTTGTTCGAAATGTTCTTAGTTCAAACTGGTTTTCTGTCCTACTGAATGGAGTGTCATGTGGGTATAGTCATGCTAGCCGGGGGTGAAACAAGGGGATCCACTATCTCCCCTGCTTTTCATTCTTGCGGCTGAAGCATTTTCCAGGGGGTTGAATACTCTATCAATGTCTGGAAGTCTTTTGCCTTATTATATGCCTAAGAAGTCTATCATTGTTACTCATCTTGCTTTTGCAGATGATATTATTATCTTTACTAATGGGCAAAAAAGAAGTCTGACTGTTCTCATTGATTTTATAAGGAATTATGAACAGGCATCTGGGCAGCGAGCCAATGTGGGAAAATGCTCGTATTTTACATCCAAAAAAATTGCAGACAACCAACGAAACATGATACAGGAAGTGACTGGTTTTGTAGATGGGGATTTCCCGATGACCTACCTTGGTTGCCCCATTTACCCGGGACGCTCAAAAGTCAGATATTTTGACGGTTTGCTAGAAAAGGTGGCGAAAAGGGTGGACGGATGGCAACGCAAACTGTTAAGCATGAGGAGCCGCCTATTGCTTGTTCGCTCGGTACTTAATTCTATGCCCATTCATATTTTGGCAACTTGTAATGTACCGAAATTGGTTATGTCCAGGTTGGAGGGCATGTTCTCTCGATTTGTCTGGGTCAAACTGATGGCAAGGAGCGTAAGCATTGGATGTCTTGGAGTAGGATGTCCAGACCCACGGCATGTAATGGTGTGGGTATCCATTCGGTTGTCCAATTTTATACGGCTTTCTCTTGGAAACTGTGGTGGAATTTCAGAACTGTTGAATCCTTGTGGGCTAATTTTTTGAAAGCTAAGTATTGTGCAGGGCTGCGCCATGTGACGCAAAGTAGACTTGTTGTTGGCTGCTCTCCAACATGGAGACGTATGGTATTGGTTAAGGAAGAGGTGGAGACGCATGTTGGCATTCTATTACGCAATGGTAGCTCTAGTTTCTACTACGAGAATATCACTCATCGGGGAGCCTTACACACATCAGTCCCCTTCTCCTCTCGGCTGGCTGGAACAAAATGCAAGGATCTCAAACATGCTAACTCTTGGAAACGGCAGGAATTATCGACAATGGTACCTGGTTGCTTTATGGATTTATTACCTGAGGTTTATCTGTCGGGGGAGAGTGATAAGCTTATTTGGATTGCTGATCCCCGGGGGAGGTTTTGTATAGCCTATGCTATGGACATTTTGAGTATCCCGGAGGTAAGACAATTATCACGCATTTGCATTTTGAATAAGGTACTACCTCTATCTCTGTCTTTGTTCATGTGGAAATTGCTCAATTGTTTTCTTGCTCTTGATGAGGATAGAATACGGTTTGGGGTGTCTATGGCGTCTCGTTGCGTATGTTTGGGGTGATATTGAGACTTATAACCATGTTTTTATACAATGTAAACTTGCGCGAGTGGTCTGGAGGGATGCGGCTGTTACGGCTGGTCTTCTTTTGCCTGATTCTGCACTTGATAATATTAATGGTATGTTATCATTCTAGTGGTATGCTGGCGGTTATGTATCTCATAATATCATGATCATTTTGGCATGTTCGGCTTGTTGGGTCCTTTGGAAGGCCAGATGCCGGTTTGTTTATGAAGCAAAGTTTACAACGCAGTCAACTATTCTTATTCAATTTCATGATTATACTTCATTTCTCCTACAAGCTAACGGTCTTACACTTGGTATACACGGGGTTCTTCATCCACGTCGGTCGACGGTTGTTCGATGGGGGAGTGATACTTCTTATGATGTGGTGTTTAATATTGATGGGGCATCGAAAGGAAATCCTGGTCCTTCGGGGATTGGGGGTATCTTTCGTTACAGAAATGGGGACCTTATTTCTGCATTCTCTATTTTTCTAGGAGATACTGGCACTAGTATGATGGCGGAATTACAGGCATTGATTCATGGTTTACAACTGGTTCCTCAAGGTGGCACGCATGATATCTTGATTCAATCGGACTCGGACATTCTAGTTAAGGCGGTCTCTTCCGGTTCGATTTCTAATTGGGCTTTGGACACTTCTTTTCGTAGAGCTATTTCTCTTCTTGGTTCTTGCAGATTGGTCCACGTTTTCAAGGAAGTTAATTCTGTCGCGGATGCTTTGGCTAATCATGCAATTTCTGATCGTTGTTCAGCCTTTTTCTACAATATCCCATCTTTACCCCCACGAATTGTTGGTCTTATTAGATTAGATAAAATTAACACGCCGTATTTGCGTATTAGATAGGAATTGCATTTTGTTTTCCTGCTTTGCATTTAGACTTATAGAATTCATTGTACACATCCTTAATCATAACTATAAATGATCAAGTTTTGCATCTAGCAGTCTTGTGTATGCAGTGGATTTGTTTCCACCGTTTATTAGGAGGTTTGGTATTAAGTCCCCCTCCTTGTATTTTTCAGCCATTTCGGCTTTATTAATAAATGAGGGTCCGCCCCACCACATCTGGTGGCTTTCTTATGGTCTTCCCAGAATATTGTGACTTGCGGTCATAGGTACCACATCACATACAACCGTGTCATTAAATGTCCCAATGCTGAAATCTATCTCCACTTGTTTGTCTACTTTGATATCACCACTATTATTTAACCAAGAAAGCTTGTATGGCATCGGATAAGCCTTTACCGGTAAAGCTAAAGTGGTGACCATCTCAAATGAACAAACATTAGTGCAACTTCCATTATCAATAATGACTAAACAACCTTTATCCTTGACTTTGCACATTGTATGAAATAGATTACTGCGATGTTGAAGCAAGTCATCTAATGGTTTAGAATGTAAAAGGTTCATACTTACCAAAAGAAGACCATCATTATCATCGAATGGACATTGTTGATTGCCCTCGGCTTCTTCAACAAAAACCGTCTCCTCGGTTTCTTCCTCATCACTCACCCACGTTCCATCGTCCATCATGATCATTGTACTTTTATTTGGACAATCCCGAGAAAACTGACCCTTACCTTTACCTTTACACTTAAAACATTCCCGATCATTTGTAGTCCTCAAATCGGTCGGTTTTGAAGTAGGTGGTACCCTTGCTGCCCCACTAGGAACCGTGGCTGTTTTTGCAATTCCCAAACTGCCCTTTGCATGATTTGGGCTCGGCAAAACAGTAGAATTGTTTAGGGGCTGATCTGGCCGTTTCCAAGGTTGGAAATTTTCCGAATAAGTCCTTGAACTCTTTTCTTTTTGTTGCCGCTCAATCTGTTCAGCATAATAAACCATATCAATAAGATTATGAAGGTTAGCACGTTCTACCTTGGGTCTAATTTTGTCATTTAGACCAGCCAAGAAACGCGCCAAAGTAGCCTCATTATCTTCCCGGATGCTTGCTCTAATCATTGCCATCTCCATCTCTTTGTAGTATTCATCCACGGTCTTTGTCCCTTGTCTCAATCTTTGGAGTTGATTGTACAAATCACGATTATAACTTTGAGGTACAAATCGTCGTGTCATGACCGCTTTCATATCCTCCCATGAATCAATTGGTCGTTGCCCCGATTTTCTCCGTTCATTGATCTCCTTATCCCACCAAATTGATGCATATTCTCCAAACTCCATGGCTGCCAATTTAATCTTTTTCTCCTCCGAATAATTATGAACATAAAAAACATGGTTAACTTTTCGAGTCCAATCTAAAAATAATTGAGGATCATTGGTACCTTGGAAAGAAGGGATCTTGGTCTTTATTGCACCAAGATTATTATCATACCTTTGATCGTGAGGATTGGCTCACGGATCATACCTTTGATCTTGAAGATTGGCTCTCGGATCATACCCTTGATCTTGAAGATTTGGTCTCGGATTATAGGGGCAAATTGTCCATCCTTCTTGGAATGGCTCTCGGCTGAAAATCCCTATTAGGCCGAAAGTTGTCCCTTAAGTCTTGCTCAAAGGATTCTTGAGAATCTTGATCTTCTTGATCATGTGTTGCCGCGGCTTTGCCCTTATCCGAATGGTTCTTGGTTTCAAGATTCTCCATCCGATATTGAAGATCTTTGATGGATTGCATCAAAGTTTTCATTGATTGTTGCACTGAATCTTTAAAGAGCTTGTCACCATCAATGGCTCCTTGCTGCGAAGTACCTTCATTAGAAGACATTATCTTTGCAAAGAAACCACACAAATCGTTAGATAGAAAAATAATTCTCTCAATATTCCAACAATACTTGTCAAGAACTTCCAACTCTAGATGAATTTAAAGATTCCTAATGTTGTGTTGATGAAACGCTGAAAAATACGGGAAAGAATTCCTATCTTGACCTACACAAGTAGTTAAGAAAGAAAAATAAGAGTAATCGTTAAAAAGATGTGACCTTTACGTTTCTTGATTATCTTGAAAATTGCTTTTAAATCTCGGATGAATAGTGCTGTGAACAGTAACCTAAAATTTAAAATCTTTCTAAAATTGATTTCTTTCTTTCTTTCCTTACCTTTTACCTTTAGACTTACTCTTTTCTTGGCCGCTTTTACCAAGAACTCCGTGTCAGGAAGATATTACCTTGAATTGATGAGTTTGATGGAGACTAATTCAAGAACAAGAGGGAACAAGAGCCAATTCCTTTGTGTCCAAGCGGACAAGGAAGTTTGCTTTTGGTTTGATCCATGTCTAACTAGGATAACCCGGCTGCCAATTTCTTTACTTCCGGGTATGGTAGTAGTAATTTTTTTTTTTTTTTGTTATCTTTCTCAGTCTATTCCAAGCAAACAAGAAAAATAAATTTGAAAACGTAAGGTACACCAAGATAGAGATCAACATTTTGCTCTAATACCACTTGATGCGAAACCGTGATGTTTTATATCAAGGTTCGGCTTTTTAGCAGATCTTTCTCTATCTCGAAATAGTTTCTATGGGAATATACTCAACACAACTCCAAGCAGGCCAAGTATCAATGAAGGCTGAAACACCACAACTAGAAAAACAAGCTAGTTGATACAGTAACTCAAAAAAATATGAAGTTCTACCGGAAATTCATAAACAAGTATCTAAGGAATAACCTTAATCAAAATATCAATATATCAAGTCTAAGTATTATGTTGGCCGAAATCTCTCTTAAATAGAGTGAAGATTACGGTTCCAAGGAACAAATAAGGAAGAGTCCTGCTTTAGGTAAGACTCTTGAATCCTAAATTAAGTAAACTTCCTAAAACAAAACACTACCTAATATGAAGGACAACATGTCCTTTATTATAGCAACTACTTGCTATATGCGCCTAAAATAGAATAACAATAATGCTGAAAATAATTAAAGTCTAGAATAGACTTTAATGTACAAAAAGACTAAAATGCCCTTTAAATTCGTCCCAATTCTGAACAGCTTGTTGGGCCAACTTGCAAGACTATTTCGGATATCAAGAAGGTAGAATCTGATCTAGTGTTCTCATAGAAGTTGTTGATCTGCCTCTTATCTTTAATATGCAACTTGAATCAGCTTCATTGGATACCTATATCGAAAGATATGATCATTATACCAAACAGTAGCAAAGCTGTCCATTCCTTGTACACTTGTGATACTTAAGAGGTTGACTTGTACAACATTCCTAGATGTAATTTAGAGTCCTCTTTGTATCTTAATACACGTTCCCTTGAGTTGGGCAGCCCCGAGGTTGGTACCGCAACAAATAGATACTAAGGGCACGGTTTCGTGGTGAAATTTTTTGTTTAGAATTTTATAAAAAGTAAAGTATTTATAAAAAAATATATGAAGTGAAACATTTTCATTTTCATTGAGGTTGGAAATGCAATCATGTTGAAGTGCTTTCAAATGCCAATATAAAACTTTTATATGCTTTTTCACTTGGAATCTCACTTTTCTAAAACATAGCAAATGCGCATTCCAAATCGTTTTGTACTTTTACATTTGATAATTTTGTACACTGTTAGGTACGACAATTGAATCCTAGTGATTGAAGACTAGAAGTAGCTTCGAAGGTAAAGGTGTGCATGGATCATGCAAACGGTGGATTCCGACCCGAGATCTACAATGAAAATTTGAGTTGCTTACAATCTGGGTCGACCCGCTACGAGATTTATTGACATGCACAAATTAAACATATTTGGTTTATATCAATTATTATAAAGTTACTCCTTATGAGGCTACGTTTTTTAACCATATTCGACTATAACACTTATGGTAAGTGTACTCCTAATTGGTAACTACTATACTTGATAACTCGTAAATTTATCTATATTTTCTTCTACTTTAATAGTAATTTTGAGCTTCAAAAAGTATTTACATATCGAGTTTTGAGTTTAGAATGGTATAATCCTCACTTATTTGTGTTTGCATTTGTAGGGGCAAAATAGTCTTTTGAAGGATAAAAGTGAACCGACTTGCAGAATAAGGAAAAAGCTGCTGGAATTGAAAAGACATCTTTACATACTAGAAGAGAATATATGACAGCTACTTTAAAGGATGTTGATGAGTTTTGGTTTAAAGCAACTACTTTAAAGAATCTTGAAGAGTTGTATTTTATGTCAACTACTTTAGAAGAGTAAGAGAGTTTTGATCTATGTCAATTACCTTAAGCTAGGAGATTTCTATTGCTATAAATACTCTTTACTAGTCTTAGGAAATTATTATTAAGTCATTATTAGATTATTCTAGGTTTTAATTTGTTATTGAATTTTTCTCTAGTATGAGCTAAACATTTATTCTAAGGCCATGATGTTGCTAGATTAATTTTATATGTTATTCTCTTGATTTTTGTTATTCGATGAGTGTTGTGGAATTGATTTCTTATTATTGTTCTTAATGCTTTTGTGTGATTAGCTACCACTCAAATTGTATTTACATTAACTTGGAAGATTTGCGACAGCTGACCTTGTTAATTAGGTTAAATAATCTGAACATAAATTGCATGCAAGATAGACATATACTTGTATGGTTTGTGCGATCTTTATGATTTCATATGTTTAATGCATTTTTATGGGTTAAAATCAACATAGACATATAGTTGGTTTATTCATAAGAATAGGTTTGATAAGCCTTGAAAGAGGTTATTAGATATAATTGGAAATCGATCGATTAATGAAACTCACTCTAGAATAACATATCGTTAGGATAATATATTGGTGAATTTAGTGAATTCATGTGCCTTAGACGTTTATCACTCTTGTTTAAGTAATTTGTTTTCTTTAGTTTATTTAATTAATTTAGTTTAATCATCATCAACCATCGAATTTATTTTACTTGCTTTTGATCATTGTAAAATTAGTTACCTAGGAATTAATTAATCATTATTCTCTGTGGGATCGACCTTGACTACTACAACATCGACCTAGTATACTTGCTAGTATAGATTTTGCGTATCAAGTTTTCGGTGCCGTTGCCGGGGAATATTTGATTAATTTTATTTCTTTGAGATTTTAATTTTACTTTGGTATTTATTTTTTTTATTTAATTTATTATTTATTATTGTGCAGACATGGATGTGAATCAAGGAATTGTTGATTATGGAGGGAATCAATTAGTCGTTCCTCGTATGAGAGATCTGCATATGCCAATAATTGCTGCAAATCCATCTTGCATAAGATTAACTGCTGCAGCGAGGAACTATGAGCTTAAACACTACCATATTCAACTTCTTCCAAACTTTAATGGTATGAATAATGAAGATGCCTTGGGATTTTTGCGAGACTTCTATAGTACGGTACAAACTTTCCCTTTGAATGGTTTAACTGAGGAAGAATTAAGGATGAGATGTTTTCCTTATAGTCTAAAAGGGGGAGCAAAATTGTGGCTACTTGATTTACCTCAAGGATCTTTGGGCACTTGGAATGAGGTTTATGAGACATTCATGTTTCAATACTTTCCCTCCGAAAAGACAATGAATTTGAGGGGTAAGATTAGTACCTTTATGCAAGGAGAAACAGAAGCTTTTCATGTTGCATGGGAGAGGTTTAAGTCATTACTCACCCAATGCCCTCATCATGGTTTTTCTTTGATATTACTAACTCAGTTTTTCTATGAAGGTCTAACTCTCATGTCTCAATCTCTAGTCGATATCTGCTGCGGTGGTTACCCGAGTGACAAAAATGCGAGATGAGCTTCATGAGATCTATGTGAATTTAGCTAAAAATTCACAACAAAAGGCAACTAAAGGAAGAAGGGCAGGAATTCATGAAGTTAACTCACAACCCAGTGTGATCTCTAAGTTGGCTGAATTGACTAATCAAATTAGTCTCTTGACGAGTCAACAAGGCCACAAAAACAATGAGGTATGCACATCTTGTGGTCTGATTGGTAATCATACTAATTTTTGTCTGAATGCAGGTTCCAGCTCTACATCATTCGAAGAAGCAAATTATATGGGAGATGGAAGACAATATGTGCCTCAAAGGAATGATCCTTACTCCAACACTTATAATCTGGGGTGGAGACAACACCCAAATTTTTCTTGGAGTGATCAAGGGAATCAGCGACAGTATATGACTCCTCAGAAGAGCATGTGACACCCTGCGCTCAACCCATTGGGATATTTTCAGGACGAACCACCCGAACCATGAGGTTCATCTGCTTACCAGTCACAGTCAAAGGAGGGAAATATTACCCAGAAATCATGGGTTTTTACATTGTCGAAATGTTTTCCTGGTACAACACCATCATAGGCAGACCAGGGCTCAACGCATGGTGGACTGATATCTCTACCTACACCTTAGTACACGGCCAAGAAAATGATTCTTGGG
This sequence comes from Vinca minor, assembly GCA_026122235.1. Classification (NCBI taxonomy): domain Eukaryota; kingdom Viridiplantae; phylum Streptophyta; class Magnoliopsida; order Gentianales; family Apocynaceae; genus Vinca; species Vinca minor. The sequence continues at coordinate 121,087 of JAOCZM010000039.1, read as the reverse complement.
ATTGTCAGAACTTTGACGTGCCGGGAATCAAAAAATGGTAAGGATCACTTAGAAGAAGGTAAGATACCGCCAATAGAATCTGTGGGAGATCTGTCCCATCCAATTAGATCTTACGGACTCAAGAAAGAGAGTTCATGTGGGACATGCACTACCCTCGAATATATTTTCCCAGGTCACACAGGTACTTAAAGAGTATATGGACATATTTGCGTTTGACTCCAATAAACTGGGAGCATATCCTGAGCCATCGTGGAACTTAACTTAGGCTCACGGAGGATGTGTGTTGATTTTACAAACCTAAATGAATCCATCCTAAAGAAATTGTACTCGTTACCACGAATAGACCGATTAGTAGACTCAGTAGCAAGACACACAACATTCATATCTTCCAGATTGTGGAGAAGGTTTTTCTCATATCTCCTGGTAAGGAATCCGAGCTTAGTTTGTTGGAGGCTATATGCAACTGCTTCGGAAACCCATAGTTCATTCTCTCTCCTCAACCCTTCAACCTCTGTTGTCAGATCCTGGACTTCTTAGGGAGGCTCAGACTGGAGTACAGTTGCAACAGTCAAGGCACGTTCCGCCAATAATAAAAAAGAAATAAATGAGAGGGGGGGGGGGAATTCAGTCAAGGTAGGATTGTTAACAAGATAAAGGCAAACAGAAGCAAGGGAAACATACCTCTCGAAATCTCTGAAGGCCTACACCCATCAAAGTATACCATTAGCCATGTAGGAAATCTTGTGTGATTTCAAGTCGAAGGATTTAGATAGTAACAGAATCATAATAGAGAAACACTATTGACATTCGTATAACAATCCATGAAGTGTTTCTTATAGCGGGTCAATCCAGTAGCACATACCCACGTGTTGATTAGATATCCAATATCAATCACGACACATACTAGTCTCCCACATTGTTTTATCCTTGGCATTCCATAATAATGATCGACTAGGGACATTTAGAATAATTCAAAGTAATAATTACAATAACTACTCAAAAGACATTATGTTTAATATAATTTCATAGTAGTAATACAACATAATAATGGAATTTTGCCTTTAATATTTCATCACAATGAAAAATATAAAAATAGATACATCTCCCACTTGCATTAAAGACAACAACCTTGCCTTTTAGTGTACATTGTACATAATAACTATCTCTAAGACCAGTTCTCTTGGTATCTAATACCCATGCTACAAGTATGATGATCATGTTGCTACTGTGTTAGTGGATTGGAGATATTATCGTCCGTGTGTACTTTGTAAATCTTTACTTCACATCTATCAATAATCTCTCGGATTAGGTGATATCGCCTGAGTATGTGTTTGGACATTTGGTGAGATTTGTTGGACTTTACACTTGATATAGGTGCTCAATTAGACTGGGTAGGTTCAATTGGATTGGGTAAAATCGGACCCGGTCGACCGAATCGGTTTGTCTCTCCGATCAGCCGAGAACCATTTCTCCGATAGACCAGACCAGTTGGACTAGGTCAAAACCGGCAATGTCTTGTGTGAGAGGGTGTTACGTGTTTAGGGGGTAGTGGGGGGGGGAGAGAAATGTGTGATTGTGGAGTCAATGGGTGGTTCCACTAACACCACTTGATGAAGTGTTCATCAAAATACAAAAATTTCCCTCCCACCATTACACAACATCCTAGCCAAAATTTATAGATAAAATATTCTCTGATTTTTGCTCTCTATTATACACTCTGAAGAACAAAAAAGAGAAAGAAAAATTGTTTTTCTTATTTCTAGATTTTCCGGTTTATATTTCTTGATCGACGAAGCTCACGAAGATCATCTTCAAAGTTCGTTGCTTTCATGACTAGCATCACAAATACAACGAACAAGCTCAAGGTTGGTAAGTGTGGATACCGGTAGAGACGGGAGTTTGAAGGCTGCCGTTGGTGGTTCGAAGTAGCGAAAATCGAGCAACATTGATTAGATCAATAAAGGTATAATTCATATCACAAGGTACTGGTTCTTTCTCGTGAGTAGATCCTTTAAAGGAACGGAATTCCATTTTATTTTCGCTGCTTTATGTGGGGGTTCCGACCTTGGAATCTGTAAAGGTCTGGTTAGGGAAATATTTCTTTATGAATGATTTAGGTGAAGCAAGCTTCATCTTAGGAGTCAAGATCTATAGAGATAGATCACGTAGATTTCTTGGCCTAAGTCAGAGTATATATATAGTCAAAGTGCTAAATCGGTTTAGCATGCAAAAGTCCAAAAAGGGCCTTTGTCCTATAGCACTTGGTATAGTTCTTTCAAGACAACATCGTGCTAAGACACTGAATGAGAAAGAACGTATGAGTGAGGTTCAATATGCTTCGACAATTGGATCTATCATGTATGACATGTTGTGTACTCGCCCCAGATGTCTCGTATGCTTTGAGTATAACGAGCAGATACCAGTCAACTTACGGTGAGCGTCACTAGAAAGGACACGTTCTAGTAAACTACCAGTCAACTTACGTAAAAACATCCTTAAGTACTTGGGAAGGACTAAGGACACGTTCTTAATATATGGTGGGAAAGACGAGCTCGTTGTAAGTGATTAAACTGATACTAGTTTCCAAACCGATAGAGACGACTTTAGATCGACATCAGGTTATGTATTTTTCTTAAACAACGGTGCTGTGAGATGGAGGAGTTCATAGCAAGCAACCATTTCGGATTCTACAACCGAAGCCGAGTATAGATGCTGCTAAGGAAGTCGTTTGGATCCGAAAGTTCATTACTGAACTTGGTGTGGTGTCTAGAATTTCAAATGTGATTGATCTCTATTGTGACAACAATCAAGCCATGTCTCAATCAAAGGAACCACGGTCTCACCAAAGGTCAAAACATATACTGCGGCGGTATCACCTGATCCGTGAGATTATTGATAAAGGAGATGTGAAGATTTGCAAAGTTCATACGGACGATAACGTCGCCGACCCACTGACGAAGCCGCTGACACAGTAGCAGCATGATCTCCATACTTGTAGCATAGGTATTAGATACTAAGAGAATTGGTCTTAGAGATAGTTCTTATGTACAGTATACACTAAAAGGAAAGCTTGTTGTCTTTAGTGTAAGTGGGAGATTGTTGTAATTTCTTTCATTTGATGAAATATCAAGGCATGAGTTCCATTATTAGGGTTTTAATTACGACTGTGCAAATTTAATAAAACATAATATCGTTCTTAGTTAGTTATGTAATTGTGACATTGAACTATTCTAAAATGTCCCTAGTCAATCGTTATTGTGGAATTTTGAGGACACCAATAATGTGTGGAGACTAGTATGTGTTTTGATTAAATGTGGTGATATTAAGTCAAACACATGGGTATTTGATACTGGATAGACCCGCTTATAGGAACATTTCATGGATTGTTGTACAAATGTTAACAATGTTCTTATAATGATTTTTTTTGTCTAAATCCTTTGACTTGAGATCACACAAGATTTCCTACATGGAAAATGATATACTTTGATGGTGTCAAACGTCGTCTGTAACTAGATTGGCTATAAAGGCATTTGTTGAGTGTATTTATGAACCATGTGTAGGATGAGGTGTGATAGATAAAGTATTTGTCCCTCCTATATAACAGGAGTGATATCTTGGGTCCCTTGATGGAGTGGGACTAATTCATGGCCATGAACTAGTGAATTAATATGAGATATTAATGTCTACTCGGAAATACCTGATGGGGGAACCTTAGAGGACAGGTGAACAAGGTTCTGAAATTTTTTAACTTTTCTACCAAATTCTTTTCCTAAGTGTTCACCTTAACAACAATTATGTTCATTAAGCATATAAGTTGAATTAAGGGATTATCACTTAGATGACTTATGTGTGTATATGCAACACATAGGTATACAAGAAAATGAATATGATCAAGGAATGTCTAGGTCAAGATAATATGCAAAGCTTGTAAGAACAAACACACGAGTCATGAGGAATATCATTTAGCAAGAGATGTATAAAGCTATAAAGATCTCTAAATGTAATACCTATGCCCAAGCCAATGAAAGATATGACAATCAATTAATCTAACTCCATATAAACAATTAAAGCTCATACAATCAAGTTCATGTGAATATAAACACAAGTATAATGTAAGAACTTGAAAGTAAAGAGATAGAGTTAGAAGATCAAACACAGGAGGTAGAGTGGTTCGATCACCAAAGATCTACATCTACTACCTTGGGACACACCCAAGGATTTTGGCAAATTCCACTAGCTTGTCTTGAGAGAGCATACAATGAAGGACAAACCAACAAATGGTCTTTTACACGCTCATGTAACCTTCCAAAGGAAACTAATGGTCCTTTTATGCACACATGCAACCCTCTACCCATGGGAACTCTTTCTCTAACCTAGTCTACCAAGTGAGGAAGTTTTACGAACACATTAAACCATACTTCTATTTCGGGTTCACCACTCACTCTAGTCCCTATGATTACAAGAAAGATACACTCCAACTAATGGAGGCCCCAAAACCACCACTCTCACAAGCAAGCCTTGCCACTCAACCCATTACAAAGAAAGATAATCTCAACAAATGAGATTTTACATTTAAGCTCAATAAAGAAAAATCACTCTAAGGATTGGATATTACAATTGAAGTTCTAATTCATATTTGAGAATTAAAGAATATGTAGATGAAGCTTTTTCTCAATAGAAATGTTTTGATGAATGATTGGAAGAATTAAGCTCATGAAAGTGTTTGATTTGCTTGTCTAAAACATATAATCTAAGGCCCCTTTATTGGCTTAAGCAAAGTACAAATTTCAGCCTAAAAGGCTATTTATAGGGTCCAAAAATAGCAAACAAATCGAGTTACAACGGCTATAATTTTGCCTTGATATGTCATCTTCGGTCGACCGGACTAGGCAGTCTGTCACCTGAAGTAGTCTTAAGGTTAAGATCAAAGGCTTCTGTCTTCATCTCGGTAGACCGTGATGAGTGGTCTGGTCGACCTAGACCATTCCTGGTCGACCGACCTGAAGGAGGTCTTCCGAGATATTTATAGTCATTGGAGTTTTGGAACATTCAAAAGTGATAAAGTACAAAAGACACTTCGGTCGACCAGACAACACATGTCGGTTGACCGGACTTCATCAGGTCGCCCGAGGTCTACGACCCTGGTCGACCGGACTTTAATCCATAAGTGTGGTTTTTCCACTTGATCAACTTTTTAATGTTCTCAAACTCAAGCCTAAGTGTTTCTGAAAGGTATTTAAAACATTTTAAAGATCTTAGGCATTAACCAACACTTAAAGAAAGTTTTCCAAAACCTTTGAAAGATTAAATCAAAGTATGAAATATGGTTTTGAAAACATGTAGGAGTATGAGCTTCATCATACTACAAACTATCATTCATCAAATACGATTAGTCACAAGAAATAAACATATAAGCTTCTTGACTAATCTTCTTCTTGGTCTTGAAGATGAGTTCCTCTTTGAGCTTGGACTTGAGACCTTTGTTCAACCTCTACTTGTGATCAAATCCTTTGTAGTCTTGTCAAGTTGTAGTATCTTAGACTTCAACACTTGTTGATCTTTCTTTGATTTGCAATATCTTCCATTAGCATTGTGGATGACCTTTTTGCTTGTGCTATAGAGACTTGCAAAATGAAGACTCTTCTTGTTTTTAGAATGGCCTTTGAAATCTACAAGAAGATCTTCCTTTGATTATGCAATATCTTTCAATGGCATTGTGAATGACCTTTAAGCTTGTGCCATTGAAGACTGTCCAAATGTAGCTTCTTCTCGTTGTAGAATGATCTTTGATGTCCACAAGAAGCTACCTTCCAATGCATGTGTGAGTTCATAATATCCTATCATTGAAACAGAAGCTCAAACAAACATTAGAACTTCTGAATGTCTTGTTATCATCAAAACAAGATTGATCACATTAGCCATTTGGGCTCACACACTCGGTAATCAAGAAATATATTGATTGAACTATACAAGTGTGACATTCTCTATGACTTGTATTCAATCTAGATATCGAGGACAAAGGGATTAACACAAAAATACCGGACTATTTGTGAATTGGGAGTAATGATCGGTTGCTAAATGCCTCTCATTATTGTTGACAATTGTTGTCATGGCCAACATAGGAAATACTTAAAGAGTCGCACACTATTATCAACAGGATTGGGCTTTTTGGAGTTTACATTTGATATAGGTCATCAATTAGATTGGGCATGCTCAATTGGATTGGGCGTTCGATTGGATTAAGAGCTGTCTCGGGTCGACCAAACTGGTTTGTCACTCCGGTCGGCCGAGAAAACATTTCTCCGGTCGACTGGACCAATTGGACCAGGTCAAAACCGGCCCATGTCTTGTGTGAGAGGGTGTTGCATGTTTAGGGGTAGTGGGGAGTTAAATGTGTGAGTGTGGAGTTAGTGGGTGGTTCCACTAACACCACTTGATGAAGTGTTCATCAAAACACAAAAATTTCCCTCCCACCATTACACAACATCTTAGCCGAAAATATTCTCTAATGTTTGCTCTCTATTATACACTATTAAGAACAAAAAAGAGAAGGAAAAACTGTTTTTCTTATCTCTAGATTTTATATTTCTATATCGACGAAGCTCACGAAGATCGTCTTCAACGTTCGTAGCTTTCGTGACTAGCATCACAAGCACAACGAACAAATTCAAGGTTGGTCGGTGTGGATAACGATAGAGACGGGAGTCTGAAGGCTGCCATTGGTGGTTCAAAGTAGTAAAAACCGAGCAACATCGATTAGATCGATAAAGGTATAATTCCTATCACAAGGTACTGGTTCTTTCTTGCGAGTAGATCCTTTAAAGGAACGCAATCCCATTTTATTTTCGCTACTTTATATGGGGATTCCAAATTTTTCCTTTCAAGATCGTGGTTCCTTTGCCTGAGATATGGCTCCATTTTTGTCAGAATAAAGATCAAACGCAATCGTAATGCTAGGTACCATACCAAGTTCAACAATGAACTTTCGGATCCAAACTGCTTTCTTAGCAGCATCCGATGCAGCTATGTACTCAACTTCAGTTATAGAATCTGCAATGGTTGCCTGCTTTGAACTCCTCCAGCTCACTGTAGTTATCCTTAAAGGCAAAGTGATCAATCTTGTTTTGATGATAACAAACCATTGATAATTCTAATGTTTTCTGAAATTCCAAGTGTTGAATTTGATACCCCTTTAACTTTTTCTTCTATTGATTCGACAGTTAAAGAAAAGTGGGATATTTGTTTTGAAAGAAAAAAACAAAACACATATATTGCTAATAATTATGGAGTATTAGAAATTGAAGATTATGTATAGAATATATGTTTGTTAAGCAGTTACAAAATGATTTTGTATAAAGTATTATACAATTTTTACTGATGGATATAGTAATACAGAAAATTCTTAATCATTTTAAGTATGGGTGTCAAGAGAAAATGACAGTTTTGAAAAGGGTGTTGGCTTAAGATTACTTATTAAATTCTATGAAATACATGTGATATTTCTCAGATTCTAACTAAACAATGGTTGTGAGCTATCATAATTTTTAGCGGATGGTTTATATTAATAGTGGTTTTGGTGGTAACAATGGACATGGTCCACATTTGTTGTTTACCCTCAGTGCTATCCAGCTGTTGGCTCTATTTGACAAAGTAGGTGTCCTTGAGGAAATGGATATTTTTTCTGGTGACGTGTGGGGTGAAATTGATACCAGCTTCTCCTATATTGCTTTATGTTCTCTTGCTATGCTGAACTGCATGGATAAGATCAATATGGACAAAGCTATGAAATATATTGTTAGTTGCAAGAACATTGATGGTGGATTTGGATGCACTCTTGGTGTAGAATATCATCTTGGACAAATTTCAGGTCAAAGATCAAAACATAATGGATCATTCTATATTGCAGCGGAGGTGTTTGAGAAATTTACTGAAAGAGTAATAAAGGCTGTAATTTTTTCGCAAAGAGAGGCCCGAGCTTTAGTTAATGATGAAAGTGCTAGCCATGTGCTTAAGAGGACCAACTTCTCGCTACTATAACTGAGGTAATGAGCATTGGGATGCACTTGATCGTTTGCTTAAGGATTTTGGAGGTACGATTTTGTGTTTGCATTTTTCCCATATTGTTTTAGAAGAATTTTGTGATGCAAATTGGTTAACCGATAATGATGAAGTTAGCTATAGTAGTGGTTATATTTTTATTCTTGGAGGAAGTGTTATGACATGGAAGTCTGCCTAATGGACATGTATAACCAACTCTACTATGGAATCTGGATTTATTTATTTTTAGAGCTTGCAGAGTCAGAAGCGGAGCCATTCGAACTAGGCTCCTTCTTCTTGAGTTGGCAGGTCAAGAACGTGAAAGGTTAAAAACCTTTTAGCTGATATGCATATGTGGGGAAACTCATCTGACCCGATTTCTTTGTATTGCGACAAACCGCTATCGAGATTACTAGAAATAATGCGTACAATATGGTAAACAAGATGCATTGCATTAGACGTGATACGGTACCAACCATGAAGCTTAGAGAGGTCATTTAATGACCTCATCCTTAATTCATACATCCCAAATACGAGCTTCAAAGTCAAGCCTTTGTTCCAAGTGTTTAAAGTCTCTAATCTAAAGGTTCAAGAGGTAAAGAAACCTTCAAAGAAAGCTAGACACAAGGATCAAAGCCATCGAATATCATTTGAAGGAAAGATACATAATTGGAAGGAAAACGGTTGAAGGGGTATTTTAGGAAACTTGTAAATTAAAGTCAATAAAAGACTTTAATTATATTTTCAGCTTTATTGTTTATTTTAATTAGCCATGTTGGCCGAAATAAGCTAGCTAAATAATAGGACATGTTGTCCTTGATGTTAGGTAGTGTTTTTAGTTATCTAGGAGTTGTAGAGTCCTAATCCTTAAAGGACTCTTATTTGTGGGTTATTTTTGGACGAAATTCCATTCTATTTAAGAGGGATTTCAGCCATGTTATTGTTAGACTTGATATGATATTTTAAGGTTATTCCTTAGTTACTTTGTGTTTGATTCTCTAGGTAGAATTCATTCATGTTTGAGTTACTGTATCAATAAGTTTGGTTTATACTTATTGTGGTGTTTCAACCCCCATTGATATTCAACCTTGCGGGAGAAAGGTTGTTTATATTCCCCCATAAATTGTTCGAGATAGAGAAAGATCGGGCCTTTAGCCGAACCTTGGTATTCGTACAACGGTTTTGCATCAGGTGGTATCAGAGCAAAAGGTTTATCTCTATCTTGGTGTATCTTTATTGCTTTCTTTAAAAAATTTGGGCTGAAAATTACAAAAAAAATTTACTGTTTGCGGCACTGTTCACGACACAGTTCATCGTTACTATTCACGGCACTGTTCATCGTTACTGTTCATCGGCACTTTTCACGTTACAGTTCATCCGAGGGAAAAATCAGATTTTTCGTTTCTGTTCGTCCGGATTGAAAATCAAGAAACGTCAATATTGATTCGAATTTCAAGGGGCAACCGTGAGTTCAAGAAGATCAAGAAGATCAACTTTCAAGAAAATCAAGAAGCATAAAGACTCCATCTTTTCAAAGATTTCAACAAATTCATGCAAAGATGAGGCAACATTTTTATCAAGAAGATGACAACTTTGATTATGATGATAAAAGGTATGGCTTACAACATACAACAAATTCAAGATATGATGATTCCTATTTGTTTTCTTGTGAGCCGCAAAGGGATAACAAAAATCAGCAAGTTGACGACTCTGTTGGTGCAGTCAAGCTCCCATCTTTTGAAGGTACGAATAGGCCCGACTTATTATTTGAATGGATACACGACTTTCATAATATTTTTGCTATTCGTAATTATTCGGAGGGAAAAAAGGTAAAGATGGCAGTCAAGGGATTTTATAGTAAGGCATCAACGTGGTGGAAAGAGGAAACTATAATTAGGCAAAGAGCGGGTCAACGACCTATTGATACTTGGAATGATTTGAAAGCTGAGATGAAACGAAGGATGGTTTCCCTAAATTACTTTACGGAGCAAGCTAAACGTTTGCAAATGCTTACACAAGGTTCTAAATCAATAGATGAATATTATGAAGCGATGCGATTAGCCATGATTCGGCTTGACAAACAAGAATATGAAGAAGTTACATTGGATCGATTCTTGGCCGGTTTGAATGATGATATTAGGCCAGATGTAGATTGCGTTTATCATGTTCATATTATGGAGATGGTTGATCATGCGGAGCAAGTTGAGAGGCGAATCAAAGAGAAGAAGAACGGGACTAATTCGGCTAAATTTTCACCTTGGAAAAATCCAAATCAGCCTCCTTCAAATTTTTTGTTTGGGCAGCGGCAAAGTGAAAATAAGAGCTATTTTGGGGCTGCCAAAACAACCACAACTCAGATAAAAGAAAGCCAAACAACCGCCATTATTTCTTTGGAGACAAATATGAATAAACTACGGGAAAGCATTGATCGAATGGATAAATTTATCAACAAATGGGGAAGTCAAGAAGACAAGTATGAAGCCGAGCCAATATTTGAAAGCTTGCCAAATAATGATATAATGGTAATACAAGACGATAAAAATTGGGAAAGTCAAGAAGAAGCCGAAGCCATATTAGAAATCTTGACAATTGATGAGTTGAAAGAAAAGATTGATCTCGGAATTGCATCCCACGATTTAGAAGATTCGAGGATGAATCCATTAAAAGGGGGAGGGGATATGAAAGTTTTTCAAGAAGGAGAGGATGATACGGTACCAGCACATGAAGCTTAGAGAGGTCATTTGGATAAATGACCTCATCCTTAATTCATACATCCCAAATACGAGCTTCAAAGTCAAGCCTTTGTTCCAAGTGTTTAAAGTCTCTAATCTAAAGGTTCAAGAGGTAAAGAAACCTTCAAAGAAAGCTAGACACAAGGATCAAATCCATGGAATATCATTTGAAGGAAAGATACATAATTGGAAGGAAAACGGTTGAAGGGGTATTTTAGGAAACTTGTAAATTAAAGTCTATAAAAGACTTTAATTATATTTTCAGCTTTATTGATTATTTTAATTAGCCATGTTGGCAGAAATAAGCTAGCTAAATAATAGGACATGTTGTCCTTGATGTTAGGTAGTGTTTTTAGTTATCTAGGAGTTGTAGAGTCCTAATCCTTAAAGGACTCTTATTTGTGGGTTATTTTTGGACGAAATTCCACTCTATTTAAGAGGGATTTCAGCCATGTTATTGTTAGACTTGATATGATATTATAAGGTTATTCCTTAGTTACTTTGTGTTTGATTCTCTAGGTAGAATTCATTCATGTTTGAGTTACTGTATCAATAAGTTTGGTTTATACTTATTGTGGTGTTTCAGCCCCCATTGATATTCAACCTTGCGGGAGAAAGGTTGTTTATATTCCCCCATAAATTGTTCGAGATAGAGAAAGATCGGGCCTTTAGCCGAACCTTGGTATTCGTACAACGGTTTCGCATCAAGACGGTGCGATAAAGCAACCACTAAGAACTAGCATTATTTTCTAGATCCCCGACTAAGGGATTAATTGGGGGAAATATTTCTCGAATTATATCGATATGAATACGACTTAAGCCCATGGATTGAGAAAATATGGTGGATACCACTTATGGTCCAACGTAGCCATATCATTTCTCTATTTGTACTACTGATACCATTTTATATGTGGTAGTAGTGGATTGTGAGTTCATAGCCCTTTATATTCGGTCAGTCCTATTGAGAAGGACTTGATGTTTAGGTGGTCCTATTGAGAAGGACTTGATAGATTCATAATCTTTTCTGGAGGTTGAGTAAATGACTCTTAATGGTTGAGATGAAACCACCTACATGAGTGTGAAGGTGCCGCCTTCCATGGAAGACTTGGACTGTCTTTCTAGAGCACTCATAAGAACCCAAGGTGTGCGCATGGCCGTTAAAAGCGCGTGTGTTATTTTCATCACGGAACTTGCAGTCTCTAAGGTTTATTACTTGTTGTGTACGTCTCAATTGAAGTCATTGAAGTTCAAGAGAAATCCACTTCATAGACTAGATTGTTACCTCACTTCTTCATGCATCAATTCAATCGAAAGATATTGGTGTCTAAGAAATTTAACCATTCTATTCTCACAGTTTCTTCAAACTAGCATGCCATTTAGGGGGGATTGTTAGTAAATGGCAGCTAATTAGCCTCAACCCCTCATGTTGAATCAGTCAATACATGTGACCTATAAAACATGTGATTGAATGAGTCAATACCCATGATCCCATTTTTGCATATTCTTCTCAACAAATCTGATATGGCACATATCTTTCTAACTTCATTTTTGTGCCTATAAATACCAAAGTTGTTGAGTGAATCATCACCCGATTAACTCTTCTCCTACTCAATTCATTCTCTAAAAGCTACAAGCATTTGTTCATATTTTAAGTGTGTCGGACTGCAAGTTCCAAGTCCTCTCCCACGAGCGCACGTGTTTGAGGGCTAGTTGTGTTAACCTTGGGGAGCAAAACGGCGTTTCAGATTGCATCGTGGTCGTGCTGAAATTTGCTTTCAAGACAGTGGTTCTATCCACGATACAACTTATAAAATCGATAAGTTCTTCGTATTCTATACTAATATTTTATACATCTCTTTGGAGAGATTGGCTCTTTGTGAGCTTAGTTCTTTAGAGAACTAGAAAAACACTCTTAGTGAGTGGTGCCTTCTTAGTGAAGCAAAAGTCCTCTTTGTGAGGAAAACATATCATTGGTGAGATTTGCTCTTTGTGAGTGGAGTCTTCTTAGTAAAGCACAAGTCCTCATTTTCTGGGGAATCGTTAAAGGTAGAACCCACCTTGCATTTGTTGTGAAGGGTATCCTTAGTGGATGTTGAAATCCTTCGGTTTGTCCTAAGGTAGTGGATGTAGATTCTTTATGAATCGAACCACTATAAATCCTTGTGTTAGTTTTCTCTATCCCTTACCTCTTTACTTTATACTTCTTGAATTGCTATAACTTGATTAATTGTCTACATGAACTATTTGCTTAAGGATTAGAAAACTACACATGCTTCCTTGCTTCACTTAGTCATCTAAGTTTTCCTAAACATAATTAACTCACCTTATCTATTTAATCAACATATTTGTTGTTAGGGTGATCATTTAGTCAAAGAATTTTAGAAAAGCTTAAAAGTTTTTAAGAAACTAATTCACTCCTTTCTTAGGTTCTTTACCCTCAAAGGGGTCTTTCAACAACACCTCTGCTGTGGCAAAATACATAACCTGACTGTGATCTAAAATTGTCTCTATCGGTTTGGAAACTTACATCAGTGAACCACTTATAATGAGCTCGTCTTCCCCACTTTCAAAGACCATAAAAACTCAATAACTTATTTACAAATGGTCGTGATGAATTGGCTTGTTGGAAGGACCAAGATAAACTTGGGTATTTAGCATTGAAACATATTAGTGAGAGTGCAAGAGGGATTACAAATCTCATCCTATACGGAAGTATGCTCACTCTATATTTCAAGAAGGTCAAGCTAAAACTTACCAATCCGGTCATGAGAGACAACTCATACATCACATACAATGAGTGTCAATTTCACAAAATGCACTTGCAACATGTAAATGTTTATTGGAATTTTTAAACAAGATGCACTGATGAAGAACTTTTGGCGGCGGCAAATTGAGCAAAGTTTAAGTAAAAAAGCAAGTGAGACGACCCAGAAGCTGATTGCTTTAAGGAAGACTCAAAGGCAAAATGAGTCTCATGGGGAGAAAGAAAATGAAGATGTGCATATAAATATTGATGAGAATGTTGGAGTTGGAGAAAATGAAGGAACTCCAAGTATGAATGATAAAAGGGAAGTTTCTCCACCAAGGCATGAAGCTAGCAATGATCTACTCTCTCAAATCATGTAAAGTTTGAGATCTTTTCAAGAATTTTTTCAAGGTAACCTCAACTCTTTTCAAGCAAATCTAAATGATAAAATGTCATCCTTGGAGAATAGGATTGGAGGAGTTGAAACAAAAGTGGAATCCTTTCAAGACAAATTCAATTCTAGGATGACGAACTTGGGAAGGAAGATTGGAGGTGTTGAGACAAGGTTGAAAAAATAGAATACAAGGTTGACAATGTGATTAGCTATACTTGAAGTGGAAAGTGAAGATGAGAAAGAAGAAGAAGAAAAGGCTAATAGTTGAGATAGTGACTCTGAAGGGATTCATGGGCAAAAACTTGTTCTAAACACTCATGAGTCCTCCCCTGAAGGATCCGCTCATACAAAACGAATCGAAAAATACAAAGAAAAACTTACGTTTCATGGTTCAAGAATATGATTCTTGAACGAAAATGTTCTGTCTTTGGCTCTCGGCAGCAATCACCTTGAGTCCTCCCTTGTGGAATTACTCCCTAACGGTATCCACGCGACGAAACGATCAGCGAGTGCTAACTCTTCTAATTTTTCTGAGTTTCGGGGATATAGAGAGAAAGGGAGGCAGCGAACAATAAATCTGATTTCTTGGTATTTCGGTATTTTGTGCGGCTCAAGCATTAGTCTCTAGGTTTCGGCCAAGAGAAGTTTATATAGGGTGTGAGAGTTTGTTCCAAGAACAACTCCCACGTCCTATCCACTTCTTCTGGCAGTGGGAGTCTATAACTCCCACGTCCTCTAGACTTCTGCTGGTAGTGGGAGTCTTTATCGGATAATAATTCCCACGTAATCCCAGCTATACCGAAAATGCCCCTTATCTCTAATTCGAATAATAACGCTTTATTATTCTCAGAAGAATAAATGTCAGATACAATGAACCTAGACACATTCTAGATTCATTGAATCTGAACATGAAGCTCGTTAACTCGTCTATGCGTGTGACCCTGTAGGTTCATATCACAATGGCAATGAAAACATACTTAGTAGTATTATGTGTTCATAAATCACAAGTGGTCCCTAGCAGGACATTGTGACTACCCAAAGTGAATGAATTTACGGTGGAACCTAATATCAATCCACTATTTAATCCTTTTGTCTTGCGATATCCTAATTAAGCATAAGGCATGGTAGTCGTCACCCTTATTAAGCTTAATTGTATTTATGCTCGATCTCCGGGTAAACTGTTCCAACAAATAGTATTTGATAACCACTTTATCAAATACATTTGAGCAAGACCATGCATTTAAACAGTTTTTACCTATCGAGGGGCCCATGGATATCTCTCTCTAATAATAGAGAGGGACAAATTCCTTACAATGCCTCTCACATTCAAGCCATGATAGGACGCTACATCCGATCATCAGTCGTATTGATTACTCGATTAAAAGTAACGTCCGACTGAGTCAAAACGTGGCTCTATTCATGCTAGAATCAATGAAGACATAAGGTCTAAGGATTCTAAAATAGTATTGAGGAAGTAATACTTATGACTAAGGACCATGAAGTATTACTTCTCTAACGGATCACGTCTGATACGATATATCTCAATATATTGCATCTATGATATGATTTGTACTCATTACACATGATTAGTAAAACAAAATCATCAATCAAACATCATACTAGTTTTTGAAAAACACAAGAGGGGGGAGAATTGGGTTTTTATAAAAAGTGGCTTCTTTTTCTTTGAAATAATGAAGTGTAGAACTTGTATATGAAGCTTGGAGAAAGTAGAGCAAATATGAAAACAAAGAGTGCAAGACACGAGATTTAGAGTGGTTCGATTCACAAAGAATCTACGTCCACTACCTTGAGTTTCTCCCAAGGATTTTCAACAACTTCACTAAGAAGATCTTTTTACACTTGTGGCTAACTCACAAAGAGTTTTACTCAAATAACCACAAATACAATCAACACTCACTAAGAGTACAAAGCCCAACACTAAGTAGGACTAGACACAACAAATACCCAATCACTAAGAAAGGGAAAGATGGAGATATAAAGATACAATTTTCACACTCAAGAAGTGGAGTAAGGATACCTTTTAAGATCACACTTTAATGCTCTTTTGAACTTTTGAATTCAACACTTTGTGTCTTGCATAAATGAGATGAATTTGAACTTTTCAATACATAAAAAGAGATGGATATGCTTTTGAAGAGCTAGAGCTTTTGTATATTCAATGTAGATCAGTTCTGGTTGTTGTAATTGGAATATACAACTTTAGAGCTTTTATACTTTTCAAAAACGTCCAAAAAACGACTTTAAAACGGTCAGATAACGGCTAGTTTTTTTCAGAGTTCGGTTGACCGTTTAAGGACCTCGGTGGACCGAACATGCACTTCGGTCGACCGACCAAGGCTTAGGTCGACCGAGCCTAGAAATCTCAACTCTCAGTTTCTCTTCGGATGATCCGAGGAAAGGTCGGATGATCCGACTTCCTAAGTTTAGAGAGAAGTTGATTTTTCACTTTTATTGAAATCTTTTGAAGTCTAAAAGGTTTTCTCAATATGTAACAATTAAGAGCATTTCGAAAACCGTTTTAAAAGACTTGAACTTTGAAATCAAAGGCTTTTGAAATACGAACACATGTAAGGATCATTTTGAAACTAAGCCTTTTGAAAATGTGTTTAGTATGTATGCAAGACTATAGTGTTGTAGCTTAAGTTCATTAAGAGCATTGGTTAGAGCTTATAAGATAACGACTAATAACGACAAAGCTATTCTAACCAAACCTAAGTCTTCAATCTTCAATCTCGATGAGATGTGCCTTGAAGTATATGACATTTTGAATCTTGATCATGGCTTGATTGAAGTACTTAAAGCTTCCAATATGAATTACGATATTCTATCAACAAGATTAAGATCATTAGACACAACATCAAATGTTTGTCCATTATCAAAAACTGAGTTTGTTCGCCCTTAGGGCTTTCAATCTCCCCCTTTTTGATTATGACAAACTTTGATGTAATAAGATAGAATAAGGACATACATAAGAACAAGGAAGCATGGCAAAAGGATCTTCGAATCAACTAAGTATAAAACTAGTACTTTAGAAGATAAAATCGAGAAGTAAAAGGAGTTCAAAGTACTAGCATAATAACTTATTTTGCCATCTATCTAGGGACTCTTAGAAGAGCCATATTTCCCAACCAACCTCCTTACCTCCTTCCTTCCATAACAAGGCTAGTTTTGAGAAATATAAAATATTAAAAATTATAAATGCTCCCCCTCAAAACATGCCATATTAAAGATAGAACAATATAAAATATATTAAGAAAAACTCCCTTAAGTTCCAGCAGTTGATAGCAGCAAAAATTAGACATGAATTTTGAAACTGCCTGGAGCTCGGAGGATCCGAGCTTTTGGTCACCATCTTCGGTCGACCGAAGCAAGGGAAACTTCCTGCAGCATTCTGCTGCAACTTGGCTGACCTGGAAAATATTTTTCCTCTTTTTCCTCACACAACAAACCAGTCAGATGATTCCAAGAAAGCACACGTAATAAGTAAGATTAATAAGTAAGATTAATAACCAATATTTCTCCCCCTTTGGCATACTCAAAAAGATTCCAATAACCAAAGGAAATGAGTGCTTTGCCAAAACATAAACAGGTTCAAGTACTAAAATAAGTCATAAGCATAAGCAATTTAAACAGTTCAAAATGCCAAAGTAAAATATAAAACATAAATAATTTGAAGTGCCAAAACAGATTCAACGTTGATTTCCTTCATCGTCACTTGAAAGGCTTAGCTCCTTAGCTAAGTCCTTTTGCATTTTGATAACTTTATCCACCTTGACGGATACCGTTTGCACATCTTCTTTGATGCAAACAATCTCTTTCGAAATTGACTCAATTTTGCTTGCCATTTTCTTCATCAAGTTATACATCTTGTTGATCCGGGCAAACTTTTTGAGGATGATGTTTGGAGGTTTCTTGAGATGGAGAAAGTGATTCTTCTTCTTGATCATTTCCTGAAGAGGCATGTCCACTTGAGCTATGTGAATTATGTGCTTCAAAATATTCTTGCGTATTCCTAGTCGGATCGTTGCTAGGCTTTAAAGATGCTTTATCCCCTTTGCTTTTCAATCTTGAGAAGAGTTTTAAGCATATAAGGAGATACTTCTCTAGCAAGGATGGCAGCCCCAAGTTCATCATTTGTTGTCTTTCGAATGAACTTCCATTGATTGTCGATATAGATCATTTTCATTCGGTGAAAACAAGCTTCATCTATAATGACAACCTTTTTCTCTAATGGATTTTGCAAATCAAGTCGAAAACGGTTGAAGAGCCTTGTAAGAAGATTTCCATAAGGAATGAAGTTCCTTGAACTTTTAATAGCAGCCAAGAAATGTTGAGATGAGCGAAGTTCAAAGGCTTCCTTTCCAAGAGATGTTGCATGATTACCATTTCGAGGAAGGTAATAGAAGACTTGTGTCCTTTGACCGGAGCTAATGTTGGATACAAAGAAATGTAGGATCCGTCCAAATTCGTCCAACTTATCAATTTCCCTATCCTTTGAATCAATGAAGCTTCCTTGAATACCAAATTCGGATATGAAAAGTTTTATATTAAAAAGACCGGCATCATCCGAATTCGTTATGTTCTTATAAAATCTTTTGGCATAAGCCACATATTTGACTCCTATAGCTTCACAGAACATCCTCTCAGAAAATACAAACTCCATTTTTCCAACACAAGATTTATATCGAATTTCAGAACGATCATCGTATTCTTGTCTTAAATTAGCACCAAACTCATACACAAGGGAGGGATAAATGATTTCATCAATATCAAATAGATTGACCCACCCCATATCCTCAAATAACCCCATAACTTCATCTAAGCCTTTTCCTTGAACAAACATGTTTTCATCTCTAACATATGAAGTCATGAATCCTCTCTTTGATTTTGATAGATTGTCAAAAAAATTCTTAGCAGATGCATTGTAAAAAGGATTAGTTACCTTTGTTGTATAGAAGTTTGATGATCCACCAAACTCAAAATTTGAGGGTGGAGATACCCTTGAAGGAAAAGAAGAGGAATCGTCCTCCGAATGGCTTGAAATAGACTCTTGAATCTTCTTTTCTTTACCCACAACCTTTTGAGCAACTTGCTTCGTCCTCCCTTTCTTTGATGGGGTTTGTGAGGGTTCTTTGAGAGAAATCCCTTTTTCAAGTGGTCTTTTGGGTAGATTTCTAGGGGGATTCTTGCGAGGAGGAGTGTCATCATCATCGTTGCCTCTTTTGCTTGGGTATTTTGTCCTCACCATTTGAAAAGAGAAAGTGTGAAATTCGGATTAGGTATTATTTTGAAAAAGTGAAGCTTGGGTAATCCGAAGTAGGGTAATTTAGGTGAATTCCACTCAAATTGAAGATTAAAAAGAGATTGAATGATGAAATATAAGATCAATTAGGCTAGGGTTGGGAGAAATCGGTCTTGAGGGATGAAGAATTAGAGAGAAAACCGATTTAATATGAGGGATGAAATGAAAAGACATTCGGGTATTTCAGCTATAACCCGATGATCTCGGTCGACCGTTCAAAAACAAGGTCGACCGAGGCATCAACCGACCCCTTTCCAGTGGATTCTTCGGTCGAGGGTCCGGTTTAAACACACAATAGTTCGGTCGACCGTCCAGTTTCGGATCATCCGAGCCTTTGGCTGATGATCCGAGGTTCCCCTGTTTTCCTCCTGCACACTTAATACACACATCAGTCCTGGAATTTTGTGATTCCGAGGCAACGCCTGAGATATTCAAATCTTTCGGTGCTAAGTGGTTTTGTGAAAATATCTGCAAGTTGTTCATCGGTGCTAATGAAGTTTATGCAAACATCACCTTTAGCGACATGATCTCTAATGAAATGATGCTTGATTTCTATATGTTTAGTCCTAGAATGTTGAATGGGATTCTTAGTTAAATTGATTGCACTAGTGTTATCACACAAGATGGGAACATGATGAAATGCAAAGCCAAAATCCACAAGAGTATGCATCATCCATAAAATTTGAGCACAACAACTACCGGCGGCAATATATTCCGCTTCGGCGGTGGAAAGAGATACACATGCTTGTTTCTTGCTATACCATGAGACTAATGCATGACCAAGAAAATGACAATGTCCACTAGTACTTTTACGTTCAATACGACATCCCGCATAATCGGCATCCGAATATCCTGTTAAATCAAAAGATGCATTACGAGGATACCATAACCCATAATCAAAAGAACCTATGAGATATCTAAGAATACGTTTAACGGCAACTAGATGAGATTCTTTAGGACAAGATTGAAATCTAGCACATAAGCAAACGGCAAACATAATATCCGGTCTACTAGCGGTAAGATAAAGAAGAGAGCCAATCATACCTCTATACCTTGTTTCATCTACCGATTTACCTTTTTCATCCTTGTCAAGCTTGATGGTTGCACTCATTGGTGTTTTGCTTTCCTTTGCACCATCCATACCAAATTTGTTTGAGTAGTTCTTTGGTGTACTTGGCTTGGTTGATGAAAATTCCTTCACTAGTTTGTTTGATTTGTAGTCCAAGGAAGTAATTTAGCTATCCCATCATGCTCATCTCAAATTCATCTTGCATTAGTTTAGCAAATTCTTCACAAAGCACTTCATTAGTAGAACCAAAAATAATATCATCAACATATATTTGCACAAGTAAGATGTCATGAGATGCATTCATTTTAATAAAAAGAGTGGTGTCAACAAGACCTCTTGAAAAACCAATAGAAATGAGAAACTTGCTCAATCGCTCATACCACGCACGAGGAGCTTGTTTTAAACCATACATAGCTTTTGTGAGTTTGTAAACATGGTTTGGAAATTTTTCATGTATAAAACCGGGAGGTCGTTCAACATATACTTCCTCCTCAATAAAGCCATTTAGAAATGCACTTTTTACATCCATTTGAAAAAGTTTAATACCTTTAAAGCAAGCAAAAGCAAGAAGCATTCTAATAGATTCAAGTCTAGCCACGGGAGCAAAAGTTTCCTCAAAATCAATGCCCTCCTCTTGGTTGAATCCTTGGGCAACAAGTCTAGCTTTGTTCCTTATAATCTCCCCAAGCTCATCAAGTTTATTACGGAAAATCCATTTTGTTCCAATGATAAGGCGATCAATAGGTCTTGGGACTAAAGTCCAAACTTGATTTCTTTCAAATTGATTAAGTTCCTCTTGCATAGCCAAAATCCAAAAGTAATCACATAATGCTTCATGAATGTTCTTAGGTTCTATAGATGAGAGTAATGCAAGACTATCAATGAAATACCGCCTTGTTTTGACGCCTTCGGATGGATCACCAATGATTTGCTCTTGAGGGTGACCTTGCTTGTATATCCAATCCTTTGGAAGCTCACTTGTAGAGGGATCATTGCTTTGAGTGCTTTGGTGATCATTTGAAGTAGTTTCAATGTCCTCCTTATCTTTAGAGTCATTATCCAACATAGTGATTTGATGAATTTCATTTCTTTCCAAGGGCATACCTATATCATCATCATCTTTTCTAGACATGTAGATGTTAGATTCATCAAAAGACTCATGCACGGATTCTTCAATACACAAGGTTCTTTTATTATATACCCTATAAGCCTTTTTGTTTGAAGTATAGCCAAGAAATATTCCTTCATCGGATTTCTTGTCAAATTTTCCAAGGCTATCTTTGATGTTAAGAACAAAGCATTTGCAACCAAAAACTTTGAAATATGAGATTGAGGGTATTTTACCAAAGATAAGCTCAAAAGCAGTTTTTCCAACTAATGGTCTTAAAATAACTCTATTTACAATGTAACAAGCGGTGTTTATGGCTTCGGCCCAAAAATATTTTGGTAAAGAATTTTCACAAAGCATAGACCTAGCCATTTCTTGTAAAGTTCTATTTTTCCTTTCAACAACACCATTTTGTTGAGGGGTTCTTGGAGCCGAAAAGTTATGAGTGATGCCATTTTCATTGCAAAACTCTTCAAAGAATTGATTGTTAAATTCCCTCCCGTTATCACTTCTCAATGAAACAAGTTTTAGTTCAAGTGAGCTTTGTACCTTTTTGAAAAGATTTGAAAACTCAAGAAAGGTGTCATCTTTTTGTGCAAGAAAAAGTACCCAAGTAAATCTTGAAAAATCATCCACAATAACAAAGGCATATTTCTTACCACCTAAGCTAGTGGTCCTCATCGGTCCAAAAAGATCAAGATGAACAAGTTCAAGTGGTTTAGAAGTGGAAATCATTTGTTTTGGCTTAAAAGACGTTTTTGTTTGTTTTCCAAATTGACAAGCATCACAAAGACGGTTTTTCTCATATTTCACTTTTTGGAAGCCCACGCACTAGCTCTTTAGAGGAAAGATTATTTAAAAGATCCATGCTCACATGACCAAGCCTACGGTGCCATAAGAAGGCATCATCTTCATTAATGGATAAGCATTTAAAATCGCATGCAACAAGATCATCCAAAGTAAGCAAATAAACATTTCCGGTTCTATTAGCAACAAGTACTTTTTCATGAGAAGAGCTATCAACAATAGAGCAAGTCTTTTTGCTAAACATAACATCAAAACCATTATCACAAAGTTGGCTAATACTAAGCAAGTTATATTTGAGGCTATCAACAAGAAGAACATTCTTAACAAGAGTAGATGAACCTTTACCAACATTTCCAATGCCAAGAATTCTACCCGTTTTCTTGTCCCCAAATGTGACATAGCCTTCATAGATAGGTTCCATTTCTTTGACCAATGAGGCGTCTCCAGTCATATGGCGACAACATCCACTATCAAGAAACCATTGAGCCGGAGTATCTACTTTGCTTGCAAGTACCTAAGACAAAAGAGAAGGAGTGACTTTTGGTACCCATATTTGTTTGGGTCCTTGAGGGTTAGTTAAAATACGCTTGACTCTCCATATAGTTTTTACTCCCCTTTCAATTTTTTCTTTTCACATAGCATCTAGTACTAGTGTGACCAAATTTACCACAATATGTGCAACAAATAGATGGCTTATAAGATTTGTGAACATGCTCATGATATCTCTTTTGTTTATGTGAAGTACTAGTATGCACAGAATGATTTCTAGGTAATCTAGAAGTGCTAGCAATATCAATATGATTCGAATGTAAATAACCTAATCCATGTTTATTATTTGAAGTTCGTTGCATACAGAGAATATGATCAAGATCTTTTGTTCCTTTGGAGAACTTATCAACAAGCGAAGTAAGATCAACAACTTTGGCTTTTAAACTATCAAACTCAACAAGTTTGCATTCAAGAGAAGACAATTTATCATAGGCTTCTAGATATTTTAATGAGGAAGTGTTGCAAGTAGTAGTAAGCTTTTTCATTTTCGATTTTCAAACAATCAACATCATCACATAGCTTTTTGTTTTCACTAAGCAACTTAGATCTTTCTTCAAGCAAGGATTCAATTTTAAGCTTCATTTCTTGGTTTTGCTTTGCACATTTCTTAAGTTGATCATACATATCACATAAAAGTTCATTTGGATCATCTTCATCATCATCAAGAGAAGTAGAAGGTGTAAGATGTACCTCATTCCCGAAAAGCCATGAAGCAAACATTGGCATTTTCCTCTTCTTCTTCATTGCCACTTCCTTCTTGATCCCAAGTGCTTATCATGCCCTTAGCATACTTTGGTTTGAAGAATTTCTTCTTTTTGTCTTCCTTTGGCTCCTTTTCTTTGGCAGAAGGACATTCTCCTATGAGATGTTGAGTGCTTCCACATTCATAGCATCTCATCCCATTAGGATTTTGTTTTCTTTTATTTTGAAAGAATTTTCTTCCTTTCCCGGAAAACATTTTCTTCATACGCTTTACCACTAAAGCCATGGTCTCATCATCTAAGTTGATATCTTCTTCATCACTTGAATTGTTGGATTCATGAAGATCAAGAATAGTCTTTAGAGCAAGACTCTTCTTTGCCTTTTCAATATGATCATCCTTTTTGTGTGTGAGCTCATAAGTGAGAAGAGAACCAATGAGCTCTTCCGTAGGATAAGTTTTCAAGTTCTTAGCTTCTTCAATAACTAGAGCTTTGCCTTCCCAACTTTTAGGAAGTGAGTTTAGAATCTTCCTATTCATTTCACCCATGGAGTATTCCTTTCCATATGATCTCAACCCATTGACAACATTGGTGAACCTAGTGTTCATCTCATTGATAGTCTCATTTGGCTTCATAGAGAAAAGCTCATATTCCCTCACAAGCATGTTGAGCTTTGATTCTTTGACTTGATTAGTCCCCTCATGGGTGACTTCTAAGGTTTTCCACATCTTGTGAGCGGATTTGCTTCCACGTACCCGATTGTACTCATCCCGGATTAAGAGCACAACTCATGATGTTCATAGCTCGATAATTGAGAGTCATTTTCTTTGACTCTTCTTCATTAAATTCATTGTCCAATTTTGGAATTTGAACACCATCCACCATTTTCATGGGAACATAAGGACCTTCTTCAAAAATATGCCATAAGGAGTAGTCTATAGAGCACACATATATTTTGAAGCGATCTTTCCAAGCATTAAAATTATTTCCATCAAAGAGAGGTGGTCTATTTGTGGAAGATCCCTCTAGGTAAGCTAATGTGGAATTTCCGGCCATGATCTTTACTTCAAGCTATTAAGCTAAAGATGAAGACGAGGCTCTGATACCAATTGAAAAACACAAGAGGGGGGTGAATTGGGTTTTTATAAAAAGTGGCTTCTTTTTCTTTGAAATAATGAAGTGTAGAACTTGTATATGAAGCTTGGAGAAAGTAGAGCAAATATGAAAAACAAGGAGAGCAAGACACGAGATTTAGAGTGGTTCGATTCACAAAGAATCTACGTCCACTACCTTGAGTTTCTCCCAAGGATTTTCAACAACTTCACTAAGAAGATCTTTTTACACTTGTGGCTAACTCACAAAGAGTTTTACTCAAATAACCACAAATACAATCAACACTCACTAAGAGTACAAAGCCCAACACTAAGTAGGACTAGACACAACAAATACCCAATCACTAAGAAAGGGAAAGATGGAGATATAAAGATACAATTTTCACACTCAAGAAGTGGAGTAAGGATACCTTTTAAGATCACACTTTAATGCTCTTTTGAACTTTTGAATTCAACACTTTGTGTCTTGCATAAATGAGATGAATTTGAACTTTTCAATACATAAAAAGAGATGGATATGCTTTTGAAGAGCTAGAGCTTTTGTATATTCAATGTAGATCAGTTCTGGTTGTTGTAATTGGAATATATTGCTTTAGAGCTTTTATACTTTTCAAAAACGTCCAAAAAACGACTTTAAAACGGTCAGATAACGGCTAGTTTTTTTCAGAGTTCGGTTGACCGTTTAAGGACCTCGGTGGACCGAACATGCACTTGGGTCGACCGAACAAGGCTTAGGTCGACCGAGCCTAGAAATCTCAACTCTCAGTTTCTCTTCGGATGATCCGACTTCCTGAGTTTAGAGAGAAGTTGATTTTTCACTTTTATTGAAATCTTTTGAAGTCTAAAAGGTTTTCTCAATATGTAACAATTAAGAGCATTTCGAAAACCGTTTTAAAAGACTTGAACTTTGAAATCAAAGGCTTTTGAAATACGAACACATGTAAGGATCATTTTGAAACTAAGCCTTTTGAAAACGTGTTTAGTATGTATGCAAGACTATAGTGTTGTATGCTTAAGTTCATTAAGAGCATTGGTTAGAGCTTATAAGATAACAACTAATAACGACAAAGCTATTCTAACCAAACCTAAGTCTTCAATCTTCAATCTCGATGAGATGTGCCTTGAAGTATATGACTTTGAATCTTGATCATGGCTTGATTGAAGTATTTAGAGCTTCCAATATGAATTCCGATATTCTATCAACAAGATTAAGATCATTAGACACAACATCAAATGTTTGTCCATTATCAAAAACTGAGTTTGTTCGCCCTTAGGGCTTACAGTTTTATTTCATTGTAAAGTAGAATACATAAAATTAGGGACAACTAGAATAGTAATTACATAAGAAAATGAGTTTTACTATCAAATCACGCATTTGATGTTCATAAGTAAAATTAACTATTCAGATGAAATGCTCAAAAAGATATAAAGCGTACAATATATGCTAATGGTCCTAGGGCACTACTAACACACTCAAGTGATAATGGGAGTAAATATGAGAGTGAAAACGATGATGTTGATGAAGTTGAAGAAAATAAAAAGGAAAATGAGCCCAAAGAGGTTATTGAGGTTGGAGATGATGGGAAAAATGAGAAGATTGAGGGCCAATGAGTAGATATGGATTTCGGTGAAGACAAAGGGATTGAAGAACAATACACTCAAGAAGCCTCACCCATGAAAGAAGCTCAAGATGATCAAGAAGATTGAAGGAGCAATCAAATCATATCATTGTGGATTTCAAATGCAAGAAGCAAATCTTCAGCTCAATGAGAAAATTCTTAAACTCAATCTATTTAATTTCCTTGTTTTATCTCTTTTTATGTACTCCCCTCATTGTTATTCCATGTGTACCCTTAGAATAGCAATTGTTGAACTTCATCATTCATTTACTTGTATGAATTGCTTTTGCTAAAGGGACACCTTGATGTTTATAACATGTTTTGCTCTTTATTTCTTTAATTTGATGAGCATGGTATACTAGAGAGCTTAATGATTTGATCCTTATGATTAAAGCTCATTTTGAACCCTCTCCCCTCTATTCCTAGTGTCTTATGCTTTAATTTTTTTTATTTTTTTTTTGTTTATATTCAAGTCTTAAGCATGAACTTATGTGGTTGATCGTCTAGATGCTTGACTTAGGATATAAACTGTGTTTGTAGCATTGAATATTCCTTGGGTGTGCTTATTTGACTGTTTGGTTGTGGTTTGAACTGAAAATTGCAGGTTTTCCTATTTTCTGCCAAAAGTCTGGTCGACTGGACATTAGGGCCTAGGTCAACCGAAGCTTTGCGGTCGATCAGAGGCACTCCATGCAGTTGACTGAAACAACAAAATTTGATCTTCAACTTCAGAATCTCTGAGTTTTGCTATTTTATTCATATATGCACAACCTTAGCGGGGGGGAATTTAAATGTTTTTCATCATATATCCCCCTCATGTATGTGATGCATGCCTACTTGTTTAAGTTATATACATCATAACATCACTTGTTGGCTTGTTTTCATCTTTTAATCTCTATTAGCCAACTTGTGTAAGTTATTTGGGAGTTATATGAGCTAAATATGTTTATCTTTTACATATATTCTCCCTTATAACATTTGAGATCATATTCTTCATTTTCTTATCCTTTTGATCTCATATAGTTTGTGGTTAGTCATGCCTTAAGAGTTGTTACACTCCTTTAACTAACCATTAACTTGTACATGAATGTACTTTAAAATATTATCTTGCACTTCCTCTAGTTCTTTTGGTTTTGATACATATGATTTATTTTCATTTCATGGTATCACTTCAATTCTTACTTTGTTAGCTATCTTTTCAAAATTATTTTCATCAAGAATAGCTAACATTTTTGTTTTGATAAAACGGGGAGATTGTGATTAAAGGTTTTATTCCATTTTATCTCTTTTGATTTTAGCTTAGGTTGATAATTTCATCCTTGAGCCAAATGACCATCTTTAACTTTATGTGTCATTATGGACTATTCATATTTTGAAATCAACCAAGCTTGTTGATAAATATTCCTTCTTCAAATATTTTTGGTCTTTAGAAATGAATCTTTGGTTTTTATCTTATCAATCTATTAGACCATCAAGCTTCTCCACAATTTAAACTTAGTCCCTCCTTGAAGGGTTTTCACTTTTTATCCTTTGCATATTTGTTTTTCAAGTGCATCATTTTCAACAAAAAGGAGAAGAAAATGCTTTTCATATTGGCGCTCTGATTACCCATTTTGATTTTGACAAAAAGGGGGAGAAATCTTAGCTTTGCAAATGTGCAAAGAAAATTAATTTACAAAAGGAGAAATCTTAGAACTTTACAAAATGGGAGAGATAATGGATTCTTTCAATTAGGGGGAGTAGATTTTTTTTTCCTCCAAAACATCTACTTACCTAGATCCTTAATACCCTTATCTCATGTATGCATTTTTATATGCTTTGATGCCTTATCTTTTGTATATTATTCCCATTTTCATCAATGTTTTGTCATCATAAAAAAGGGGGAGATTGTTAGCCCTAAGGGCCAAGTAATCAATCTTGTTTTGATGATAACAAACCATTGATAGTTCTAATGTATGTGTGATCATGTTCTTAATGATAGGATCCTTAGCACTCACACCAACAGTGACGAAAATGGTAAGTTAGCTCATTGTGTACACCAAAGGTATCATCATACACGCAAGGAAGCTACACTTTGTAAGACTCCATAGCACAAGCATGAAGTCAATTCACATGCTATTGAGGTACTTGCAAAGTCATGAAGAAGGAAGATCAATATGTCAAGAGCTACTAAATCCAACTAGAGTAGAATCAAGTGGTATGCTCCTTGACAAGAAGAAGTGTGAAGTCCAATACTATATTGCTATAGGGCTTCATCACTCCAAGAAGATGTTGATCAAAGGCTTCAAAGTCCAAGCTCCAAGAAGAATCAACTTGAAGACCTTAGGAAGATTAGTCTATTCTTAATAGGTATTTTCTTGTGACTAATCTTTCCTAGAGAATACTAGGATATAGATATTTACAACTCAACCTTGCATGTTTTCAAAACCACATGTTTTACATTGTTTCAATTCTTTGAAAAGGTTTTTGAAAATTTAGATAAGTGTTGGTCAATGCCTAAGTTCTTTAAAATGTGTTTTATATCTTTAAAAACACTTAAGCATGAGTTTAAGAAAATTGGAAACATGACTAAGTGGAAAAAGCACTTTAGGACTTCACTTCGGTCGACCTAAGCCTAGCCTCGGAAGACCAGATGAAGTTCGGTAAATCGACATGTGTTGTTCGGTTGACCTAGGTTGTTTTTTTCCTTTGTCAATTTTGAATGTTCCAAAGCTCCAACGGCTATAGCATCTCGGAAGACCTCGCTTAAGGTCGGTCTACCGCGATTCATTTTATTCGATCGGACCACTTATTTCGGTCGACCGAGACGAGGACAAAGGCCTTTAATATTTACCTCGGAGGTGCCTCAGGCGACCAACTGCCCAGTCCGGTCGAACGAATATGTCAAATCCAAGACAAAAATATAGTTGTTACCAAATTTGCTTGAGTATTTTGCCCCTATATAAAGCTTCTAAAGCTGATTTTTCACAACTAACCAAGCCCATTAGAGGGCACATGCTATATACTTCATAAACAAGCAATCAAACACTTTCTTGAGCTTAATCTTCAAATTATTCTTTCAAAATATATCATTTTGAGTTGAGCTTAAACTTCATTTATCCTTCTATTTTCAAAGATTGGTTAGAGCTTTCAAGAGGGAATTAATTGTAGTGAGCTAATTTGTAAAGTATCCTTAGAAAGAGACTAGTTACCCAATTTTTCTCTTTGTGAGAACTATTTCTTTGTGAGCTAGAAAAAAGCTCTTAGTGAGCTTCACTCTTTGTGATTGTTTCTAAGTCCTCATTGGTGAGGCATAAATCCTCTTGTGAGAGGTATCTCTTTGGAGGGATTGGCTCTTTGTGAGCTTAGTTCTTTGGAGAACTAGAAAAACACTCTTAGGGAGTGGAGCCTTCTTAGTGAAGCAAAAGTCCTCTTTGTGAGATAAACATCTCATTGGTGAGATTTACTCTTTGTGAGCTTAACACTCTTTGTTACTGGAGTCTTCTTAGTGAAGCACATGTCCTCATTTGTTGTGGCAATTGTAAAAGGTAGAACCCACCTTGCATTTGTTGTGAAGGGTATCCTTAGTGGATGTTGAAATCCTTCGGCTTGTCCTCAAGTAGCGGATGTAGATTCTTTGTGAATCGATCCACTATAAATCCTTGTGTTAGTTTTCTCTATCCATTACCTCTTTAATTTATAGTTCATGAATTGTTATAACTTGATTAATTGTCTACATGAACTATTTGTTTAAGGTTTAGAAAACTACACATGCTTCATTGCTTTATACATTGCTTCACTTAGTCTTCTAAGTTTGCTAAACATAATTAACTCACCATATGTGGTTAATCAACATACTTGTTGTTATGGTGATCGTTTAGGCAAAAAAATTTAGAAAAGCTAAAAAGTTTTTAAGAACCTGATTCGCCCCCTTAGGTTCTTTACCCTCAAATGGTCTTTCAACAACACCTATGTTGAGGCAAAATACTTAACCCGACTGCGATCTAAAGTCGTCTCTATCAGTTTGGAAACTAGCATCACTGTAACCACTTACAATGAGCTCGTATTCCCCACCATATATTAAGAACGTAACCTTAGTCCTTCGTAAGTACTTTAGGATATTCTTGATGGCTATCCAGTGACGTTCACTGTATTTAGACTGGTATTTGCTCGTTATACTAAAATCATACAAGACATCTGGGCGAGTACACAAAATGGCATACATGATAGATCTAATTGCCGAAGCATATGGAATCTCACTCATGCGTTCTTTCTCATCCAATGTCTTAGCACACTGTTGTCTTAAAAGAACCGTACCAAGTGCCATAGGACAAAAGCCCTTTTTGGAATCTCACTAATTGCCGAAGCATATGGAATCTCACTCATGCGTTCTTTCTCATCCAGTGTCTTAGCACACTGTTGTCTTAAAAGAACCGTACCAAGTGCTATAGGACAAAAGCCCTTTTTGGACTCCTGTATGCTAAACCGATTTAGTACTTTGTCTATATATGTACTCTGCCTTAGGCCAAGGAGTCTACATGATCTATCTATATAGATCTTGACCCCTAAGATAAAGCTTGTTTTACCTAAGTTCTTCATAGAGAAACATTGTCCCAACCAGACCTTTACATATTCCAAGGTTGGAATGTCATTCCCTATAAGTAGTATGTCATTTACATACAAAACTAGGAAAACAACTGAGGTTCCACTAAACTTTTTATAAACACAAGGTTGATCAACATTCTTGATAAAATTGAATTCGTTTACGACTTCATCAAAATGTGGATTCCAGCTTCTAGAAGCTTGCTTTAGTCCATAAATGGACTTGTTTAGCTTACATACTTTGTTGGCATTATTTGGATCAACAAAACCTTCGGGTTGTATCATATACACATTCTCATCAAGGTTTCTGTTAAGGAAAGATGTTTTGACATTCATTTGACATATCTCATAATCATAGTACGCTGATATTGCAAGCAAGATCCTAATAGATTTGAACATAACTACAGGGGAAAAGGTTTCATCATAGTCAATACCATGAATTTTTTTAAAACCTTTCACGACAAGTCTTCCTTTGTACGTTTGAATGTTCCCTTCCATGTCAGATTTTAATTTAAAAACCCACTTACACCCTATTGGGGTCACCCCTTAAGGTGCATCAACCAAGATCCATACTTGGTTAGTGTACATGGAATCCCCCTCGGGCCTCAAGACATTTCTCAAAATCTGGACTGGTAATTGCTTGTTTGTAGGTTGTAGGCTCATCGTGATCAATAAACATAACATCACCATGTTCTGTTACAAAAAAATCCAATTTTTAATGGTGATCTACGAGCTCTACCAGACCTACACAATTCTTTTTTTTTTTCTTGAACCGGCTACACAATAGCTTGTGAAGCTTGTTCATATTCCATTTGATCCCTTGCGCTTGGTTGAACATCAATATGTTCTGGAACCTCATTAAGCTCCACTTAGCTCCCACTAATTTTCCCAGAAAGAAACTGTTTCTCCAGGAAAAACCCCTTTTCGAGCAACAAACACTTTGTTCTCGTTAGGAATGGAGAAGTACTATTCTTTAGTTTCTTAGAATACCCAACATATGTGCACTTGATCGACTTAGGATTGAGCATGTCCAAAGATGGACGTTTCACAAATGCCTCACAACCTCAAATCTTCATGAAAGACATACTAGGATGTTTCCCAGTCCATATCTTATATGGTGTATTTTCAACAGATTTAGATGGAACTCTGTTTAGTGTTATAGTTGTTGCTTCTAAAGCATATCCCCAAAAAGACTTTGGAAGGCTCGCGTGACTCATCATAGATCTAACCATACCTAATAGAGATCGATTTCTCCTTTCGGATACACCATTCCATTGTGGAGTAGCTAGTGGAGAAAGTTGTGAAACAATTCCACATAATTTTAGATAATCACGGAATTCTTCACTTAAGTATTCCCCACCTCGATCGAATCATCTTAATACTTTTGCCAAGCTTTTTTTCTACTTCATTCTTATACTCTTTGAAATTTTCAAAGGCCTCAAACTGGTGTTTCATAAGAAACACGTATCCAAAACGATTATAATCATTAGTAAAAGTAATGAAATATAGATAACCACCTCTTGCATGGATATTGAATGGACCACATACATCGCTATGTATTAGTTTCAACAAATCTTTTGCTCGTTCTCCAGTTCTTGTAAAAGGAGAAGTATTCATCTTACCCTATTAAACAAGGTTCACATTTATCATATGATTCAAAATCAAATGACTCCAACAATCCATCTTTATAGAGTTTGGAAATGCGGTTCTCATTTATTATTCTTAATCCTTTTCGTATTTATGTTATAGACCGATGAATCGAGGTCTAACAAATATAAACTATTCACCAAAGTTGCACTACAATAAAAAAATATTATTCAATGACAATGACATTCGTTGGTTTTTAATATGAATATCAAAACTCATATTGTGCAAAAAAGAAATTGAAATAATATTTTTTGTTAAAGTAGGTACATAGAGACAATTCTGTAAATCTAGGACAATCCTAGAGGACAAAGTAATTCTGTAAGTTCCTACAGCTAAGGCAGCAACTCTCGGTCCATTGTCAACGCGTAGGTCCACTTCGCATTTGTAGTCCCTGCACATTCATACAAATGTTAGAACCACAACCGGTATCCAATACCAACGAGGAAGTAGTAGTAGACAAATTAATTTCTATAAAAAAAATACCAGAGCCAGAAGCAACATTTGCTCCCTTTCCAAATTTTTCCCGGCAAAATAGCTGTTACATTTCCTTTTCCAATGTCCTCGCTCACCACAATGGTGACAAGTATCATCCTTAGCCACACCACCCTTGGGTTTCAGTGAATTCTTAAATTGGTTAGGTTTGCCTTTATGTTTTCCATAAGGCTTACCTTTGGGCTTACCAAAATCATTGCCTCTGTTATTAACCATCAGTATGGATTTGGACCTGCTTAATTCCTTCTCGTCATTCTTTAATAGATTCAACAATTTAGGAAGTGGTTTGTCTATCTCATTCATGTTGTAGTTTAATACAACCTAAATGTATGATTCAAGCAACGATTACAGAATCAAGTCAATGGATAGCTCATGGCCAAGAGAAAATCCTAGTCTTCCTAAGTTCTCAATATAACCTATCATTTTCAGAACGTGATTTCCGACTAGTGTTCCCTCTGCCATCTTGCACTGAAACAGGGACTTTGACACGTCAAATCTCTCCTGGCGAGCCTGACCCTAAAAGACTTGCTTTAGATGATTAATCATGTCTAATGCACCCATTTTCTCGTGTTGCTTTTGATTCTCTGAGGCCATGGTTACCAGCATTAAACTTGCAAAATCTAATCCGTCATCTAAGTGCTAACAATAAGCAGTTATTTCAGCGGCCATAGACCCCGCGGCTGGTGGATAAGGAATATTTTCTTCGAGAACATACATTTTTTTCTCGTGTTTGAGAAGGATTCTCAAATTCCTGTACCAATCGAGGAAGTTTCCTCCCTCAAGTTTGTCCTTCTCAAGGACAGATCGCAACGAAAGCGAGTTTGCAACATTTGCATTTGTCATATATATCTACAATAAAGATTTTGCAAAGTTTTAGTATCTTATTTTAAAATCATTATTAGGTCTATAATTAATTATTCTCCCACTATTTTCTTCAAATGAATAACCCTCTAATATTTATTCGGAAAGTTTAAAAACTTTCTAACAGGCCAAGATCCACATATCTCCAATCCCGAGGCAGCTTTGGCTACATAGCTCGAGATATGGCTATTTAGGTAAGCAACATTTGCTAATTACATCATTATGTAACTCTTGGCTAGTTGAGTAAATAAAAATTGTTCTTAGTACATCATGAAGGGATTCATGGGAAGAAAATCGTTCTAAACACCCATGAGTCCTCCCCTGAAGGATCCGCTCATACAAAAACGAATCGAATAAAAACGAAAAGACTTACGTTTCTTGATGAACGATTCTGTTTTTCTTGATGAAAGATTCTGGTTTTCAGCTCTCAGCAGAACCCACCTTGAGTCCTCCCTTGCAGAATTACTCCCAACCGGTATCCACGCGACGAAAGATTCTTGGATCAATACTTTCAGGAGACCTACCGCATGGAATGACAAAATCAATTCTTCGAGTTGAAGCAAAAAAAGAGTATCAACGTAACGGAATGTGCATGCAAGTTCAATGCCCTGGGAAAGTATGCAGCGACAATCAATCAAGACCCTGCTATGAGGACGCAAAGATTTATTAGGGGACTGTTGACCAGAATTTGGGGAAGACTGTCAAGCAACCGACTTACTACCTATCGAGAGGCCTATAAACACAGTCTAGACATGAAGCATAGTTTTTGAAGGCTGATACCGAGTGGGTTGGAAAAATGACTCACATTATGATGGCTAAAGAGCAGAGTTCAAAATCTGCAAACCTTGTACCAATGGTTTTCTAGAAAAGAGGTTCTTTCTAGCATTTGGATACCCAACTACTTCCATGCCAAGAGTGAGAACAAGGGCAAACTTGATAAAGATTGGGGGATCGGCAGTGGCACCAACTCCTTTTACAACTATTCCACCATGTACAACTTGTGAAAGAAGACACTTGGGCGAGAGTTGTTGGAATACATGGGGGCATGTTTCAGGTGTGAAAAGGTTAGGCATCAAGTCAGTCAGTGTCCATCACCAGATTCGGGGAATGTTCAAGCCACTACTTCAGCACCGACAGTCGTGGATTCAAGGCCGAAGCCGAATACTGAAGGGATTCATGGGCAGAAACTCGTTCTAAACACCCATGAGTCATCCCCTGAAGGATCCGCTCATACAAAATGAATCGAAAAACTTACGTTTCTTGGTTCAAGAATCTGATTCTTGAATGGAAAGGTTCTGTCTTTGGCTCTCGGCAGCAATCACATTGAGTCCTCCCTTGCGGAATTACTCCCTACCGGTATCCACGCGACGAAACGATCAGCATGTGCTAGCTCTTCTGTTTTTTCTGAGTTTCGGGAATATAGAGAGAAAAGGAGGCAGAGAACAAGAAATTTGATTTCTTGGTATTTCGGTATTTTGTGCGGCTCAAGCATTAGTCTCTAGGTTTCATCCAAGAGAAGTTTATATAGGGTGTGAGAGTTTGTTCCAAGAACAACTCCCACGTCCTATCCACTTCTTCTGGCAGTGGGGGGTCTATAACTCCCACGTCCTCTAGACTTCTGCTGGTAGTGGGAGTCTTTATCGGATAATAACTCCCACGTAATCCCACTATACCGAAAATGCCCCTTATATTATTCTCAGAAAAATAAATGTCAGATACAATGAACCTAGACACATTCTAGATTCATTGAATCTGGACATGAAGCTCGTTAGCTCGTCTATGCGTGTGACCATGTAGGTTCATATCACAATGGCAATGAAAACATACTTAGTAATATTATGTGTTCATAAATCACAAGCGGTCTCTAGCAGGACATTGTGACTACCCAAAGTGAATGAATTTACAGTGGAACCTAATATCAATCCACTATTTAATCCCTTTGTCTCACGATATCCTAATTAAGCATAAGGCATGGTAGTCGTCACCCTTATTAAGCTTAATTGTATTTATGCTCGATCTCCGGGTAAACTGTTCCAACAAATAGTATTTGATAACCACTTTATCAAATACATTTGAGCACGGCCATGCATTTAAATAGTTTTTCCCTATCGAGGGGCCCATGGATATTTCTCTCTAATAATAGAGAGGGACAAATTCTTTACAATGCCTCTCACATTCAAGCCATGATAGGATGCTACATCCGATCATCAGTCGTATTGATTACTCGATTAAAAGTAACGTCCGACTGAGTCAAAACGTGGCTCCATTCATGCTAGAATCAATGGAGACATAAGGTCTAAGGATTCTAAAATAGTATTGAGGAAGTAATACTTATGATTAAGGACCATAAAGTATTACTTCTCTAACGGATCACGTCCGATACAATATATCCCAATATATTGCATCTATGATATGATTTGTATTCATTACACATGATTAGTAAAACATAATCATCAATCAAACATCATACTAGTTTTATTTCATTGTAAAGAACATTGTAAAGTAGATTACATAAAACTAGGGACAACTAGAATAGTAATTACATATGCAAATGAGTTTTACTATCAAATCACGAATTTGATGTTCATAAGCAAAAATTAACTATTCAGATGTAATGCTCAAAAAGTTATAAAACGTACAACATATGCTAATGGTCCTAGGGCACTACTAACATTCTCCCACTTGCCCGAGGTCCAATCATACATGATCCTCAATCCCATTGACCTAGTATGACTCTCATGTTTAGGCTGCGGGAGTGGCTTGGTCAATGGATCTGCATTGTTGTCGTCTGTATGAACTTTGCAAATACTAACGTCTCCTCTGTCAATGATCTCTCTAATCAGATGGAAACACTTGAGAATGTGTTTGGATCGTTGGTGAGATCTAGGTTCCTTAGCTTGTGAAATGGCACCAGTACTATCACAATAGAGGTCCACTGGGTTCACAATGCTAGGGACGACACCTAATTCATCAACAAATTTCCTGATCCAAATAGCTTCTTTAGCTGCTTCAGAGGCAGCTAGATACTCAGCTTCTATTGTAGAGTCGGCCACGGTTTCTTGTTTTGAGCTCTTCCAGCTCACAACACCTCCATTCAAACAAAACAAAAAACCAGATTGCGATCTAAAGTCATCTACGTCGGTCTAGAAGCTTGCGTCTGTGTAACCATTTACAACCAGGCTTCCTTCCTGACCTCCGTAAACTAAGAACATATCTTTAGTCCTTCTCAAGTACTTAAGAATGCTTTTGACTGCAGTCTAATGTGACTCTCCAGGGTCAGATTGATATCTGCTAGTCATACTTAAAGCGAACGAGACATCCGGGCGAGTGCATATCACGGCGTACATAATAGACCCAATGGCTGAAGCATATGAGATCTTACTCATGCTCTCTTGGTCCTCCTTTGTGGAAGGTCCTTGAGTTCTGCTGAGTTTAATGCCATGTGACATGGGCAAGAATCCCTTTTTGGAGTCTTGCAAACTGAACCGTTTCAGTACCTTGTCAATGTATCCACTATGGCTTAGGCCAATCATTTTGTTAGATCTATCTCTATAGATTCTTATACCCAAAATGTATGTAGCTCGCCTAAGTCTTTCATGGAAAATCATTTCCCCAACCAAGCTTTTATGCTTTGTAATGTGGGGATGCCATTTCCAATCAGTAAGGTTGAAAAACACAAGAGGGGGGTGAATTGGGTTTTTGTACAAATTTGCTTCTTTTTCTTGAGATATAGAAATAGGGAACTAATATATGAAGCTTTGTAGAAATGAAGCAAAGAGAGCAAGACAAGCGATTTAGAGTGGTTCGATTCACAAAGAATCTACGTCCACTACCTTGAGTATCTCCCAAGGATTTCCAACAATTTCACTAAGAAAAAGGCTTGTTACACTAGTGGCTAACTCACTAAGAGTTTTACACACAACCACAATTTACACACTCACAAAGAGTACTTGCCCACACTAAGTAGGTTTAGACACAAGAATACCCTATCACTAAAAAAGGGAAGGATGAAGATATAATGATACAAGTTCTTCACTCAAAAGTGGAGTAAGTATACCTTTGAAGATCTTTACTTTAATGCTCTTGAACTTTTGTATTCAACACTTTTTTTTTTTTTGCTTGTATAAAGATTGATTTTGGACTTTTCAAATCATCAAAAAAGAGTAAATGCTTTTTGATAGCTAGAGCTTTTAAGAATATTCAATGTAGATTTGTCAAGTTTCTTGTTAGAAGAATATTCAGCTTTAGGGCCTTTATAGATTTCAAAAAGCGTCCAAAAAAGCGACTTTAAAAGCGGTCGGATAACGGCTAGTTTTTGCAGAGCTCGGATGGCCGAAACAAGTCTCGGATGACCGAGCTGAAAGCAACTTCGGTTGACCGACCAAAAACTTCGGTCGACCGAACCATCATCTCGGTCGACCGACCCAAGCTTAGGTCGACCGAACTTTGTGAGAACAACTCTCGAGTAAATCCTTCGGTTGATCGAGAAAATCTCGGTTGACAGACTTTTCGAGTATGAGAGATGATGTTTTGACCTTTGTTTTGAAATCTCTTGAAGTCTAAAAGGTTTTCCCAAATTGTAATAAATAAGAATACTTGGAAAACTTTTCTAAAGGACTTAACTTTGAAATCAAGGACTTTTTGAATATAAGATCAATTTTGAAACTTTATCCTTTGAAAACGAGTTTATAAAACGTGCAAGACTTTAGTGTTGTATGCTTAAGTTCATAAGAGCATTTTGGTTAGAGCTTGTAAGATAACGACAAATAAAACTAGAAGCTTTCCTAACCAAACCTAAGTCTTCAATCTTCAATCTTCAATCTTGTTGA
The DNA here is from genome assembly GCA_026122235.1 of Vinca minor. Classification (NCBI taxonomy): domain Eukaryota; kingdom Viridiplantae; phylum Streptophyta; class Magnoliopsida; order Gentianales; family Apocynaceae; genus Vinca; species Vinca minor. The sequence continues at coordinate 82,480 of JAOCZM010000039.1, read as the reverse complement.
TATGTGCCTTGAAGATCTTGATTGTAGCTTGATTGAAGTACTTAGTGCTTCCACAATGAGTTTCATTATTCTATCACAAAGATGTAAGACATTAAACATAACATCAAATGTTTGTCTATTATCAAAAATCGAGTTTGTTCGCCCTTAGGGCTTACAAAGGTGTCATCCACATAAAGCACAAGGAACACTATTGCATTATTAGTTACTTTCTTATAAACACAAGGCTCGTCTTCGTTTTTTATGAAACCGAATTCTTTAATACGTTCATCAAAGCGACGATTCCAGCTTCGAGATGCTTGCTTCAATCCATAAATGGACCTTTGAAGCTTACACACTTTGCTAGGATTTGATGGATCAACAAACCCCTCAGGTTGTGTCATATGCACATCCTCGCGAAGGTTTCCGTTAAGAAAAGCAATCTTAACGTCCATTTGCCATATCTCATAGTCATAATATGCGGCTATGGCAAGTAAAATCCTAATAGACTTTGTCATAACGACAGGAGAAAATGTTTCATCATAGTCAATACCATGAACTTGTCTATAACCTTTAACTACTAGTCGAGATTTAAAAGTGTGTACATTACCATCCATGTCGGTTTTCTTTTTGAAACACCATTTGTTATCAATGACCTTACACCCTTCGGGTGGGCCAACCAAAGTCCATACTTGGTTATCGTACATGGATTGCATCTTAGACTACATAGCTTCTAGCCACTTATCTGACTCAGAACTATGAATTACCTCTTTGTAGGTAGTGGGTTCATCTTGATCAATCAGTTCAATGTGATGATCATCAGTCACGAGAAATCCATATCTCTCAAGCTGTTGATGTACCCGACTTGACCTCCTTGGGCCTTGTGTCAAAGATTGAAGCTCAGTATCAGTACGTGAGCTTGCTTGAACTTCCAAAGTTGGTTCAGATGTTGTTTGGGGATCTTGAATTTTCTCAAGATGGATCTTACTCCCACTATCCTCTTTGGAAATAAATTCCCTTTCAAGGAATAAACCATTTCGAGCAACAAACACTTTGTTCTCTGATGGAAGATAGAATTAATATCCTTTAGTTTCTTTAGGATATCCCACAAACAAACACTTGTCAGATTTAGGGGCGAGTTTATTAGATAACAAGCGTTTTACATACGCCTCGCATCCCCAAATTTTGAGAAAAGACAAACTTGGTCGTTTCCCAGTCCATATCTCATATGAAGTTTTCTGAACCGCTTTAGAAGGACTCTATTCAATATAAATGCAGCAGTTTATAGGGCGTAGGCCCAAAAGGAAATTGGAAGACTTGTTTGACTCATCATAGATCGAACCATATCTAGTAAGGTGTGATTCCTCCGTTCCGATACACCATTCCATTGTGGTGTGCCAGGAGCAGTTAATTGTGAAACAATTCCACAACCCCTAAGATGTTCGTCAAACTCTTGGTTAAGGTATTCGCCACCTCGATCTGATCAAAGTTTCATAATACCTTTACCAAGTTGATTTTGTACTTCATTTTGGAATTCTTTGAATCTTCCAAAAAATTCTGATTTATGTTTCATTAGATAGACGTAGCCGTATCTACTGAAATCATCTGTGAATGTGATGAAGTACTGAAACTCTCCTCTAGCACTTTTGTTTATTGGTCCACATACATCTGTATGTATGAGGCCCAACAAATCAGAAGCTCTCTCACTTTGTCCATTAAAGGGAGCTTTAGTCATTTTGCCTAACAAGCAAGAATCACATGTCTCATAAGACTCTAAGTCAAATGATGTCAAAATTCCATCTTGATGGAGTTTTGATATGCGTTTCTCATTTATGTGGCCCAAACGACAGTGCCAAAAGTAGGTTTGGTTTAAGTCATTGGATTTAAACCTCTTAGTATTAATGTTATAGGTGGGCCTTTTAATGGATTCATCGAGGTTAAGAACATAAAGCCCATTCATCAAAAAGGCATCTCCATAGAAGATACGATCTTTATGAATGGTGCAAATTTTGATTCGGAATATTTAATTCAAAACCTTCAATATCCAAACAAGAAAGTGAAATAATATTTCTACTCAAAGTTGGAACATAAAGACAATTATTCAGTTCTATAATAAGGCCACTTGGCAAAACTAAATTAAATGTCCCGGTAGCTACAGCAACAACTCTTGCTCCGTTCGCTACTCTCAGGTCCACTTCTCCTTTTGCCAGTGATTTACTCCTTTTGAACCCCTGCACATTTGCACAAATGTGAGAACCACAACCGGTATATAATACCCACGAAGTAGGAGCAGACATGTTATTTTCAATAACATAAATACCAGGAGAGACAGTCAAACTGGCTTTCCCCTTTTTCTTCTCTTCCAAATAGAGCTTGCAATTCCGTTTCCAATGACCTGGTTCATTGCAATGACGCAAACTCCCTCCTTTGGTGCCTTGGCCTTGGGTTTGGGCTTGTTATTGCCTTTGCCCTTCTTGGCCATGGGCTTACCCTTTCCTTTCTTCTTGAAATTCCATTTTTGAACCATTAAGACTTCAGGGGTCTTCTTAATGTTCAGTTCAGCCTGCTTGAGCATCCGTGTATCTCATGTAAGGTCTTCTCCATGGAATGCATGTTGAAGTTCATCATGAATTGGTCATACTCCGGTGGGAGTGAGCTCAAGATCATATCTGTGGCCATGTCATGACCTACGGTAGCCCCAAGCTTCTCAAGTTGGTCAAGATAGCCCTTCATTTTAAGAACTTGTGCACTTACAGAGGTGCCAGTGCCAGGGGCCATCTTGCAACTATTCAACGCCTTAGTGGTGAGGAATTTTTCTTGACGGGCTTGCTCTTGGCACATTTCCTTGAGTTGGCCCATCATCTGGAAAGCCTCAACCCCTTCAAACTGTTTTTGAAGTTCAGTGCTCATCGTAACTAACATGAGACAAGTCACATCGTTAGAGTCATCACAATGCTTCTTCCAAGCATCTATTTCAGCTCTAGGGGCGTTGTTTGCAGGCTGTTCAGGAATATCCGTATCAAAAACTTATAGCTTTCTTTCCTGCTTAAGGATAATCCTTAAGTTGCGAGCCTAATCGAGGAAATTGGACCCACCCAGTTTTTCCTTCTCAAGGACGGATCGCATTGAATTGTGTGAAGTGTTGGTTGCCATTATCTACATTAATTATTTGCAAAGTTATTAGTTTTGAGCAAAAAAAAAAAATCTTTCCACAATTTCAACACTTGATAAATGGTGGAAAATAACATTTTACGATAGTTATAAGTTAGCTTTAGCTTATCCCCATAATTAAAGTAAAATCAACCTATGGGAATGATATCTATATGTCCTGGCTATTTCCCATTTTATGCCCTATGCCCAAAACTATTTTGATAGCCTAGTTAAGTCGAACCATGTCTAAGCATATGGAAATCACTATTTTCCCATCACCTCTTACCTAGATAACCACTTATCTGTTGCTTTGGCAAGCAGACAAAATGATGATCCAAGCTGAAGGAGTGCTTAGGATATGGTAGGCATTTTAAGACTTAATTAAAACGATTTAATATGACGTATAAAAAATCAATCCCCATAAGACATAAAATAAGAATCTCATGCAATATATAAAGCATAAAAGTAAACGTGAGATAGCATGGCCTAATCTTATGATGACTCCCACGAGCCTTGTGGGAGCCAAGGGTCAATCTAAGTCAATATCCATCTCATGGATAAAGTCTTCGATCCAGTGTCCTCCAATCTTGTTAATTAATTATATGGGCATACCCAGCCTTCAATGTAAAGCAGTAAAACTAATCTAAGAAAGCAATTACAATTTTACATTATTGGAAAAATGACTCGCAGGTCGTATTATAAAATTACAACCCAATTAAATGTAAAACAAAAGAGGGTATAGTAAGCTATGCTATTCACCATGCTAAAACTCACATAAAGCATAATGAAATAAAAACGAGTACATATAGAAAGTCTTGAGCGTTGCCACTACGCAGAGCAGTCAGCGGTTAGCGGGCGAGGGGGTCAAGGGCGGCGCCCCTGGAAGAAAAATCTGATTCTTCCTCAGCTCATCGAATGAGTTTTTCTGTCCCCATTTTAAACCTAAATTGCCTAACATACATAATCAAATTATGCATTGGTTAATCTGATTAACGCAGGAAACATAACTGAATTAGTCGAATTAATAACAGTTTCACAGAAACAGTTTATGCAGTATCAGTTTATGCAGAAACCGTTTATGCGATATCAGTTTATGCAAGTTAATCGAATTATTACAGATTCAAATCATGCTAAGGCAGTTCATGCAATATTAATCAAATTAATAACATAACGAATCACAGAAACATATAAACATGATTAACCGAAATCAGTTTATGCATACATCACATATATCGAATCAAAGATACGATCTTTTCTGTTTTTACACATACACATACACATACCAAATCGAAATTGATATGTGTTATGACGTGATTAACAATATCGAATTCGAATTGTATGAGCAATGCTCTGATACCATTGAAGGGATTCATGGGCAGAAACTCGTTCTAAACACCCTTGAGTCCTCCCCCGAAGGATCCGCTCATACCATAGGAATCGAAAAAATCTAGACAGAAACTTACTTTTCGGGTTCAAGAATCTGATTCTTGAATGAAAGATGTTGTTTCTTGGATACGTTGCTGCCACCAATGGATTTCCCTTTGCGGAATGTCCCTCTACCGGTATCCACGCGACGAAACGAACAGTGATTGCTAGCTCTTCGTTTTTCTGAGTTTCGGGAATTAGAGAGAAAAGGGAGGCAGAATAGAAAATATGATTTTCTAGGTCTTTTTGGTAATTCGGCTGAAAAGCATTAACCCCTAGGGCTTCGGCCAAGAAAAGTTTATATAGGGAGTGAGAGGTTGTTTCAAGCACAACTCCCACGTCCTATACACCTCTTTTGGCAGTGGGAGTCTGTAACTCCCATATCCTCTAGACCTCTGCTGGTAGTGGGAGTCTTTATCGGATAATAACTCCCACGTAATCCCAACTATACCGAAAATGCCCTTTACCTCTAATTCGAAAAATAACGCTTTATTATTCTCAGAAAAATAAATGTCAGATACAATGAACCTAAACACATTCTAGATTCATTGAATCTGGACATGAAGCTCGTTAGCTCGTCTATGCGTGTGACCCTGTAGGTTCATATCACAATGACAATGAAAACATACTTAGTAGTAGTATGTGTTCATAAATCACAAGTGGTCCCTAGCAGGACATTGTGACAACCCAAAGTGAATGAATTTACGGTGGAACCTAATATCAATCCACTATTTAATCCCTTTGTCTCGCGATATCCTAATTAAGCATAAGGCATAGTAGTCACCTCCCTTATTAAGCTTAATTGTATTTATGCTTGATCTCCTGGTAAACTGTTCCAACAAATAGTATTTGATAACCACTTTATCAAATACATTTGAGCGCGGCCATGCATTTAAATAGTTTTTCCCTATCGAGGGGCCCATGGATCTCTCTCTCTAATAATAGAGAGGGACAAATTCCTTACAATGCCTCTCACATTCAAGCCATGATAGGATGCTACATCCGATCATCAGTCGTATTGATTACTCGATTAAAAGTAACGTCCGACTGAGTCAAAACGTGGCTCCATTCATGCTAGAATCAAAGGAGACATAAGGTCTAAGGATTCTAAAATAGTATTGAGGAAGTAATACTTTTGACTAAGGACCATGAAGTATTACTTCTCTAACGGATCACGTCCGATACAATATATCCTAATATATTGCATCTATGATATGATTTGTATTCATTACACATGATTAGTAAAACATAATCATCAATCAAACATCATACTGGTTTTATTCATTGTAAAGAACATTACATGAAACTAGGGACAACTAGAATAGTAATTACATAAGCTAATGAGTTTTACTATCAAATCAAGCATTTGATGTTCATAAGCAAAATTAGCTATTCAATTACATGCTCAAAAGATATAAAACGTACTACATATGCTAATGGTCCTAGGGCACTACTAACAATGATCTCTACATTGTTCAATTGCATCAAAATGGATGAAGTGTCGAATTATAATTTCACTACTTGCTTGTTAATTGTTGAATCTTATGTGTGTATGTTATTGTATACTTGGTTTATCGTCATTTGGTCTAGTTGGCATATGCATATTCCCAATCTAGAGCTCTTATCAGCTATCGACCCTATAACAAGATATATCCCGCCAAGTATTATTGTACTGATGTGCCCGGATGCACTAATACCGACTAACTGGTCTGGACCCTAGCGGGAGTAAAAGGTTAAGGCTGTTAATAGTTGTTAGGAGTCCACAAAGGAGAACGATTACATAACGGGGTGTATCCTTAAACCTCTGGCCCTTATTTCTGGGGGAAGTACCCGAATCACGGTTTGCCTTGCCCACTTTAACGGGCAATAATTGTTTTTTGTTGTTAACAGTTGGTGTCACACCCCGTATTCCAGGTGATGACATGGCAGTACTTAAAGTCAATGAAGGACTGAACCTACTAAAATATGATATAAAAAAGGAATACTTTATTATAAAATTTAAATGGTCTAACTGTGATACAATAAATTAAATAAGTACTTAACGGTAAATAAACCTTATTACATGGCAAAAGTGTAAAATTACTAAGTGTTCATCTATTACAATTCTTTAACAGAAGTTCCAGACTCTCAAACTAGCACTAATGATAAGATGGAAATTGAACAGACTCCACAAGTTGTTGTGCAGCAGGTGCCACAAGCAGTTGTGCGGCCAGCACCAGTTCAAGAAACACAAGAATTGCATAGGTCTGGTAGAGTTCGTCGTCCACCTCCTGAAAAATTTGGGTTTTTCATAACAGAACATGGTGATGTTATGTTTGTGGATCACGATGAACCTTCAACCTACAAACAGGTAATTAATAGCCCAGATTCTGAGAAATGGCTTGAGGCCATGAGATCTGAAATGGACTCCATGTACACAAACCAAGTCTGGATCTTGGTTGATCCACCTGAAGGGGTAACTCCCATAGGGTGCAAATGGGTTTTTAAGATTAAAACCGACATGGAAGGGAATGTACAAACGTACAAGGGGCGACTAGTCGCGAAAGGTTTCAAACAAGTTCATGGTATTGACTATGACGAGACCTTTTCCCCTGTAGTTATGTTCAAGTCCATTCGGATTTTGCTTGCTATTCCAGCTTACTATGACTATGAAATCTGGCAAATGGATGTCAAAACCGATTTCCTTAATGGAAAACTTGAAGAGGATGTTTATATGACACATCCTGGAGGTTTTGTCACTCCAGAGAATGCTGGAAAAGTATGTAAGCTTCAGAGATCCATTTATGGACTCGAGCAGGCTTCTCGAAACTGGAACATCCGTTTTAATGATGCCGTCTGTGAGTTTGGCTTCATTAGAAATGAGGATGAGCCTTGTGTTTACAAGAAGCTTAGTGGCAGCTCAATCGTATTCTTGGTTTTGTATGTAGATGACATACTACTCATTGGAAACGACATACCAACCTTAAAGTCTGTCAAGGCTTGGTTGAGTACGTGTTTCTCTATGAAAGACTTAAGCGATGCCAGCTATATTCTGGGAGTCAAGATCTATAGAGATAGATCCAGGAGACTCATTGGCCTAAGTCAGAGTACATATATAGACAAGGTGCTAAAGCGGTTTTGCATGAAAGAGTCTAAGAAGGGCCTTTGTCCTATAGCACATGGTACTTGTTACGTCGAACAAACGAGTGTTCTAAAACGCCCTGCCGAATTAGAACGCATGAAAGAGATCCCTTATGCTTACGCCATAGGATCCATCATGTACGCCATGTTATGTACTCGCCCGGATGTCTCGTTTGCCTTAAGCCTTACGAGCGAGATACCAGTCTAATTATGGTGAACGTCCATTTGGATCTCGGTCAAGAATATCATCAAGTACTTACGAAGGACTAAGGATACATTCTTGATTTATGGAGGGGCGGATGAGCTCATTGTAAGTGGTTACACCGATGCTAGTTTCCAAACCGATAGAGATGATTTCCGATCGCAATCGGGATATGTGTTTAACTTGAATGGAGGTCTTGTGAGCTAGCGCGATCAAAGCAATCGACCATCGCAGATTCTACTGACGAGTCGAGTACATAGCAGCTTGTGAAGCAGCTAAGGAGGCAGTTTGGATCAGGAAATTTATTTCCGACCTCGATGTGGTTCCTAGTATTGCGAACCCGATAGACCTCTATTGTGACAACAATGGGGCTATTTCACATAATTCATTGCGATCTGTCCTTGAGAAGGAAAAACTAAGCGGGACCAATTTCCTTGATTGGGCCCGCAACTTAAGGATTGTCCTTAGCGGGGAAAGAAAGATGTACGTTCTTGATACGGACATTCTCGAGCAACACTGCAAATAACGCCCCTAGAGCTGAAAGAGATACTTGGAAGAAGCATTTCGATGACTCTAACGATGTGACTTGTCTCGTGTTAGTCACAATGAGCACTTGACCTTCAAAAAGCAGTTTGAAGGAGTTGAGGCTTTCCGGATGATGGGCCAGCTCGAGGAAATGTTCCAAGAGCAAGCTCGTCATGAAAGATTCCTCACAACTAAAGGCGTTAAATAGTTGCGAAAATGGCCCCCAGCACCTCTGTAAGTGCACATGTTACGAAGATGAAGGGCTATTTTGACCAACTTGAGAAACTTGGGGCTCCCAGTAAGTCATGACATGGCCACGAGATATGATCTTGGGCTCACTCCCACCGGAGTATGACCAATTCATTATGAACTTCAACATGCATGCCATGGAGAAGACCATACATGAAATACACGGGATGCTCAGCAGGTGAGCTCGAACATTAAGAAGACCCCCGAAGTCTTAATGGTTCAAAAGGAATTTCAAGAAGAAAGGCGAGGGAAAGCCCATGGCCAAGAGAGGCAAAGGCAAAGGCAATGACAAGCCCAAGCCCCTGACCCCAAAGCGAGGCACCAAAGGAGGGAGTTTGCTTCCATTGCAATGAACCAGGTCATTGGAAACGGAACTGCAAACTCTATTTGGAAGAGAAGAAAAAGGGAAAGACCAGTTTGACTGTCTCTCCAGGTATTTATGTTATTGAAATTAACATGTCTTCTCCTACTTCATGGGTATTAGATACCGGTTGTGGATCTCACATTTGTGCAAATGTGCAGGGGTTCAAAAGGAGTAGTTCACTGGCAAAAGGAGAAGTGGACCTCAGAGTAGCGAACGGAGCAAGAGTTGTTGTTCTAGCTACCGGGACATTTAATTTAGTTTTGCCAAGTGGCCTTATTATAGAACTGAATAATTGTTTGTATGTTCCAACTTTGAGTAGGAATATTATTTCAGTTTCTTGTTTGGATATTGAAGGTTTGAAATTAATATTTTGAATAAGATTTGCACCATTCATAAAGATCGTATCTTTTATGGAGATGCCTCTTTGATGAATGGGCTCTATATTCTTAACCTCGATGATTCCATTAAAAGGCCCATCTATAACATTAATACTAAAAGGTTTAAATCAAATGACTTAAACCAAACCTACTTTTGGCACTGTCGTTTGGGCCACATAAAGCGAAACGCATATCAAAACTCCATACGGATGGAATTTTAACATCATTTGACTTAGAGTCTTATGAGACGTGTGAATCTTGCTTGTTGGGCAAAATGACTAAAGCTCCCTTTCTTGGACAAAGTGAGAGAGCTTCCGATTTGTTGGGCCTCATACATACGAGATGTTTGTGGACCAATAAACACTAGTGCTAGATGAGGGTTTCGATGCTTCATCACGTTCACGAGATGATTTCGGTAGATATGGCTACGTCTATCTAATGAAACATAAATCGAATCTTTTGGAAGATTCAAAGAATTTCAAAATGAAGTACGAGAATCAACTTGGTAAGAGTATTAAGATACTTGATCGGATCGAGGTGGCGAATACCTTAACCAAGAGTTTGATGAACATCTTAGTGGTTGTGGAATTGTTTCACAATTAACTCCTCACGGCACACCACAATGGAATGGCGTGTCGAGACGGAGGAATCGCACCTTATTAGATATGGTTCGATCTATGATGAGTCAAACAAGTCTTCCAATTTCCTTTTGAGGGCTACGCACTAGAAAGCTGCTGCATTTATATTAAATAGAGTTCCTTCTAAAGCGGTTCGAAAACTCTATATGAGATATGGGATGGGAAACGACCTAGTCTGTCATTTCTCAAAATTTGTTGCTCGTAATGGTTTATTCCTTGAAAGGGGAATTTATTTCCAAAGAGGATAGTGGGAGTAAGATCCATCTTGAGGAAATTCAAGATCCCCCAAACAACATCTTAACCAACTTTAGAAGTTCAAGCAAGCTCACGTGCGTCATCGAGCTTCAATCTTTGACACAAGGCCCAAGAAGGTCGAGTCGGGTGCATCAACGACTCGAGAGATATGGATTTCTGTGGCTGATGAACATAAGGTTGAACTCGATTGATCAAGATGAACCCACTACCTACAAAGAGGTAATTCGTAGTTACGAGTCCGATAAGTGGCTAGAAGCTATGAAGTCCGAGATCGCAATCCATGTACGACAACCAAGTATGGACTTTGGTTGACCCACCCGAAAGGGTGCAAGGTCATTGATAACAAATGGTGTTATAAAAAAGAAGACCGACATGGATGGTAATGTACACACTTTTAAATCGCGACTAGTAGTTAAAGGTTATAGACAAGTTCATGGTATTGACTATGACGAAACCTTTTCCCCCTGTCCTGATGATAAAGTCAAGGACCTTCCACAAGGGAGGACCAAGAGCGCATGAGTAAGATCCCATATACTTCGGCCATGGGTCTATTATGTACGCCATGATATGCACTCGCCTGGATGTCTCATTTGCTTTAAGTATGACTAGCGAGATATCAATCGACCTTGGAGAGTCACATTGGACTGCGAGTCAAGAGCATTCTTAAGTACTTGAGAAGGACTAAAGATATGTTCTTAGTTTACGGAGGTCGGGAAGGAAGTCCGGTTATAAATGGTTACACTGACGCATGAGCTTCCGGGATCGATGTAGATGATTATCGATCGCAATCTGGTTTTGTGTTTTGTTTGAATGGAGGTGCTTGTGAGCTGGAAGAGCTCAAAGCAAGAAACCGTGGCCGACTCTACAATGTGAGTCGAGTATCTAGCTGCTCTCCAGGCAGCTAAAGAAGCTGTTTGGATCGGGAAGTTTGTTGATGAACTAGGTGTCGTCCCTAGCATTGTGAACCCGGTGGACCTCTATTGTGATAGTACTGGGTGCCATTTCACAAGCTAAGGAACCTAGATCTCACCAACGATCCAAACACATTCTCGAAAGCGTTTCCATCTAATTAGAGAGATCATCAACGGAGGAGACGTTAGTATTTGCAAAGTTCATACAGGGGACGACAACATTGCGAGATCCATTGACCAAACCACTCCCACGACCCTAAACATGAGAGTCATACTAGGTCAATGGGATTGAGGATCATGTATGATTGGACCTAGGGCAAGTGGGAGATTGTTAGTAGTGCCCTAGGACCATTAGCACATGTTGTGCGTTTTATTATCTTTTGAGCATGTAATTGAATAGTTAATTTTGCTTTTGATTATCAAATGTGTGATTTGATAGTAAAAATCATTAGCTTATGTAATTACTATTCTAGAAGTCCCTAGTTTTATGTAATGCTTAATTACAATGAAATAAAACTAGTATGATTGTTGATTGATGATCTTGTTTTACTGATCATGTGTAATGGTTACAAATCACATCATAGATGCAATATATGGGGATACATTGTATTGGACGTGATCCGTCAGAGAAGTAATACTTCATGGTCTTAAGTCATAAGTATTACTTCCTCAATACTATTTTAGAATCCTTAGACCTTATGTCTTCATTGATTCTAGTATGAATGGAGTCACGTTTTGACTCAGTCGGACGTTACTTGTAACAGAGTAATCAATACGACTGATGATCGGATGTAGTGTCCTATCATAGCTAGAATGTGAGAGACATTGTAAGGAATTTGTCCCTCTCCATTATTAGAGAGAGATATCCATGGGCCCCTCGATAGGGAAAGACTGTTTAAATGCATGGCCGTTCTCAAATGTATTTGATAAAGTGGTTATCAAATGCTATTTGTCGAAACAGTCTACCTGGAGATCGAGCATAAATACAATTAAGCTTAATAAGGGTGACGACCACCATGCCTTATGCTTGATTAGGATATCGCGAGACAAAGGGATTAAATAGTGGATTGATATTAGGTTTCGTTGTATATTCATTCACTTTGGGTAGTCACGATGTCCTGCTAGGGACCGCTCGTGATTTATGAACTCACACTACTACTAAGTGTGTTTTCATTGCCATTGTGAGATGAACCTACAGGGTCACACGCATAGACGAGCTAACGAGCTTCATGTCCAGATTCAATGAATCTAGAATGCGTCTAGGTTCATTGTATCTGACATTTATTTTTCTGAGAATAATAAAGCGTTATTATTCGAATTATAGATAAGGGGCATTTTCGGTATTTGGTTAATAGCTGGGATTACGTGGGAGTTATTATCCGATAAAGACTCCCACTACCAGTAGAAGTCTAGGGAACGTGGGAGTTAAAGACTCCCACTGCCGAGAGGAGTTAAGTATGTGAGAGTTGGTTATGGGAACAAACTCTCATACCTTATATAATGATCTCTTGGCCGAAACCCTAGCTAATTAAGTTTGAGCCGCAATTAACCAAAAAGACCCGAAATCAGAAATTGTATTCTGCCTTCTCCCTTTCTCCCCTAATTCCGAAACTCGAGAAAAAGCGGAGAGCTAGCACTCGCTGCCCGTTTAAAGTCGCGTGGATACTGGGTAGGGAGTAATTCCCAAAGGGAATTCCATTGGTGTCGACAAAGCATCCAAGAAACAGGATCTTCCATTCAAGAATCGGGATTCTTGAGCCGAAAATTGTAAGTCTTTTTATTGTTTTTTCGATTCGTTGTCATATGAGCGGATTCTTCCGAGGGGAGGATCCATGGGTGTTTGAAACGATTTCGCCCATGAGTCCCTTCCGATGGTATCGAGCCTTGCTCATACGACTCGATTTCGATATTGTTCATCGGACAATAACACTATCAATTCCGATTTGATATGTGTATGTTTGAAAAACAGCAAAATCATTTCTTTGATCATGAAATTTGCATAAACCGTTTAAATGCGTTTAAAGAATGTATCTTTTGATGAATATATGTGATATATGCATAAATTGCTCTCGGTTTATCATGTTTATACGGTTTTATGAACTGCTGTTGTATAAACTGTTTTCGGTTTCATGAATCTTCATGAACTGCCTTAGCATGATTCGGTTTAAAATTTAATTCGATTAATTTGCATAAATTGTGAATCTGTAATTAATTAGATTAATTCAGTAATATGCATAAACTGTCTATGATTATGAATCTGATTATATTCATAAACTGTTTATGAATCGGTTATCAATTCGGTTAATTCGATTAACCATTACATAATCCGATTATGTAAGTAAGGCAATTGTAGGGTAAATCTGGGAGGAAAAACTCATTCAATGAGCTGATGTAGAATCAGATTTTCCTTCCAGGGGACCGCCGTCTGCGTCGCCCCGATTCGTCGTTCCCCCCGAATTCAGACTTTGTGTATGTACTCGTGGTTAATTTCATTGTGCTTTATGTGATATTAGCATGGTGAATAGCATGGCCTACTATACCCCTTGTTTTACATATTTTGGTTGTAATTTTATAATACGACCTGCGAGTTGTTTTTCAATATTGTAAAATTGTAATCGCTTTATTAGATTAGCTTTCTCGCTTTACATTGAAGGTCGGGTATGCCCATGCAAATATGTAACAAGGCTGGAGGTGCAAGATCGAAGAAATTATCCATGAGATGGATTTTGACCTAGATTGACCCTTGACTCCCACAAGGCTCGTGGGAGTCATTATAGGAATAGGCCATGCTATATCACATTTACATTTTCGCTTCATATCCTGCGTGTGATGTTTATTTTATGTCTGGATGGATTTATTTTAGACGTCACATCAAATGGTTTTAATTAAGTCTTAAAGTGCCTACCATAACCTAAGCACTCCATAAGCTTGGATCATCATTTTTCTGCTTGCCAAAGCAACAGATAAAGTGGTTACCTAAGTAAAGGGAGATGGGAAAATAGTGATTTCCATAATGCTTAGACATGGTCTGACTTAACTAGGCTATCAAAATAGTTTTGGGCCTAGGGCATAAAATAGGAAATAGCTGGGACATATAGATGTCATTCCCATTAGATGATTTTACTTTAATTGTGGGTGTTAAGCTAAAGCTTTCCTACAACTATTGTAAAATGTTTTTCCCCACTATTATCAAGTGTTGAAATTGTGGAAAATGTTTTTGCTCAAAAACTAATAACTTTGCAATTAACTTAATGTAGATAATGGCAACCAATACATCACACAATTCATTGCGGTCTGTCCTTGAGAAGGAAAAACTAAGCGGGACCAATTTCCTTGATTGGGCCCGCAACTTAAGGATTGTCCTTAGCGAGGGAAAGAAAGATGTACGTTCTTGATACGGACATTCCCGAACAACCTGCAAATAACGCCCCTAGAGCTGAAAGAGATACTTGGAAGAAGCATTTCGATGACTCTAACGATGTGACTTGTCTCATGTTAGTCACAATGAGCACTGACCTTCAAAAACAGATTTGAAGGAGTTGAGGCTTTCCAGATGATGGGCCACTCAAGGAAATGTTCCAAGAGCAAGCTCGTCATGAAAGATTCCTCACAACCAAGGCGTTAAATAGTTGCGAAAATGGCCCCCGGCACCTCTGTAAGTGCACATGTTACGAAGATGAAGGGCTATTTTGACCAACTTGAGAAACTTGGGGCTCCCGTAAGTCATGACATGGCCACGAGATATGATCTTGGGCTCACTCCCACCGGAGTATGACCAATTCATTATGAACTTCAACATGCATGCCATGGAGAAGACCATACATGAAATACACGGGATGCTCAGCAGGCTGAATCGAACATTAAGAAGACCCCCGAAGTCTTAATGGTTCAAAAAGGGGAATTTCAAGAAGAAAGGCAAGGGAAAGCCCATGGCCAAGAGAAGCAAAGGCAAAGGCAATGACAAGCCCAAGCCCCAGCCCAAAGCGAGGCACCAAAGGAGGGAGTTTGCTTCCATTGCAATGAACCGAGGTCATTGGAAAGCAGGCTGCAAACTCTATTTGAGAAGAGAAGAAAAAGGGAAAGACCGGTTTGACTGTCTCTCCAGTATTTATGTTATTGAAATTAACATGTCTTCTCCTACTTCATGGGTATTAGATACTGGGTTGTGGATCTCACATTTGTGCAAATGTGCGGGGGTTCAAAAGGGAGTAGTTCACCGGCAAAAGGGAGAAGTGGACCTCGAGTAGCGAACGGAGCAAGAGTTGTTGTTCTAGCTACGGGGACATTTAATTTAGTTTTGCCAAGTGGCCTTATTATAGAACTGAATAATTGTTTGTATGTTCCAACTTTGAGTAGGAATATTATTTCGATTCTTGTTTGGATATTGAAGGTTTGAAATTAATATTTTGAATAAGATTTGCACCATTCATAAAGATCGTATCTTTTATGGAGATGCCTCTTTGATGAATGGGCTCTATATTCTTAACCTCGATGATTCCATTAAAAGGCCCATCTATAACATTAATACTAAAAGGTTTAAATCAAATGACTTAAACCAAACCTACTTTTAGCATCTGTCGTTTGGGCCACATAAGCGAGAAACGCATATCAAAACTCCATACGAGATGGAATTTTAACATCATTTGACTTAGAGTCTTATGAGACGTGTGAATCTTGCTTGTTGGGCAAAATGACTAAAGCTCCCTTTTCTTGGACAAAGTGAGAGAGCTTCCGATTTGTTGGGCCTCATACATACGAGATGTTTGTGGACCAATAAACACTAGTGCTAGATGAGGGTTTCGATGCTTCATCACGTTCACGGATGATTTCAGTAGATATGGCTACGTCTATCTAATGAAACATAAATCTGAATCTTTTGGAAGATTCAAAGAATTTCAAAATGAAGTACAGAATCAACTTGGTAAGAGTATTAAGATACTTCGATCAGATCGAGGTGGCGAATACCTTAACCAAGAGTTTGATGAACATCTTAGTGGTTGTGGAATTGTTTCACAATTAACTCCTCCTGGCACACCACAATGGAATGGCGTGTCAGAACGGAGGAATCGCACCTTATTAGATATGGTTCGATCTATGATGAGTCAAACAAGTCTTCCAATTTCCTTTTGGGGCTACGCCCTAGAAACTGCTGCATTTATATTAAATAGAGTTCCTTCTAAAGCGGTTCAGAAAACTCTATATGAGATATGGACTGGGAAACGACCTAGTCTGTCATTTCTCAAAATTTGTTGCTCGTAATGGTTTATTCCTTGAAAGGGAATTTATTTCCAAAGAGGATAGTGGGAGTAAGATCCATCTTGAGGAAATTCAAGATCCCCAAACAACATCTTAACCAACTTTAGAAGTTCAAGCAAGCTCACGTGCTGATACTGAGCTTCAATCTTTGACACAAGGCCCAAGAAGGTCGAGTCGGGTGCATCAACAGCCTGAGAGATATGGATTTCTCGTGACTGATGATCATAAGGTTGAACTGATTGATCAAGATGAACCCACTACCTACAAAGAGGTAATTCGTAGTTCTGAGTCCGATAAGTGGCTAGAAGCTATGAAGTCCGAGATGCAATCCATGTACGACAACCAAGTATGGACTTTGGTTGACCCACCCGAAGGGTGCAAGGTCATTGATAACAAATGGTGTTATAAAAAGAAGACCGACATGGATGGTAATGTACACACTTTTAAATCGCGACTAGTAGTTAAAGGTTATAGACAAGTTCATGGTATTGACTATGACGAAACCTTTTCCCCCAGTCGTGATGATAAAGTCAATTAGGATTTTACTTGCCATAGCCGCATATTATGACTATGAGATATGGCAAATGGATGTTAAGACTGCGTTTCTTAATGGAAACCTTCTCGAGGATGTGTATATGACACAACCTGGAGGGGTTTGTTGTCCAACAAAATCCTAGAAAGTGTGTAAGCTTCAAAGGTCCATTTATGGATTGAAGCAAGCATCTCGAAAGCTGGAATCGTCGCTTTGATGAGCGTATTAAAGAATTCGGTTTCATCAAAAAGCGAAGACGAGCCTTGTGTTTATAAGAAAGTAACTAATAATGCAGTAGTGTTCCTTGTGCTTTATGTGGGACGACATCTTATCGATTGGAAATGACATCCCCACATTACAAAGCGTAAAAGCTTGGTTGAGGGAAGTGCTTTTCCATGAAAGACTTAGAGCGAGGCTACATACATTTTGGGTATTAGAATCTATAAAGATAGATCTAACAAAATGATTGCTCTGAGCAGAGCGGATACATTGACAAGGTATCGAAAGCAGTTCGGTTGCAAGACTCCAAAAAGGGGATTCTTGCCCATGTCACATGGCGTTAATTTCAGCGAGAACTCAAGGACCTTCCACAAGGGAGGACCAAGAGCGCATGAGTAAGATCCCATATGCTTCGGCCATTGGGTCTATTATGTACGCCATGATATGCACTCGCCCTGGATGTCTCATTTGCTTTTAAGTATGACTAGCAGATATCAATCCGACCACTGGAGAGTCACATTGGACTGCAGTCAAGAGCATTCTTAAGTACTTGAGAAGGACTAAAGATATGTTCTTAGTTTACGGAGGTCAGGAAGGAAGTCTGGTTATAAATGGTTACACAGACGCAAGCTTCCAGACTGATGTAGATGATTATCGATCGCAAGGTGGTTTTGTGTTTTGTTTGAATGGAGGTGCTGTGAGCTGGAAGAGCTCAAAGCAAGAAACCGTGGCCGACTCTACAATGTAGTCGAGTATCTAGTCGCCTCCGGCAGCGCTAAAGAAGCTCGTTTGGATCGGGAAGTTTGTTGATGAACTAGGTGTCGTCCCTAGCATTGTGAACCCAGTGGACCTCTATTGTGATAGTACTGGTGCCATTTCACAAGCTAAGGAACCTAGATCTCACCAACGATCCAAACACATTCTCAGGCGTTTCCATCTAATTAGAGAGATCATCGACAGAGGAGACGTTAGTATTTGCAAAGTTCATACAGACGACAACATTGCAGATCCATTGACCAAACCACTCCCACAGCCTAAACATGAGAGTCATACTAGGTCAATGGGATTGAGGATCATGTATGATTGGACCTAGGGCAAGTGGGAGATTGTTAGTAGTGCCCTAGGACCATTAGCACATGTTGTGCGTTTTTTTTATCTTTTGAGCATATAATTGAATAGTTAATTTTGCTTTTGATTATCAAATGTGTGATTTGATAGTAAAACTCATTAGCTTATGTAATTACTATTCTAGAAGTCCCTAGTTTTATGTAATGCTTAATTACTATGAAATAAAACTAGTATGATTGTTGATTGATGATCTTGTTTTACTGATCATGTGTAATGGATACAAATCACATCATAGATGCAATATATGGGGATACATTGTATTGGGACGTGATCCAGTCGAGAAGTAATACTTCATGGTCTTAAGTCATAAGTATTACTTCCTCAATACTATTTTAGAATCCTTAGACCTTATGTCTTCATTGATTCTAGTATGAATGGAGTCACGCTTTTGACTCGAGTCGGACGTTACTTGTAACAGAGTAATCAATACGACCGATGATCGGATGTAGTGTCCTATCATAGCTAGAATGTGAGAGACATTGTAAGGAATTTGTCCCTCTCCATTATTAGAGAGAGATATCCATGGGCCCCTCGATAGGGAAAAGACATGTTTAAATGCATGGCCGTTCTCAAATGTATTTGATAAAGTGGTTATCAAATGCTATTTGTCGAAACAGTCTACCCGGGAGATCGAGCATAAATACAATTAAGCTTAATAAGGGTGACGACCACCATGCCTTATGCTTGATTAGGATATCGCGAGACAAAGGGATTAAATAGTGGATTGATATTAGGTTTCGTTGTATATTCATTCACTTTGGGTAGTCACGATGTCCTCGCTAGGGGACCGCTCGTGATTTATGAACTCACACTACTACTAAGTGTGTTTTCATTGCCATTGTGAGATGAACCCTACGTGGTCACACGCATAGACGAGCTAACGAAGCTTCATGTCCGCATTCAATGAATCTAGAATGCGTCTAGGTTCATTGTATCTGACATTTATTTTTCTGAGAATAATAAAGCGTTATTATTCGAATTATAGATAAGGGGCATTTTCGGTATTTGGTTAATAGCTGGGATTACGTGGGAGTTATTATCCGATAAAGACTCCCACTACCAGTAGAAGTCTAGGGAACGTGGGAGTTAAAGACTCCCACTGCCGAGAGGAGTTAAGTATGTGAGAGTTGGTTATGGGAACAAACTCTCATACCTTATATAATGATCTCTTGGCCAAAACCCTAGCTAATTAAGTTTGAGCCGCAATTAACCAAAAAGACCCGAAATCAGAAATTGTATTTTGCCTTCTCCCTTTCTCCCTAATTCCAGAAACTCAGAAAAACGGAGAGCTAGCACTCGCTGCCCGTTTCGTCGCGTGGATACCGGTAGGGAGTAATTCCGCAAAGGGAATTCCGTTGGTGTCAGCAAAGCATCCAAGAAACAGGATCTTCCATTCAAGAATCAGATTCTTGAGCCGAAAATTGTAAGACTTTTTCGCTGTTTTTCGATTCGTTGTCATATGAGCGGATCCTTCAGGGGAGGATCCATGGGTGTTTGGAACGAGTTTCCGTCCCATGAATCCCTTCGCTCCCTTGTGGAAGGTCCTTGAGTTCTGCTGAGTTTAACGCCATGTGACATGGGCAAGAATCCCTTTTTGGAGTCTTGCAAACTGAACCGTTTCAGTACCTTGTCAATGTATCCACTCTGGCTTAGGCCAATCATTTTGTTAGATCTATCTCTATAGATTCTTATACCCAACATGTATGTGGCCTCGCCTAAGTCTTTCATGGAAAAGCACTTCCCCAACCTAGCTTTACGCTTTGTAATGTGGGGATGTCATTTCCAATCAGTAAGCTGTCGTCCACGTAAAGCACAAGGAACACTACTGCATTATTAGTTACTTTCTTATAAACACAAGGCTCGTCTTCGTTTTTGATGAAACCGAATTCTTTAATACGTTCATCAAAGCGACGATTCCAGCTTCGACATGCTTGCTTCAATCCATAAATGGACCTTTGAAGCTTACACACTTTGCTAGGATTTGTTGGATCAACAAACCCCTCAGGTTGTGTCATATACACATCCTCGAGAAGGTTTCCATTAAGAAACGCAGTCTTAACATCCATTTGCCATATCTTAGTCATAATATGCGGCTATGGCAAGTAAAATCCTAATTGACTTTATCATCACGACAGGGGAAAAGGTTTCATCATAGTCAATACCATGAACTTGTCTATAACCTTTAACTACTAATCGCGATTTAAAAGTGTGTACATTGCCATCCATGTCGGTCTTCTTTTTATAACACCATTTGTTATCAATGACCTTGCACCCTTTCGAGTGGGTCAACCAAAGTCCATACTTGGTTGTCGTACATGGATTGCATCTCGGACTTCATAGCTTCTAGCCACTTATCCGACTCAAAACTACGAATTGCCTCTTTGTAGGTAGTGGGTTCATCTTGATCAATCGATTCAACTCTGATGATCATCGATCACGAGAAATCCATATCTCTCAGTCGTTGATGTACCCGACTCGACCTCCTCGGGGCCTTGTGTCAAAGATTGAAGCTCAAGTATCGGCACGTGAGCTTGCTTGAACTTCTAAAGTTGGTTCGGGATGTTGTTTGGGGGATCTTGAATTTCCTCAAGATGGATCTTACTCCCACTATCCTCTTTGGAAATAAATTCCCTTTCAAGGAATGAACCATTACGAGCAACAAACACTTTGTTCTCCGATGGAAGATAGAAGTAATATCCTTTAGTTTCTTTAGGATATCCCACAAACAAACACTTGTCAGATTTAGGGGCGAGTTTATCAGATAACAAGCGTTTTACGTACGCCTCGCATCCCCAAATTTTGAGAAATGACAAACTAGGTCGTTTCCCAGTCCATATCTCATATGGAGTTTTCTAAACTGCTTTAGAAGGAACTCTATTTAATATAAATGCAGCAGTTTCTAGGGCGTAGCCCCAAAAGGAAATTGGAAGACTTGGTTGACACATCATAGATCGAACCATATCTAATAAGGTGCGATTCCTCCGTTCTGACACACCATTCCATTGTGGTGTGCCAGGAGGAGTTAATTGTGAAACAATTCCACATCCACTAAGATGTTCGTCAAACTCTTGGTTAAGGTATTCTCCACCTCGATCTGATCGAAGCATCTTAATACTTATACCAAGTTGATTTTGTACTTCATTTTAAAATTCTTTGAATCTTCCAAAAGATTCTGATTTATGTTTCATTAGATAGACGTAGCCGTATCTACTGAAATCATCTGTGAACGTGATGAAGTACTGAAACCCTCCTCTAGCACTAGTGTTTATTGGTCCACAAACATCTGTATGTATGAGGCCCAACAAATCAGAAGCCCTCTCACTTTGTCCAGTAAAGGGAGCTTTAGTCATTTTGCCCAACAAGCAAGATTCACACGTCTCATAAGACTCTAAGTCAAATGATGTTAAAATTCCATCTGTATGGAGTTTTGATATGCGTTTCTCGTTTATGTGGCCCAAACGGCAGTGCCAAAAGTAGGTTTGGTTTAAGTCATTTGATTTAAACCTTTTAGTATTAATGTTATAGATGAGCCTCTTAATGGAATCATCGAGGTTAAGAATATAAAGCCCATTCATCAAAGAGGCATCTCCATAAAAGATACGATCTTTATGAATGGTGCAAATCTTATTCAAAATATTAATTTCAAAACCTTCAATATCCAAACAAGAAACTGAAATAATATTCCTACTCAAAGTTGGAACATACAAACAATTATCCGAGCTTTCTATAATTAGGCCACTTGGCAAAACTAAATTAAATGTCCCGATGAGCTACAAAGAACAACTCTTGCTCCGTTGGCTACTCGAGGTCCACTTCTCCTTTTGCCGATGATCTACTCTTTTGAACCCCTACACATTTGCACAAATGTGAGATCCACAACCGGTATCTAATACCCATGAAGTAGGAGCAGTACATGTTAATTTCAATAACATAAATACACGGAGAGACAGCTCAAACCGGCCTTTCCTTTTTCTTCTCTTCCAAATAGAGTTTGCAGCTTCGTTTCCAATGACCTGGTTCATTGCAATGGTAGCAAAGGGTAAAGTGGAACTACGAGTTGGCAGCGGAGCACGTGTTGCGGCCCTAAGCTGTAGGGACTTGTACTTTTAATTTGCCTTCGAGGGCTTGTTTGGGTTTAGAAAAGCTGTTTCTATGTACCTAGTATAATTAAGAATATTATTTCGGGTTTCTTGTTTGGACAAGAAAGGTTTTGAGATTTCGATCAAAAACCAACGATTGTCGTTATTTCGGATAATATGTTTTATGCAAGCGCCTCTTTGATTAATGGTCTATATGTTTTAGATCTTGATATGCCAATTTTAAATATAAATACCAAAAAGGATTAAGACTAATGATTCTAATCAGACATACCTCTGGCATTGTCGCTTAGGCCACATAAAGCGAAGACCGCATATCCAAACTCCATAAAGATGGTCTATTGGAATCATTTGACTTCGAGTCTTATGATCGATCACGAATCTTGTTTGTTGGGTAAGATGACAACATCACCTTTCACTAAGCTAGGTGAGAGAGCCGATGCTTTATTAGGACTAATACATAGTGATATATGTGGCCCTTTTAATATACATGCAAGGGGTGGTTACCTCTACTTCATTACCTTTACTGATGACTTCAGTAGGTATGGATATGTGTTCTCCGAAGCATTTGCTAAGTTTAAAGAGTTTAAACTAGAAGTAGAACACCAACTTGGCAAGAGTATTAAGGTTCTTCGATCTGATCGAGGAGGAGAATACTTGAGTCAAGAATTCTGTGACTATCTAAAAGCTCGTGGAATCGTTTCACAACTTTCTCCTCCAGCTACTCCACAATGGAATGGTGTATCTGAAAGAGAGCAAATGAACCTTATTAGATATGGTTCGTTCTATGATGAGTCACACGAGCCTCGTCAATTCCCTTTGGGAGACACGCACTAGAGACGGCCGACTTTAACACTTAACAGCGTTCCATCTAAATCGAGTTGCAAAGACGCCATACGAGTTATGGAGTCAGGAAGCGTCCCCAGTTTGTCTTTCCTCAAGATTTGGGGTTGTGAAGCTTTTTGTAAAACGCTCGACTTTCGATAAGCTGGCTCCAAAATCTGAAAAGTGCATATTTGTAGGTTATCTTAAGGAAACTAAAGGATACTACTTTTTATATCCCTAACGAGAACAAAATGTTTGTTGCTCGTGCAGAGTCTTTCTAGAACAAGAATTTGTTTCTAGAAACACGAGTGGGAGTAGCGTAGAACTTCATCGAAGTTCCGAGACTCTCAAACTAGCACTAATGATGAGATGGAAATTGAGCAGACTCCACAAGTTGTTGTGCAGAGAGTGCCACAAACGAGTTGTCCAACCAAAGCACTAGATTCAAGAAACACAAGAATTGCGTAGGTCTGGTAGAGTTCGTCGCCCACCTCCGAAAAAATTTGGATTTGGGCTTGTTGGAGTACATTTAATCTAAGGTGCGCCAATTCGATTGGGCCGGGCCTGGCCGGGCCGAGATTGGATTGGGCCCTTAATCGGGTTGAGCCGACCAACCCATTTGGACCGACCTTAGGGCTGGAAATAGAACCTTTATTTCCCATCTTTTATCTCTTAATAAGGTGGTTGAAGTGGTGGAGAAAGTGGGGGAGTGGTTTCCTCCATGATCTCCCACTTCCCCCTTTCACTCTCCCCTCAAACCTTTGAATGACTAGGGGAAAATACTGATTTTTCCTAGCATTCTAAGTTAGTTTTCTCCAGCTTTTGGAAGCTTAGAGAAGAGAGAAAAAGAGAGAACATTTAGTAAGAAAAGAAAAGACAACTTTTCAAATACTTGTTTTCTAGCTTAGGCTAATAGAAAAGAAGTAAGAAATATGTTTCTTCTTCTTCTAAGAGGTCATACATACATACTCCATCTTGAAGATTGTCTTCAAGACTTCTACAAGGCATTGGCTTGCACCAAGCAGTAGAAGACCATCCCCGGAAGATCGAGTGGATACTGGGAGAGACGGAGCTTGCGTTGGTGGCGTTCCGTTCGTGATACTGAAATCGTTTCAGCTATCCTAGCACTTCTAAAGGTATAATACTATCCCGTAGTCTTAGGTTCTTACTCGTGATAGATCCTATTAGAGGAGGGTCAGTTTATTTTCCGCTGAATAACTGATTTTGAGCCGGTTATTCCTCTAACAGTTCAATCCCATTTCCATAAAGCTACGATTGGACGCATCAATACCATGCCGGCCCGAAGAAATGGGAATATGTTGATGACGATTCTACACACTTATCTGTAAGTTTTTCATTACTGATTCCCTTTTTTTAGATTAGTTATTTACTTGCATTTATCTGTAACCTTACATTTTTATTTGACGGGGGTGTTCCATTACTGTTTATAATGACGCTCGCATGACCCAAAGCTACTCAAGCAGGCCAGCCTCCTCCTGATTTTCCGACTCAGGGACTCGGTTCTTCTCCGATGTGGTTAAGGCAATGAGGGGAGGTAGCAAGTCAGTCTCTCATTCAAAAATGGAACGAAGACTGGAAGAAGAAATTTGAAGACAAAGAAAGAGAATATGCGCGGAGGGAAAAAGAAGAGAAATAAGCCATTAGATAGTACCTTATTTGATGTGTTATCAAATAAAGACACTATATTAAGTCACTCGAGCTAGAAGCTAAATTGAACAATTTAGATAACGATGAGTTAGAATCGAGACTTGTACAATGTTCCCTTAGTTTGTAGATGATGTATTGGGCGATCAATAGATATTATAGTTTATTTTGTATATTATTCAACTTTTGTTATATTTTTTGGGTATAATATTGAACTAGTTAAGTTTTACATTGAATTGTGGCAGGTGTATAATGAGTAATAAACATACTATTTACGGAATCATCTGGATTTTTAACGACCGAATGGCGACGGACTAGCCACCTTACTTAGGGTATAGGGTTAGGGTTTTGTGACGGAATAGCGACTGAATGTATACAACGACGTCGTTTTACCAATATCGGTCGCTATTCAGTCGCTGGTTTGCACGGGGCGACCGAATAGCAACCGAAGTCTTCATATCGGTCACAAAGCCGTCTCTACTCGTAATGTAGTTAAAATTTGAATAAATGTTTATTAATTAATAAAAAAATAACTACTAAAATATTCATACTAGTTATTATTCTCATTTTGAAAAAATAATTACTAAAATGTTTCTATATATCCATTGAAAAGAACTCCGCCATTTTTTAAAAAAGAAAGTGTCACGGTAGCGACCGACTACCGACCCATTTAACAATCATTGTACCTGGACCACAAAATCCAAAACACAAGATTGATGTGTACTTGCAGCCTCTCATCGATAAATTGAATCAGTTGTGGGGTGAAGGTGCAAAAACTTATGACATCTCCAAAAAGAAAATTTTAAACTGAGGGCTTCATTACTTTGGACAATTAGTGATTTCCCAGCATATCGAATGTTGAGTGGATGGAGTACAGCTGGCATTCACGCTTGTCCATATTGTATGGAGAAAACACAAGCGTTCCATTTGCAGGCTGGCGGGAAACAATCGTGGTTTGATTGCCACAGATGCTTCTTGTCACCTGATCATCCTTTTAGGAGATATGCAAAGGGATTACGAAAGGGACAGAGCGACGGGGAGAGAGTAGACCCTCCATCTCGCTTTGATCTGGTGATGAAATGTGGTTCAGAGTTAGAAATTATCCAAAAATTACCGATACAGCTGAAGAGATTGGTAAAGAGCAAGGCAGGGGTCGAGATCACAGTTTGGCCAAACATAGCATATTTTGGGACTTACCTTATTGCCGGACACTTTTGATAAGACACAACATTGATGTCATGCATAGTGAAAAAAATGTGTTTGATAACGTCTTTAACACCGTGTTTGACGTGAAGGGTAAAACTAAGGAAAATGTTAAGGCTAGAGCGAGATGTTGAAAAGCATTGCGATCGGCCGAATTGAATATTAAACACGATGGCCGTGGTATAGCAACGAAAATGAAGGCATGTTTCACTCTTACCAAGGCACAAAAAGAGATGGTTTTGCAGTGGGTTAAAGAATTAAGGCTCCCAGATGGATATCCATCGAATTTGACGTGATGCGTTGATATGAAAGAGTTGAGAATGTCTAGAATGAAGAGTCGCGATTGTCATGTATTCATGGAGAGACTTATCCTTATAGTACTCATAGAAGTACTACCCAGCAAATGTTTGGGGACCCTTGGTTGAACTTAGTCTGTTCTATAGAGATCTGTGTTCCCCCAAAGTTGAGTGTGGCGCATATGCAAGAATTGGAGGACACTATCGCTATTTTATTGTGCAAGTTAGAGAGAATATTTCCTCCGGGATTTTTTTGAAGTGATGGAACACTTGCCGATTCACCTTCCGTACGAAGCAAATGTTGGTGGCCCGGTACAGTTTAGGTGGATGTACCCGTTCAAGAGGTAACAACCAATGTCTTTATGATCTCAACTTCACTTTTTTTTCATGTACGTATTTACAATGTGATTAACTACTTATGCTTTAATTAGATACCTGCACCATCTAAAAAATAAGATATAAAACAAAGCCAGAGTTGAGGGGTCAATTTGCAATGCATACTTGGTCGAAGAAGCTGCTACATTATTTAGCTATTATTTCGAACCCCACGTGAAAACGAAAGTTACAACCATTGGGCGAAATGATGGTGAAGACGAGACAAGTGGACCAAATGTATTATCAATTTGCAACTTACCTGGAAGATCATTTGGAAAAAAAGAAAATATTTTATTATCTGATAAAGATTATAAAACGGCCATGAATTATATGCTTATGAATTGTGAAGAGGTCGAACCATACCTTCAGTAAGTAAACCCATCTATTGCTTCATTTTTGTTATATTGTCAATTAATTTGTATGTAAACCCAAATAATAATATTGTCATTTAATTTGTAACTCAGGAAATTTGTCAGTGAAGTACATCACCAAACTCCGCAGATAACGGAGGAAGAACTTCAAAGCCGGGTTTATAATGATTTTTCCAAATGGTTTGGAACTCGTGTAAGTTGGTATTATGTAGAAATGTACTTGTCTTAAGAATGCCTAAACTAATTTAACTTTTGTTGTTCTCAACAAGATACATAGCCTTCGGAACATTCTGAAAGGTTGTTGAAAAATCTGTCATGGGCCCCGTCAAGGAGACTGATGTCATACACCGGTTACTTTGTTAACGGTTATAGATTACACACAAAAGCCCACAGCGATGGAAAAGGAATGACAAACAGCGGGGTATGGGTTAAAGAAGATTATTACGGAGAGTTGAAGCAACTCATTGAGGTTGAATTTGTTGGAGTACCTGCCCAAAAATAATTCTTTTTTCAAATGCGACTGGTTTGATTCTACTCCAAATCGAGGTTTGATGGTGCATCCTCAATATAAACTTGTAGAAATCCATAGGAAAAGAACGTACCAGGGTTACGATCCATTTGTATTTGCTTCCCAATGTCAACAAGTCTACTACACACCTTATCCGGGTAGTAAGAAAACATCTATGGCTAATTGGTGGGCTGTTTGTCGTTCCAAACCATGTCTAGTTGATGTATCCTTTACAAGTTATGTTCTGTACAAGTTATGCAAGTTATGAACTCTTATGTTATCTTTTCAAGTGTTTTATGAATGATTTCTAGATGTTTTCAGGTTATTACAAGTCAAAGATATATTTTCATATGATTTGGGAAACAATGAATAGTTTTGAAGTCTCTTTTGGTCCTTCATCCCAAGGGCGATCGATTCTTACTATGCTAGTGTGGCGTATAATATTATCTTCTTATGTTTTGTAGATGATGTTGATGAGGAGACTTGGGACTGCGAGCACGACAAGTAGAACCTAATGGAGTAATGTTGATGTAATAGAATAGTCAACATTTCTTTAAGTCGAACAACTTAGTATTAAGTTATGTAATTTATGATGATGACGATGTTTTAATAAAGTTTAAGTTATTCTGTTATATTTATGGCTTAGAAGAGTAAATTTCATTAAGGGTTCTTTGTCCAATTGGTAGATGAGGCATTGCTAGGTCACCTTCTGCATATGAGCATGTTCCTCAACACTTTTAGGTGATTCCTTCTTAGATAGTTTGTAGTGGCTGCCCAATGGAACACTCATTGGTTTCGCATCCTGCATATTGAACATTTTCAGAACCTTCTTGATATATCAACTTGTGACAGATACAACTTTCCTGCAGCCTTATCTCCAATAATCCGCATACCCAGCATTTGCTTAGCCTCTCTAAAGTCTATCATAACAAATCGTTCGGACAATTGCCTCTTCAACTTACTCACTTCTTGAGCACTAGAACCGTCTATCAACATGTCATCAACATATAACAACAAAACGATATAACCATCTCCAAACCTCTTGAAGTAGCAACAATGGTCAGCCTCGCATCTGGTGAAGCCGATCTAAAGCATGAATGCATCAAACTTCTTATACCACTTTCTTGGAGCAATGTTTCAGACCATACACGCTTTTTTTCAATTTATAAACGAGCTCAGTGTTACCCTATGCAATGTATCCTTCTGGTTGCATCATGTATATTTCTTTCTCCAAATCACCATGAAGAAGACTGTTTTTTCATCCATATGTTCTAACACTAAGTTCTCTGCAACAACTATACTCAAAACCAACATAATAGTTGCTAGTTTTACAACAGGAGTATTTCTGATGAAAACCCTTCGCAACCACTATTGTTTTGTAACACTCGCATGCATCCACCTCCAATTTAGTTCGGAAGACCCATTTACAATGTAGTGCCTTCTTTCCCTTTGGGAGAGTAACTAGTTCCCAAGTATCATTAGACAATAGTGAATTCATCTCATCATCCGTTGCAAACTTCCACTTGCCTCCTCCATCACTTCGTATAGCTTGTGCATAACACTCAAGTTCACCCCCTATCAGTCCACAAAAGATACTTATTATACCTTGAAGGAGAAAACCTGTTTGGTAGTCCACAATTCCGGGGGGATCTCCGCTGCTGGGTTGTTGGAGGTAGCGTTTGTGGTTCTGCCTCAACAACCACTTGATCATTATGAACAATCCTGCTCCCAGCTGAGTTCAAAATATCTAACTCGACAACTTCGGGCTTCTCAAACTGAGTCTCTAGTGCACCCAACCTATCTTTGTACAATACCTGTTCATTGAATATGACATCTCAGCTACGAATTAGTTTCTGATTCTGCTCATCCCAAAATCTATAACCAAATTCGTCACCACCATATCCGATAAACGTACACTTGACAGATTTACCATCAAATTTGTTTTCTATCAGTATCATCAATACAAAAATAAGAAACACAACCAAACACTCGAAGAAATTCTAGGTTTACCTCTTTACCAGTCCACACTTCAACCTCATGCACCTAGCACGTTCATTCAAGGTTCTGTGCATAAATTTTACAATGCCATTCTGCCAAGGGGTTCCTCTCATGGTCTTTTCCATACGAATACCATTCGCAGTACAAAACTGTTTGAACTCGCGGAGATCATCACAAAGTCCGGTCGACCACCATCCCAACCCGGTCAACCGAAGGTCATCCCGGTCGACCGAGATAAGACCTCTACTCTTCCGATTGCTCCCAGTAGTTTGCCCCAGATGATGGACTGAAGGTCCGATCGATCGCGATTCAGTAATTACAAAAAGTGTAAATTAACCAAGGAAAAGTGCATTTCTGCACTTTCCAAATCATATCCCCAAAAATACAGATTTTTTACTCAAACCACATACCAAGTAAGACCAAAACAAGAACAAATAATGGAAACAACAAGTAACCAAATAATCATATTCTTCATGTCTAAGCACTTACATAACTGAATGCATGACAAGCACCATGCTCTGCCAATACTGTACACACGATTACACACATTTCTTAGACACTACAAGCATAACTATCATTGTGTCACGACTTCCCACGATTCAAGCTCAATCATCTATTCACCACTCTACAAGGATGCCCCAAAAAGTACAATGCATGGGTTTAGTTTCATTCCCCGAACGAACGGGTCTAATATTTTAATGAACCATTCTACATTGTATCATCATCCATCACCATGGACTCCACAAAACCATTACAGTCCCAATGATTTTTCCTCATCACGTAAAGGTCCAAGAATTACAACACATATCACATGATCCTGGTATCAACACATTTCACATTTATATTTCAAATGAATCCTGCAATATAGCAGATCCTAGACAAGAGCTTGAAACCGGGGCGACGACTCGGTCGACCAAAACCAAATAGATGACATCAACCGCAATTACAATTAGACGACGCCCCAATGATACCAATTAGACAACAACCTTATAACAACAATGACCAAAATGAGCAATTAACAACAAAGCAAATATGGCCGCAAAGTACAACAATTACATACACCAATCCACAACACGATATAGACACGACGATCAACCACATATAATGCAATTAAATCCGACCCTTCACCCGTTTTATGCATTAAAACATGGGTAAAACAGTTTATAATCATAATCATATTTTAAAGTACTGATTTCGTGCATATTACATTTGAAAACACAGAGGAGAATAACCATTACATGTTACAATAGAAAATTACGCAAGCAATTACAAGAATCCAGAAATCGACTGTTCCGGTGCTATAACTTTTTGCTCGAACTCCAAATCCACGAACCGTATGCGCTCACGCGTAGGTATTTCGAATTGATATAAAGATCACGCAAAATGGAGAACGTTTACCCTCTCAATTGTTCACTCAAAGTTTTGCCCAAATTTTTATTCTTTTTTCTTATTTTTCTTTTCTTTCCCTGCAGCTTCCCTCTCTTTTTTTCCTTCACGTTTCTTTCTCTCTTTTTTGTAACCTAATCCATCACTAACTCCTTAATTAACTCCCCCATTAACTCCCAACTAATTACTATTCTAATTTAATCCCAACTAAATCCCCCAACTTCCAAACTCTCACACTTATGTCCCTCAACCTCGTTACACGTACAAAGCGACCATCAATAAAACGTACCCCACATATAACACATACCCATGTTATAAAAAAATAAATAGACACCTAATCAATATAATCATACAAAAATTAAATGCAACACATACAAACACATATTCCAAAAAGTCTCGGGTATCACATACTTTCCCCCTAACAAAAGTTTTGTCCCCGAAACTAGCACTACCCACTAGACATGGATATAGACACTCTACTGCTAGATGCAAAAGCTCCTAGGTATCCCCAAAACAAGTATGGTACTATATAGTAATCTATGAAATATAAAATGTAAGATTTTGCAAGCTGTTTGAAGACAAGTGTCAAGAGCTAGGGCTGATCTTTGTAGCCTTAGGCTCCATAACCTAACAACTTCTTTGGTGGGATTTACGCGGAGAAATGTCCAGGTGATTGGAGATCTTTTTGCAAAGTATTTTCCAAGATCCTCTGAATCACTTCTTCAGGATTCTGGTTATATGCTTCAAGACAAATTGCCCATAAACCTTTTCCGTAATCAGGAAACAAATATTTTATTTGACTGATCTTAGACTCTAAAATAGCATAATCCTTATTATTAGGTGGCATGTGCGATTTCTCATTAATGTTGTTGAGTTCCACTGGACGCCTAATGATGCCCAGAAGGAACTGGAATTCTTCATCATCCATTGATATCCACTCTACAAAGAAGGTTAATTCAATATCAGTTAAACACTATGATAAATGTAAATATCGACGAACCATAATCATGTTATATACAGGAAATAAAAAACTTAATCCTACCAAAAAAAGGTTTCTTCCAAATCTTTGGGAGCGAGTTAAGTAATACTGAAATGTGGGACGAGACTAGTGTACATCACATTATTCTAATTAGAAAAGAGTAACATAATGGTGCTATCATCGTTACCTGTATTCCGCAGTAGCTCAACTCTGCTCATTATCTTGTGATTCTTTTCAATTTCTTATGTTCCCTTCCGATGTATCACATGGCTGTGTAGGGATTCCTGACTGATACCTCTCAGTATCTGCAATAAAATGTCTTCCATTATCATAGGGTCATCGACATTCACTGGAAACATCTTCATAGAAGTCGAAAAAGGTAAAAACAATATGCAATCCCTTCTGTAGAGATGGCATAAGTGAATCATGTAATCTTGCAAGGGTAATCAGCAGTTCAACACTCCCATTCATTACTGTAGAGCAAAAACAAATAGGAATCAATAAGAATTTATAAAATAACCGTCATCATCCAATTGTCCAACAGAAAACAAGTTTCTCTTTAACCTAGGAACTTGTCTGACATTACTTAGCTGTAATACAATTCCATGGTGTTTTGAACCGAACATCTCCCTTCCCCACGATTAAGTTAGGAAAATTCTTGACTTGGAAGAGTCTTTCACCGTAAAGCGGTACTTTAGTCGATTAGGGAAAAACATTGACTCACAAGAGTCCTTTAACCGACCACAATTTCTTTAACATTTAACTTTTCAAAATAGTATTTATTTTCTTTGGCTCTTTCAAGTAACACATCGAATTTGACTCATCGAGTCCTTCAACCGGGGTATACTTCGAACATTCGGCTTCAGTTGCGGGGAATTTGACTCAGCGAGTCCTTCAACCGGAGGTATACTTCGAACAGTCGGCTTCGGTCGCGGGCGATGATTACTTAATTGAGCCATAAAACATACTTTACTTTTTAAAATAATAGAAAGATTATACTTTATATAATACTTCAAAATTTATTTACATAATAATATAAAAACATGATTCACTTGATAGTTAGCCCCGTGACTAATTTTTTGCAACAAATAAAAAAAAAAAAAAAATCTTTATTTCTAACAAAAAAAAAGTTCCAGTACCAAAAGTTGTTTCTTTAAATGCACATTAAACAAAACTCAAAAGCATATGGGCATTATGCATGCTCTAGAACTGGAAAAAACATATAACTAATTCCATTTTACCTTCAAACCAATAGCAGAAATTTAATCTTGTTATGCATATATCAAATCGTCAAAAATATCATACTTGATTCCTCTTTTTCTATATAAAAGTAAATGTTTCGAAATTCCAATCAAATCACTAGTTCAATCAATAATTACTTATTAACATTTGATTATATTAAAAAAAAGAAGGGGTTCAATTCCTTACCTTGTTGAATTCACAAATTCAAGAAAAGTATAGCAGAAATTCGTATCAGAAAAATCAGTGGTGTTCAAACAGCGATATCTCTCAGCTCGAGGCTCGGAATGCCTCCCCGTCAGCGCTCACTCGTAGGGAAATTTCGATACCTTCGTTTTGATATTTTACAGGTAAAAAACGAACAAGTAACGTTTCCTCAGTGATCTATCAAAGTCTGCTCAAAAAATCACTCAACTCACAAAGTTCACTGTTTCTCTCTGCCTTGCGGCTACTGCCGCAGCTTCTCTTTCTTTTATGTTGTTTTTTTTTTTTTTTGGTGCATAAAGGTCCCTGCCCCTATTCTTTTTATATACATACATGACTCCCCAATAACAAAACCCACGATCACTTGCCTTTCTTTTACTTTATTTATTTTTGTTTAATTAATTCCCTTAATTAATTCTCCCCATGACCCTTTGAAACCCCCGATTGCTTTACGTTATGCCTTTTCATTCCTTATAACCCCCCTCTGAATCTCATAAATATATACTAACTTTCATTTTCCATTTTAATTTAATTTCCATTTATTCTATTCATTGAACTCATGCGTCCCTAATTACGTTATGTGTGTGAAACGCCCCTCAATAAAACGTACACTAAATAAAATATGTAAAATAGTTTGGAATTAAATAGGCACGGAACACACACCAACATTCTTGTGAGATCTTCATTCTCAAGTCCATATATGGCACAGATATCCAATAACTTGGGCAAGTAAGGAAAATTCAATTCCCTGCAACAACATTACACAGGGCAAAACTTTGAACTAGTTTTGGGGGGTTGGGCCAGGCAAGAGCAGTAATGCAACGCCCTAAGCGACCCCGCAAGAGCCCGAATAGCAAGCTACCCATTGGACTCTCACCCATAAAAAATAAAGTTAATATCGTGTGACCCGATAGGGCCACATATCGAATATTAAACCGATAAGAACAGATACTACACTTGATCTTAGCCAAAAGGCCGAGAAAGGTATGCTTAATTCATTCTCGGGGCAGCCCTTTTATAATATGTTCAACCTCCTCCTTCTTCATGAGCAAGCAATGTGGGATAACAGCTGAGTTGAAAACTTTGTTCATTACTCTCCTAAACACAGAAAAACCTCCCTGTTTATGTAGGTTTCTCATCTACAAAACTGAACCACAACCATTCTTTTCATCATTTTTTGTTGAATACAAGAATAGTGTACTTTGTTTAGAAAGGGAAGCGATTAGATTCCTATTTTGACCAATATCTGTTTCTTTAAACTTCTTACATCTTGGATTGGGACAGAGAAGTTACCTTTGCAGCACAATCGCCGATGCTGAGAAGGTGTCTCAGGAGCAGCATGAGAAGCTCCTCCTTCAGATGAAGACCGACTCCTCAGGCAACGAGCACGGCAAAAGGTGACGTACTACACAGATTTTGACTATACTTCCTTGAAGAACAGTCAATAGCAGTGATATGAAACCTAACAGCATCAATTCTGCAGCCACAAAGGTATCAGTAGAAAAAGAAAAAGATCAAGAACCTAAATTAACAACATAACCCATTAATTCCTCAATAACTGTGGTATGGGCGGGGAATGGATAGGAGACAGACATAACATTTGAAAATAAAATTCACTAAGTGGCTGCCCCCAAAAATACCACCGACACGTATGGATATGCTAAAACAAAATATTATTGAAAAGCTAAAGCTAAAAAGAGGAATGGGGACAAAAAAGAAGAAAAAATTCTTATATAGACAAAAATTCGACAAAAAAGAAGAGTAAATTGCATTAAGGGTTCTTTGTCTCATTGGTAGATGAGGCATTGCTAGGTCACCTTCTTGTTACATGGTGTGACAATTATGATGCCAATTCGTTTGAAGCATATGGGATCTTACGCATATGAGCACGTTCCTCGACACTTTTAGGTGATTCCTTCTTAGATAGAAAATTATTGAACTTCTTCATTTAAAAAAAAACCATTAAACTTCCTTATTTAAAAAAACTCATTCAACTTTTTTCGTTAAAAAAGAAAACCATTCAACTTATTCATTGAAAAAAACCATTGAATTTCTTCATTTAAATTCAATTCATTTATGTTATATAACCTTTTAGAACTCCTATATACATGTTATTTTCTTAGAATATTTAATTTACTTTATTATGTAAGACTTTTAGAACTAATATATACATTAAATATACTTCATTAAAAAAAAAACTATTGAACTTCTTCATTAAAATGAAAATCATTTAACTTATTCATTGAAAAAAACCAATGAATTTCATCATTTAAATTCAATTCATTTATGTTACATAGCCTTTTAGAATTCCTATATACTTGTTATTTTCATAGAATATTAAATCTACTTTGTGATGGAAGACTTTTAGAATTCATATATACATTAAATCTACTTCATTAAAAAAGAAAACTATTGAACTTCTTTATTTAAAAAGAACTCAATCAACTTCTTTATTAAAAAAGAAAATCATTATACTTCTTCATTAAAAAAAAAACCCATTGAACTTCTTCATTTAAATTCAATTCATTTATATTTCATAGCCTTTTAGAATTCCTATGTACGTGTTATTTTCTTAGACTATTAAATCTACTTTATGATGAAAGACTTTTAGAATTCCTATATACATTAAATCTACTTCATTAAAAAAAGAAAACTATTGAACTTCTTCATTTAAAAAAAATCATTCAACTTCTTCATTTAAAAAGAACCAATGAACTTCTTCATTAAAAAAAAACTTTGTTTTGGGTTGGGATTTCTAAATGTGCAGAAAATGACTATTTTTTCACAATTTTTGCCTTGAAAACGACCTCACTGGATATCGGTCGATCTGTTTGGTCAACTGGATCACAGTACCCTCGTCAGAGCCCAAACTACTAGGACTATTTCGGATGATGAAAAAAAGGAATTGCGGTTGACCGTGCATAGAATCCCCTCGGCCCAGGAGCTAAGAGGTTGACCAACTTTGTCATATAGGTCAACCGGACTTTGTGTAAATGTTTATGTCACGATCTCGGATGACCACTATAAGAAAAAGCAGTTAAATAGCGACCGAATTTAGCAACCCGAAATAATAGGTCACCAAATTAACGACGGACTACCGACCATTCCGTCGCCAATCCGTCGGCCACATTGGTCCCGTTGACCAAATTGAAAGCGACTTCGTTTTGTTCACCATTAGCGACTTCGTTTTGTTCACCATTAACGACCTACTACCGGCGGACATTAGCGACCGTTTACCGAGCGAACAATATAACGACCGAATATAGACGAAAGTTAACGACCGTGTACCGACGGAACATATAACGACCGAATACCAACGAAATTTACCGACCGACTATCGACGCAATTTTGTGTGATATATTCTTGTGGTTAACGATTCGTGTTGTAATCTGTATTTTAGAGATGCCTTCAAAGAAGCCTATTCGAGCGTGCTTAGCATTTAGTATGACTGCTCACTCCCAACCAGGTTCATCATCGGACTTGAATTCTACTCCGCCATCTGCCCCGAGCCTGGTACGACACCTCCGTCACAGTCTGTCAATGTACAGTATCTCGGGATACGTCTGTGTCAGCACCGTCCACTGAGTCTGCGCCGGTAGGAGGCTTAGCAGCTCACCAGTCTGTTGTCCCAGAGACGGCGACTGATACCAGTACTGGTGGAGAGGCGATTGCACTAGATACTCGAATTCTCCCGCTGCCTACTTATGGCACGTAAGTTAATTTCAAACTTATCTCCTATATAAATCAAGTTAATTATAATTCTTATAATCATTATAATCTCTAATTAAATTTTATCGCGGCTATTATAGTTTTAGATTGAGTTCTATCTGTGCCTCCGCCATTACCGATATATTCTAATGGCGTTTCAAGGAGCATATAGCACCCTAAAGGATGTTCCCCTGGAAGAAGAAAATATGTGGTGGGATGAGTTCACGGTAAGTGTATTTGAAACTTTAATGAATTAGAAAATAAGTTTGAATTTACAAGTTTATCAATTTTAAATATCTAACATTATTTCAAAAAATAGAAAAGTTAACGATGGGCTCCTGAGCATGAGGAAGGCGTCAAGAGAGATTGGCGCACGATACTTAAGAGGAGACTCGGCGGTATCATGTGTGACGCGAGGAAAAAAGAACAAGAAGCCCAAATGGGTTTCGACATCGATTGGACCCAGGACTTTAAACGTATTGGGCAACTTTGGAATTTAAAGCCAAGTCTAAACATACATCAATAAACCGGAAGGAGGGAGAGGGCGAAAAAGGCCCCGATAGAAGCATACGGGCGGTTCCCTTAGTCACATTGAGCATCACGATAGAATGGTAATTGTATTATTTTTCAAAGTCATTAAAATTTTTGTGTTTTATTTACGTATTTAATGTTTTAAGGAATTTTGTAAACAGGAAAAGGAGGTCGGACGTTCATGTTGGAGTACATTTAATCTAAGGTGCGCCAATTCGATTGGGCGGGCCGGGCCGAGGTTGGATTGGGCCCTTAATCGGGTTGGGCCGACCAATATGATTGGGCCGACCAACCCATTTGGACCGACCTTATGGCTGGAAATAGAACCTTTATTTCCCAGCTTTTATCTCTTAATAAGGTGGTTGAAGTGGTGGAGAAAGTGGGGGAGGTTTCCTCCATGATCTCCCACTTCCCCTTTCACTCTCCCCTCGAAACCTTTGAATGACTAGGGGAAAATACTGATTTTTCCTAGCATTCTAAGTTAGTTTTCTCCAGCTTTTGGAAGCTTAGAGAAGAGAAAAAAGAGAGAACATTTAGTAAGAAAAGAAAAGACAACTTTTCAAATACTTGTTTTCTAGCTTAGGCTAATAGAAAAGAAGTAAGAAATATGTTTCTTCTTCTTCTAAGAGGTCATACATACATACTCCATCTTGAAGATTGTCTTCAAGACTTCTACAAGGCATTGGCTTGCACCAAGCGATAGAAGACCATCCCGGGAAGATCGAGTGGATCTTGGGAGAGACGGAGCTTGCGTTGGTGGCGTTCCGTTCGTGATACTGAAATCGTTTCAGCTATCCTAGCACTTCTAAAGGTATAATACTATCCTGTAGTCTTAGGTTCTTACTCGTGATAGATCCTATTAGAGGCGGAGTCGAGTTTATTTTCATTTGCATAAGCTGATTTTTGACCCGGTTATTCCTCTAACAGTGGCATCGAGCCACTCACGAGTACCCCTATAGACTTAATGTGTTATAGTATTCGAGTATGGATTATGAATCTATGTTTCGCATGCCTTAGGATTGCTAGAAATGTTGTATATCATGTATGACATGTTTTTCATCATTTTGTATGTATGATAAATGAGATTTTCCAGTTTTGAAGTTATTCAAAAATTGGAAAAATCTCATTTGTCTCGAGTTCGGATCAGCGAGAGGATGTTCGGTCGATCCGAGTTGGTCTTCGGTCGACCAGAAGTGTGCATTTGGTCAGCAGAAACTCTCTGTTTCTTTTCGGTCGACGAAGGGTTTGACCGATCGATCGAATCGAGAAAGAATATGAAATGTTCATTTTTTCTAGTTGCTCATGTTTCCATAAATTGTTATGTTAATTGAGCATGATGCATAGTAGTCGCCTTTACCCTGTTGTTTTATTTTATAATACGATCTGCGTATCGTGCCTATCTTTTTCTATCAAAAGTTTAATTTTCTTCTCATTAAATCCCCTCGAATGTAACTCAAGATTTCCTTAGAATTATGTAATATTCTAGATTAGGAGAAGGAACAGCTGTGATGAAGATTTGGAGGGAACCACACGAAGGTCAAGACGGTCTA
The DNA here is from genome assembly GCA_026122235.1 of Vinca minor. Taxonomy (NCBI): domain Eukaryota; kingdom Viridiplantae; phylum Streptophyta; class Magnoliopsida; order Gentianales; family Apocynaceae; genus Vinca; species Vinca minor. The sequence goes on along the minus strand of JAOCZM010000039.1, from coordinate 43,218 downwards.
GAATAGAGTATTTTCTTTTCACACCCTTAGGTGACTTCACGGTTTTTCCATTGGCTTGGAAAAAACCCGAATAGGGTATGGCGATTACTATTGCATTTTACTTTTATGTATTGGATGCATATGTATATAAGCATAAACTGTTTTATTTATGCTTTTCTAGTGAGATTGTTAAAAAAACAAAACCCCTCAATTAAATATTAATTAGTGCCATCCTTAGTTTGGCCCTCGTCAAGGCCTAGATCGACATTAGTATGGGACATGCCAAAGCTGTGCATACGTGTCTATCCGGGTGAGGCGCGAAGGATAAGTTGTGATATCCGCCGGCTAAAACTTTGGGTCCTAGTTAACTGGATTATCTCAATAAATGGATTGAGGTTCTAGAGGCAAAAGAGTTGAGAAAAGTGTATAATGATACGCTTGAATAAATGTTATTCACTCAACTAACCAAGAATTACATAATTTGATGTAATTGGCAAAGCGTTGCCTACCTAAATAACCAAGTTTTGGGCGATCAGCCAAAGGCGACTCGAGCGAGGTGAAATATGGATCTTGGCCCGCTAGAAAGTTAACGAACTTTCCGAGTTGATAATGAGGGTTATTCACTCGAAGAAAATAGTGGGAGAAATCATTAAAAAAGATAAAGACCTAATAATGATTTTTTACGGTACTTACTTTGCATATGTATTTTGTTGTAGAAAAATGGCAAATTCAAACCAAACACTATCATCGTGTTACTGTCCTTGAGAAGGACATATTAGAGGAGTTAACTTCCTCGGCTGGTTCGAGAACTTGAGAATCGTTCTCAAGCATGAATGAAAAGGCTGTATGTCTGGAGCGAGCCCTATTCTGCTATACCGGAGGCTCGCGCTCGGCCGCTGATAGAAGTGCTTATCGGAAGCATGTTAGTGATGCTTTAGATATGTCTAGCCTCATGCTTGTCACCATGAACTACGAGCTTGGGAAGCAACATGAGGACATGGGGGGCTTATGAGATCTTTGGCTCACTGAAGCAACTATATCGAGGGGCAAGCACGCCGGGAGAGATTTGATGTATCGAAATCTCTCTTTCGATGCAAAATGTACGAAGGAATGCCGGTAGGAACTCACGTTCTTAAGATGATAGGTTATGTTCGGAACCTTGAAAAAGCGGGATTTCCTTTGGGACAAGAGTCTGTCGACTGATTTGATCTTGCAATCGTTGCACGAAACATACAGATCGGTTCATTACGAATTATCACATGAATGAAATTGACAAGCCATTACTGAGTTGTTGAACATGCTTTGAGGATTGCCGAGAAGGAAATAGGCAAGTCCAAGCCCAACACCATGCTTGATGGTGCAAAAGGGTAAAGGCAAAGGTTTTGTGAGATCCAAAGGCAAACCGAAAGGTAAGCGAAGGGCAAGCAAACCACTTTAACAATGCCTTTGAAACCTAAGGGTGGTGTAGCCAAGGACTCTATCTGTCATCACTGTGGTGAGAAGGGTCACTGGAAAAGGATCTGCAAAAGCTATCTTGCAGGGAAAAGGCTGGAAAAGGAGAAAGCAAATGTTGTTTCGGGCTCAGGTATTTATGTTGTAGATATTAATATGATTGATATCAATTTAAATACAACTACTTCTTGGGTATTTGATACCGGATGTGGTTCTCACATTTGTACTAATGTGCAGGGACTGCAAAGGAGTAGAGAGTTGGCAAAGGGTGAAGTGGAACTACGAGTTGGCAGCGAGCACGTGTTGCGGCTCTAGCTGTAGGGACTTGTACTTTTACTTTTCCTTTAGGGCTTGTTTTGGGTTTAGAAAACTGTTTACATGTACCTAGTTTAATTAAGAATATTATTTCGGTTTCTTGTTTGGACAAGAAAGGTTTTGAATTTCGATCAAAAACCAACGATTGTCGTTATTTACGGATAATATGTTTTATGCAAGCGCCTCTTTGATTAATGGTCTATATGTTTTAGATCTTGGTATGCCAATTTTAAATATAAATACCAAAAGGATTAAGACTAATGATTCTAATCAGACATACCTCTCGGCATTGTCGCTTAGGCCACATAAGCGAAGACCGCATATCCAAACTCCATAAAGATGGTCTATTGGAATCATTTGACTTGAGTCTTATGATCGATGCGAATCTTGTTTGTTGGATAAGATGACAACATCACCTTTTACTAAGCTAGGTGAGAGAGCCGATGCTTTATTAGGACTAATACATAGTGATTTATGTGGCCCTTTTTGTTAGAGGAATAACTGGGTCATACACATAAGCGCAGCGGAAATAACTTTGACCCGCCTCTATCAGGATCTTTCACGAGTAAGTACCTACGACTATGGGATAGTGTTTTACCTTATATGGATGCTAGAATGGCTGAAACTCTTTCAGCGGTTTGTTGTAGCGAGACGGAACACCACGCTTGCAGAGCTCAGTCTCTTCAGGTATCCGCTCGATCTTCAGGAGATGGTCTTCTCTGCTTGGTGCTAGCCAACGCCTTGTAGAAGCTTTGAAGACACTCTTCAATGGATGGAGTATGAACGACCTTTTCAAGAACAAGAAACAAGCTTTCTAACTTCTTTTCTATTAGCAAAAATGCAAGAAAAAAGTCCAGAAATTTGTCTTGTCTTTTTCTCTCTAAAACTCACTTTTTCTCTCCTTTCTCTTTAGCTTCAAAAGGCTGGAGAAAACTGATTAGAATGATAGGAAAAAATCTGAATTTTTTCCTCTAGTCTATCAAGAGAGAGTGGGGTGAGATAATGGGGGAAGTGGGAGATCATGGAGAGAATTACTCCTCCACTCTCTCCACCACTTCAACCACCATCAAGAGGGCTGAATTTATGTCTAACATTCCAGCCATAAGGTCGGTCCAAGCGGGTCGGTCGGCCCAATCACATTGGTCGGCCCAACCCGATTAAGGGCCCAATCAATCCCGGCCCAGGCCCGGGCCCACTATCGAATTGGCGCACCTTAGATTAAATGTACTCCAACAAGCCCGATCCGGTTGATCTATGAGTGCGACCCAAGAGGTATCTATGATGTTGGCAGTGACATCATATGTCACGAGGTAATGAGAGGTATCTAGCAACGCATCATTACCCCCGATTCATAAATATCACGGTGATTTATCATAATCACAACATTTGACATTTGTAGTTAAATCCTTTTTGTCCTTGATATCTAGATTGAACACAAGTCATGGAAAAGTTACACTTGTATTGTCCAATCTTTTAGTTTCTTGATTCGCGAGTAGACTAATCAAATGACATCAATATCATATCTTGATTCACTTGTTCATGGCCATGAATTAGTCGAGACTCCATCAAGGGGCCCAAGATATCGCTCACTGCTATATAGGAGGGACAAATCCTTTCTGCATCCCACTCATCACGAACAAGATTCGTGATATACCCAATAAATGCCTTTATTGCTCACCCCGATTTACGGATAGCGTTTAACATTATCAAAGCATAACACTAGCCATGCAAGAACTCTTGTGAGACCTCAAGTCGAAGGATCTCATATACAACCCAGTCAAAATTTTTGAGAAACACCGTTGACTATTATATAACAACCCGTGGTGTGTTTCTCATGTCGAGTACTGTCGAGTATAATGATTCTCTAATCATATATACCTATGTGACGATCCGATATCTTATATCAATCACTTTGCACATACTAGTCTTGCGCATTATTATTGTCCTCGAAGATTCCAAAATAATGTTCGACTAGGGGACGTTTGAGAATAGTATCTCATAACAATTATAAATACTATTCTAAGGACATATTATTTATTTATGTTGTTAAGAACGCAGAAACATAATGAATAATCTTGGAATTAATTGCCTTTTATTCATCAAAATGAAAATTACATTAAATACGGTACAATAATCTCCCACTTGCACTAAAGACCCAAATTACAATAAATGGTCTTTAGGGCATACTAATATTTGTCTCTAAAGATCGAGTCCTCCCGGGATATCGGATACCCGTGGAGCTAGTGTGACGATCATGCTGTCTGCTGCTGACGGTGGCTTCGTCGGTGGATCGGCGACATTGTGCTGCGAATCTACTCTACATATATGCACATCACCTCTCTCTATAATCTCGCGGATTAGGTGAAATCGCCGTAGTACATGTTTGGACCTCGCGGTGAGATCTAGGTTCCCTAGATTGTGAAATAGCCCCATTGTTGTCACAATAGAGGTCTATCGGGTTCGCAATACTAGGAACCACATCGAGGTCGGAAATAAATTTCTGATCAGCTGCCTCCTTACACTGCTTCACAAGCTGCTATGTACTCGGCCTCTGTCGTAGAATGCTGCTATGGTTGATTGCTTTGAAGCTGCGCTGACTCACGGCACCTCCATTCAAGTTAAACACATATCCCAGGTGCGATCGGAAATCATCTCTGTCGGTTTGGAAACTAGCATCGGTGTAACCCGATTTACAGCGAGCTCATCCGCCCCTCCATAAATCAAGAATGTATCCTTAGTCCTTCGTAAGTACTTGAGGATATTCTTGGTCGAGATCGAGTGGCGTTCACCGTAATTAGGCGGTATCTGCTCGTAATGCTTAAAGCAAAGCGAGACATGCAGGGCGAGTACATATCATGGCGTACATGATTGATCCTATGGCGAAGCATAAGGAATCTCTTTCATGCGTTCTAATTCGGCGGGCATTTTTAGAACACTTTGTTCCTTGACGAGAACAGTACCATGTGCCATAGGACAAAGTCCTTTCTTAGACTCTTGCATGCTAAACCGCTTTAGCACCTTGTCTATATATGTACTCGACTTAGGCCAATGAGTCTCTGGATCTATCTCTATAGATCTTGACTCCCCAGAATATAGTCGGCTCGCCTAAGTCTTTCATAGAGAAACACGTACTCAACCAAGCCTTTACAGGACTTTAAGGTTGGTATGTCGTTTCCAATGAGTAGTATGTCATCTACATACAAAACCCGGGAATACAATTGAGCTCCCACTAACCTTTTTTGTAAACACAAGGCTCATCCTCATTTCTAATGAAGCCAAACTCACGGACGGCATCATTAAAAGCGGATGTTCGGCTTGAGAAGCTTTGCTTGAGTCCATAAATGGATCTCTGAAGCTTACATACTTTTCGGCATTCTGCGGAGTGACAAAACCTTGGTGTGTCATATACACATCCTCATCAAGTTTTCCATTAAGGAAGCGGTTTTGACATCCATTTGCGGGTTACGTAGTCATAGTATGCTGCGATAGCAAGCAAAATCCGAATGGATTTGAACATAACTACGGGGAAAAAGTCTCATCATAGTCGATACCATGAATTTGTTTGAAACCTTTCGCGACCGGTCGCCCCTTATGCGTTTGTACATTCCACTTCCATGTCGGTTTTAATCTTAAAAACCCATTTGCACCCTATGGGAGTTACCCCTCGAGTGGATCAACCAAGATCCGGACTTGGTTTGTGTACATGGAGTCCATTTCGAGATCTCATGGCCTCAAGCCATTTCTCGAGAATACGGGCTATTAATTGCTGTTTGTAGGTTGAAGGTTCATCGTGATCCACAAACATAACATCACCATGTTACTGTTATGAAAAATCCAAATTTTTCAGGAGGTGGACGACGAACTCTACCGGACCTACGCAATTCTTGTGTTTCTTGAGTAGTCTTTGTTTGCTAGCTTTGTTTGTGGCATTTCTTTGCACAACAACTTGTGGAGTCTGTTCAATTTCCATCTCATCATTAGTGCTAGTTTGAGAGTGCGGAACTTCGATGAAGTTCTACGCTACTCCCACTTGTGTTTCTAGAAACAAATTCTTTTTCTAGAAAGACTCCCGTGCTGAGCAACAAACACTTTGTTCTCGTTAGGGATATAAAAAGTAGTATCCTTTAGTTTCCTTAGGATAACCTACAAATATGCACTTTTCAGATTTGGAGCCGGCTTATCGGAAAGGTGGCGTTTCTAAGCGCTTCACAGCCCCCAAATCTTGAGGAAAGACAAAGCTGGGGACGCTTCCCGAGTCCATAACTCGTATGGTGTCTTTGCAAGCTGATTTAGATGGAGCAGCGGTTAAGTGTTAAAGCTGCTTTGTCTCTAGTGCGTGTCCCCAAAAGGAATTGGGCGGGGCTCGTGTGACTCATCATAGAGCGAACCATATCTAATAAGGTTACTGTTCCTCCTTTCGAATACACCATTCCATTGTGGAGTAGTTTGGAGGAGAAAGTTGTGAAAGCGATTCCACAAGCTTTTAGATAGTCACAGAATTCTTGACTCAAGTATTCTCCTCCTCGATCGGATCGAAGAATCTTAATACTCTTGCCAAGTTGGTTTTCTACTTCAAGTTTAAACTCTTTAAACTTAGCAAATGCTTCGGTTTGTGTTTCATCAAGAACACATATCCATACCTACTTGAAGTCATCGGTAAAGGTAATGAAGTAGAGGTAACCACCCCCTTGCATGTATATTAAAAGGGCCACATACATCACTATGTATTAGTCCTAATAAATCATCGGCTCTCTCACCTAGCTTAGTGAAAGGTGATGCTTTGTCATCTTACCCAATAAACAAGATTCGCATCGATCATAAGACTCGAAGTCAAATGATTCTAATAGCCCGTCTTTATGGAGTTTGGATATGCGATCTTCGTTTATGTGGCCTAAGCGACAATGCAGGGTATGTCGGATTAGAATCATTAGTCTTAATCCTTTTTGGTATTTATGTTTAAAATTGGCATATCAAGGTCTAAAATATATAGACCATTAATTAAAGAAGCGCTTGCATAAAACATATTATCCAGAAATAACGACAATCGTTGGTTTTTGATCGAAATCTCAAAACCGTTCTTGTCAAACAAGAAAGCTGAAATAATATTTTTAATTAAACTAGGTACATAGAAAGCAGTTTTCTAAACCTAAAACAAGCCACTGAAGGCAAAGTAAAAGTACAAGTCCCTACGGCTAGAGATGCATGACACGTGCTCAGTTGCCTACTCGTAGTTCCACTTCACCCTTTGCCAACTCTCTACTCCTTTGCGGTCCACTGCACATTAGTACAAATGTGAGAACCACATCCGGTATCAAATACCCAGAAGTAGTTGTATTTAAATTGATATCAATCATATTAACATCAATAACATAAATACACGAGCAGAAGCAACAATTGCCTTCTCGCTTTTCCGACCTTTTTTGTTGCAAGATAGCTCTTGCGGTTCCTTTTCAGTGACCCTTCTCACCACGGTGATGACATATAGAGTCCTTGGCTACACCACCCCTTAGGTTTCGAGTGCATTGTTGAAAGTGGTTTGCTTGCCCTTGGGCTTACGCTTTCGGTTTGCCTTTGGATCTCACAAAACCTTTGCCTTTGCCACTTTTGCACCATCGGTATGGTGTTGGGCTTGGACTTGCCTATTTCCTTCTCGGCGAGTCCTTAGCATATTCAACAACTCGAGGCAATGGCTTGTCAATTTCATTCATATGATAATTTAGAATGAGCTGGTTTGAATGATTCGAGCAGCGATTGCAAGATCAAATCGGTCGGCGACTCTTGTCCCCGAAAGAAACCCCGAGTTTTTCAAGGTTTTGAACATAACCTATCATCTTAAGAACGTGAGTTCCTCTCGGCATTCCCTCGGACATTTTTGCCTTTGAAAGAGATTTTGACACATCGAATCTCTCTGGCGCGCTTGTCCACGATATAGTTGCTTCGGATGAGCCGGCGTCTCATAAGCCCCCCGTGTCCTCATGTTGCTTACGAAGCTCGAGTTCATGGTGACAAGCATGAGGCTAGACACATCTAAAGCATCACTAACATGCTTCGATAAGCGATCCCTATCAGCGGCCGAAGCGCGAGCCTCGCAGTATAGCGAGGGAATAGAGTCATTCCCAGAGACATACTGACTTTCTTTCATGCTTGAGAGCGATTCTCAAGTTCTGAACCCGATCGAGGAAGTTAACTCCCTCTAATTTGTCCTTCTCAAGGGACAGACGCGATGATAGTGTTTGGTTTGAATTTGCCATTTTTCTACAACAAAAATATGCATATACAAAAGTAAGTACCGATTAAAATCATTATTAGGTCTTTATCTTTTAATGATTTCTCCCACTATTTTCTTCGAGTGAATAACCCTCAATATCAACTCGGAAAGTTCGTTAACTTTCTAGCGGGCCAAGATCCATATTTCACCTCGTTACGAGTCGACTTTGGGCTGATCGCCCAAAACTTGGTTATTTAGGTAGGCAACGTTTGCCAATTACATCAAATTATGTAATTCTTGGTTAGTTGAGTGAATAACATTTATTCAAGCGTATCATTATACACTTTTCTCAACTCTTTTGCCTCTAGAACCTCAATCCATTTATTGAGATAATCCAGTTAACTAGGACCCAAAGTTTTAGCCGGCGGATATCACAACTTATCCTTCGCGCCTCACCCGGATAGACACGTATGCACAGCTTTGGCATGTCCCATACTAATGTCGATCTAGGCCTTGACGAGGGCCAAACTAAGGATGGCACTAATTAATATTTAATTGAGGGGTTTTGTTTTTTTAACAATCTCACTAGAAAAGCATAAATAAAACAGTTTATGCTTATATACATATGCATCCAATACATAAAAGTAAAATGCAATAGTAATCGCCAAGATCCTATTCGGTTTTTCCAAGCCAATGGAAAAACCGTGAAGTCAATCTAAGGTGTGAAAAGAAAAAACATCTATTCTACACAGTCTTGACCTTCGGGTTGGTTGCCTCCATATCTTCATCATCTCAGTTTGTACCTTCTCCTAATCTAGAATTACAAAATTTCTAAGGAAACCTCGAGTTACATTCGAGGGGATATTCAAAGGAAAAAATTACAACTTTTGATATTTAAAAGGCACGATACGCGAGATCGTATTATAAAATAAAACCAACGGGGGTAAAGGCGATTACTATGCATCATGCTCAATTAACATAACAACTTATGAAAAATAATGAGCAAAAGCGAGTAAAATGAACATTTCATATTACGCACGGGTTCGGTTGACCGGCCACCAAGCTCGGTCGGCCAGAAAAAATCTGAGAGTACTCGGTCGACCAAGCGAGCGCTCGGTCGACCGAAGACCAACTCGGATCGAACCTAATACCATTTAGCTCTTGTCTTGCCTCGATCGACCCGAAGATGAGTCGGTCGACCGAAGTAGCAATCGAGAGTTTTTCCGGCTTTTGAATGACTTCAAAAATGGAAATTCTCAACAGAATATACTTACAAAAAGGCTGGAAAAGCATGTCATACATGGTTTTAACAACATTTCTAGCAATCCTAAGGCATACATAACATAGATTCAAAATCTATAAAACACTATAGCACATTAAAGTCAATAGGGTACTCGTGAGTGGCTACGATACCCTTTGTTAGAGGAATAACCGGGTCATACACATAAGCGCAGCGAAATAACTTTGACCCGCCTCTATCGGGATCTTTCACGAGTAAGTACCTACGACTATGGGATAGTGTTTTACCTTATATGGATGCTAGAATGGCTGAAAGCAGCTTTTAGCGGTTTGTTGTAATGAGACGGAACACCACGCTTGCGAGGCTCCAGTCTCTTCGGTATCCGCTCGATCTTAGGAGATGGTCTTCTCTTGCTTGGTGCTAGCCAACGCCTTGTAGAAGCTTTGAAGACACTCTTCAATGGATGGAGTATGAGCGACCTTTTCAAGAACAAGAAACAAGCTTTCTAACTTCTTTTCTATTAGCAAAAATGCAAGAAAAAAGTCCAGGAAATTTGTCTTGTCTTTTTCTCTCTAAAACTCACTTTTTCTCTCCTTTCTCTTAGCTTCAAAAGGCTGGAGAAAACTGATTAGAATGATAGGAAAAAATCTGAATTTTTCCTCTAGTCTATCAAGAGAGAGTGGGGGTGAGATAATGGGGGAAGTGGGAGATCATGGAGAGAATTACTCCTCCACTCTCTCACCACTTCAACCACCGTCAAGAGGGCTGAATTTATGTCTAACATTCCAGCCATAAGGTCGGTCCAAGCGGGTCGGTCGGCCCAATCATATTGGTCGGCCCCGACCCGATTAAGGGCCCAATCCAATCCGGCCCGGCCCAGTCGATCAATTGGCGCACCTTAGATTAAATGTACTCCAACACTTTTAATATACATGCGAGGGGTGGTTACCTCTACTTCATTACCTTTCTTGATGACTTCGGTAGGGTATGGATATGTGTTCTCAGAAGCATTTGCTAAGTTTAAAGAGTTTAAACTAGAAGTAGAACACCAACTTGGCAAGAGTATTAAGGTTCTTCGATCGATCGAGGAGGAGAATACTTGAGTCAAGAATTACGTGACTATATAAAAGCTCGTGGAATCGTTTCACAACTTTCTCCTCCCGACTAGTCCACAATGGAATGGTGTATACGAAAGGAGGAACAAAACCTTATTAGATATGGTTCGTTCTATGATGAGTCACACGAGCACTGCCCCGATTCCTTTTGGAGACACGCACTAGAGGCAGCGGCTTTAACACTTAACCGCGTTCCATCTAAATCGATTGCAAAGACGCCATACGAGTTATGGGTAGAAGCGTCGGTTTGTCTTTCCTCAAGATTTGGGGCTGTGAAGCTTTGTAAAGCGCTCGGCTTCGATAAGTGGCTCCAAAATCTGAAAAGTGCATATTTGTAGGTTATCCTAAGGAAACTAAAGGATACTACTTTTATATCCCTAACGAGAACAAAGTGTTTGTTGCTCGCTACGGGAGTCTTTCTAGAAAAAGAATTTGTTTCTAGAAACACGAGTGGGAGTAGCGTAGAACTTCTTGAAGTTCCAGGACTCTCAAACTAGCACTAATGATGAGATGGAAATTGAACAGACTCCACAAGTTGTTGTGCGGCGGAGTGCCACAAAGCAGTTGTCCGGCCCAGCGCTGATTCAAGAAACACAAGAATTGCGTAGAGTGCAGTAGAGTTCAGTCGCCCACCTCCGAAAAAAAATTTGGATTTTTTCATAACGGAACATGGTGATGTTATGTTTGTGGATCACGATGAACCTTCAACCTACAAAGCAGGCAATTAATAGCGGATTCGAGAAATGGCTTGAGGCCATGAGATCACGAAATGGACTCCATGTATACAAACCAAGTCTGGATCTTGGTTGATCCACTGAAGGGGTAACTCCCATAGGGGTGCAAATGGGTTTTTAAGATTAAAACCGACATGGAAGGGAATGTACAAACATACAAGGGGCGACTGGTAGCGAAAGGTTTCAAACAAGTTCATGGTATTGACTATGACGAGACCTTTTCCCCCCTGTAGTTATGTTCAAGTCCATTCGGATTTTTCTTGCTATTGCGGCTTACTATGACTATGAAATCGGCAAATGGATGTCAAAACCGCTTTCCTTAATGGAAAACTTGAAGAGGATGTGTATATGACACGGCTGAAGGTTTTGTCACTCCGAGAGAATCTTTGGAAAAGTATGTAAGCTTGAGAGATCCATTTATGGACTCAAGCGAGGCTTCTCGAAAAGTTTGGAACATCCGTTTTAATGATGCCGTCAGTGAGTTTGGCTTCATTAGAAATGAGGATGAGCCTTGTGTTTACAAGAAGGTTAGTGGGAGCTCAATCGTATTCCTGGTTTTGTATGTAGATGACGTACTACTCATTGGAAGCGACATACCAACCTTAAAAGTCCGTCAAGGCTTGGTTGAGTACGTGTTTCTCTATGAAAAACTTAGGCGATGTCGACTATATTACAGGGAGTCAAGATCTATAGAGATAGATCCGGGAGACTCATTGGCCTAAGTCGAGTACATATATAGACAAGGTGCTAAAGCGGTTTAGCATGCAAGAGTCTAAGAAGGGCCTTTGTCCTATGGCACATGAGTGCTTGTGCAGTCGAACAAACAGGTGTTCTAAAATGCCCTGCCGAATTAGAAACGCATGAAAGAGATCCCTTATGCTTACGCCATAGGATCCATCATGTACGCCATGTTATGTACTCGCCCAAATGTCTCGTTTGCCTTAAGCGTTACGAGCGAGATACCCGGGTCTAATTACGGTGAGCGTCACTAGATCTCGAGTCAAGAATATCCTCAAGTACTTACGAAGGACTAAGGATACATTCTTGATTTATGGAGGGCGGATGAGCTCGTTGTAAGTGGTTCAACCGATGCTAGTTTCCAAACCGACGAGAGATGATTTCCGATCGCAATCGGGATATGTGTTTAACTTGAATGGAGGTCTTGTGGTGGCGCTGATTCAAAGCAATCAACCATCGCAAATTCTACGACAGAGGCGAGTACATAGCAGTTTGTGAAGCAGCTAAGGAAGCAGTTTGGATAAGGAAATTTATTTCTGACATCGATGTGGTTCCTAGTATTGCGAACCCGATAGACCTCTATTGTGACAATAATGGGGCTATTTCCCAATCTAGGGAACCTAGATCTCACCAGAGGTCCAAACATGTACTACGGCGATTTCACCTAATCCGTGAGATTATAGAGAGAGGTGATGTGCATATATGTAGAAGTAGATTCGGCGACCAATGTCGCCGATCCATCGACGAAGCCACTTGTCGCGGCAGCGGCATGATCGTCACACTAGCTCCATGGGTATCCGATATCTGGAGGGCTGATCTTTAGAGACAGTCATTAGTATGCCCTAAAGACCATTTATTGTAATTTGGGTCTTTAGTGCAAGTGGGAGATTATTGTAACCGTATTTATCTAATTTTCATTTTGATGAATAAAAAGGCATTAATTCCAGTATTATTCATTATGTTTATGCGTTCTTAACAACATAAATAAATAATATGTCCTTAGAATAGTATTCATAATTGATTGTTAAGAGATACTATTCTGAAACGTCCCTAGTCGAACATTATTATGGAATCTTTGAGGACAATAATAATGCGTAAGACAAGTATGCGCAGTGATTGATATAAGATATCGGATCGTCACATGGGTAAATATGATTAGAGAATCATTATACTGGACAGACCCGACATGAGAAACACACCATGGGTTGTTATATAATAGTCAACGATGTTTCTCAAGTATATGAGATCCTTCGACTTGAGGTCTCACAAGAGTTCTTGCATGGCTAGTGTTATGCTTTGATAATGTTAAACGCTATCCGTACAGGGGTGAGCAATAAAGGCATTTATTGGGTATATCACGAATCTTGTTCAGGATGAGTGGGATGCAGAAAGGATTTGTCCCTCCTATATAGCAGGAGCGATATCTTGGGCCCCTTGATGGAGTCTGACTAATTCATGGCCATGAACAAATGAATCAGTATATGATATTGTTGTCATTTGATTAGTCTACTTGCGAATCAAGAAACTAAAAGATTGGACAATACAAGTGTGACTTTTCCATGACTTGTGTTCAATCTAGATATCAAGGACAAAAGGATTTAACTACTAGAATCAAATGTTGTGATTATGATAAATCACCAGAAATTTATGAATTGGGGGTAATGATGCGTTGCTAGATACCTCTCATTACCTGTGACATATGATGTCACGGCCAACATCATAGATACCTCTTGGGTCGCACTCATAGATCAACTGGATTGGGCTTGTTGGAGTACATTTAATCTAAGGTGCGCCAATTCGATTGGGCCGGGCCGGGCTTCGGGCCAGGCCGGGCCGAGATTGGGTTGGGCCGACCAACCCATTTGGACCGACCTTATGGCTGGAAATAGAACCTTTATTTCCGAGCTTTTATCTCTTAATAAGGTGGTTGAAGTGGTGGAGAAAGTGGGGGAGTGGTTTCCTCCATGATCTCCCACTTCCCTCTTTCACTCTCCCCTCAAACCTTTGAATGACTAGGGGAAAATACTGATTTTTCCTAGCATTCTAAGTTAGTTTTCTCCAGCTTTTGGAAGCTTAGAGAAGAGAGAAAAAGAGAGAACATTTAGTAAGAAAAGAAAAGACAACTTTTCAAATACTTGTTTTCTAGCTTAGGCTAATATAAAAGAAGAAATATGTTTCTTGTTCTTCTAAGAGGTCATGCATACATACTCCATCTTGAAGATTGTCTTCAAGACTTCTACAAGGCGTTGGCTAGCACCAAGCAGTAGAAGACCATCCCCGGAAGATCGAGTGGATACTGGGAGAGACGGAGCCTGCGTTGGTGGCGTTCCGTTCGTGATACTGAAATCGTTTCAGCTATCCTAGCACTTCTAAAGGTATAATACTATCCCGTAGTCTTAGGTTCTTACTCATGATAGATCCTATTAGAGGCGGGTCAGTTTATTTTCCGCTACATAACTGATTTTGACTCGGTTATTCCTCTAACAGTTCAATCCCATTTCCATAAAGCTACGATTGGACGCATCAATACCATGCCGGCCCGAAGAAATGGGAATATGTTGATGACGATTCTACACACTTATCTGTAAGTTTTTCATTTACTGATTCCCTGTTTTTAGATTAGTTATTTACTTGCATTTATCTGTAACCTTACATTTTATTTGACAGGGGGTGTTCCATTCCGTTTATAATGACGCATGACCCAAAGCTACTCAAGCGAGCCGACCTCCTCCCGATTTTTCCGACTCGGGGACTCGGTTCCCTTCTCCGATGTGGTTAAGGCAATGAGGGGAGGTAGCAAGTCGATCTCTCATTCAAAAATGGAGCGAAGGCTGGAAGAAGAAATTTGAAGACAAAGAAAGAGAATATGCGCGGAGGGAAAAAGAAGAGAAATAAGCCATTAGATAGTACCTTATTTGATGTGTTATCAAATAAAGACACTATATTAAGTCACTACGAGCTAGAAGCTAAATTGAACAATTTAGATAACGATGAGTTAGAATCGAGACTTGTACAATGTTCCCTTAGTTTGTAGATGATGTATTGGGCGATCAATAGATATTATAGTTTATTTTGTATATTATTCAACTTTTGTTATGTTTTTTTGGGTATAATATTGAACTAGTTAAGTTTTTACTGTTGAATTGTGGCGGGTGTATAATGAGTAATAAACATACTATTTACGGAATACTTTGGATTTTTAACGACCCAGAATGGCGACGGACTAGCCACCTTACTTAGGGTATAGGGTTAGGGTTTTGTGACGGAATAGCGACTGAATGTATACAACGACGTCGTTTTACCAATATCGGTCGCTATTCAGTCGCTGGTTTGCACGGGGCGACCGAATAGCAACCGAAGTCTTCATATCGGTCGCAAAGCCATCTCTACTCGTAATGTAGTTAAAATTTGAATAAATGTTTATTAATTAATAAAAAAATAACTACTAAAATATTCATACTAGTTATTATTCTCATTTTGAAAAAAATAATTACTAAAATGTTTCTATATATCCATTTGAAAAAGAACTCCGCCATTTTTTAAAAAGAAAGTGTCCTGGTAGCGACCGACTACCGACCCATTTAACAATCATTGTACCTGGACCACAAAATCCAAAACACAAGATTGATGTGTACTTGCAGCCTCTCATCGATAAATTGAATCAGTTGTGGGGTGAAGGTGCAAAAACTTATGACATCTCCAAAAAGAAAATTTTAAACTGAGGGCTTCATTACTTTGGACAATTAGTGATTTCCCAGCATATGGAATGTTGAGTGGATGGAGTACAGCTGGCATTCACGCTTGTCCATATTGTATGGAGAAAACACAAGCGTTCCATTTGCAGGCTGGCGGGAAACAATCGTGGTTTGATTGCCACAGATGCTTCTTGTCACCCTGATCATCCTTTTTAGGAGATATGCAAAAGGGATTACGAAAGGACGAGGCGACGGGGAGAGAGTAGACCCTCCATCTCGCTTTGATTTGGTGATGAAATGTGGTTTAGAGTTAGAAATTATCCAAAAATTACCGATACAGCTGAAGAGATTGGTAAAGAGCAAGGCAGGGGTCGAGATCACAGTTTGGCCAAACGTAGCATATTTTGGGACTTACCTTATTGCCGGACACTTTTGATAAGACACAACATTGATGTCATGCATAGTGAAAAAAAATGTGTTTGATAACGTCTTTAACACCGTGTTTGGCGTGAAGGGTAAAACTAAGGAAAATGTTAAGGCTAGAGCGGATGTTGAAAAGCATTGCGATCGGCGAATTGAATATTAAACACGATGGTCGTGGTATAGCAGCAACGAAGGCATGTTTCACTCTTACCAAGGCACAAAAAGAGATGGTTTTGCAGTGGGTTAAAGAATTAAGGCTCCCAGATGGATATCCATCGAATTTGACGTGATGCGTTGATATGAAAGAGTTGAGAATGTCTAGAATGAAGAGTCGCGATTGTCATGTATTCATGGAGAGACTTATCCTTATAGTACTCATAGAAGTACTACCGGCAAATGTTTGGGGACCCTTGGTTGAACTTAGTCTGTTCTATAGAGATCTGTGTTCCCCCAAAGTTGAGTGTGGCGCATATGCAAGAATTGGAGGACACTATCGCTATTTTATTGTGCAAGTTAGAGAGAATATTTCCTCCGGGATTTTTTTGAAGTGATGGAACACTTGCCGATTCACCTTCCGTACGAAGCAAATGTTGGTGGCCCGGTACAGTTTAGGTGGATGTACCCGTTCAAGAGGTAACAACCAATGTCTTTATGATCTCAACTTCACTTTTTTTCATGTACGTATTTACAATATGATTAACTACTTATGCTTTAATTAGATACCTGCACCATCTAAAAAATAAGATATAAAACAAAGCCAGAGTTGAGGGGTCAATTTGCAATGCATACTTGGTCGAAGAAGCTGCTACATTATTTAGCTATTATTTCGAACCCCACGTGAAAACGAAAGTTACAACCATTGGGCGAAATGATGGTGAAGACGAGACAAGTGGACCAAATGTATTATCAATTTGCAACTTACCTGGAAGATCATTTGGAAAAAAAGAAAATATTTTATTATCTGATAAAGATTATAAAACAGCCATGAATTATATGCTTATGAATTGTGAAGAGGTCGAACCATACCTTCAGTAAGTAAACCCATCTATTGCTTCATTTTTGTTATATTGTCAATTAATTTGTATGTAAACCCAAATAATAATATTGTCATTTAATTTGTAACTCAGGAAATTTGTCAGTGAAGTACATCACCAAACTCCGCAGATAACGGAGGAAGAACTTCAAAGCCGGGTTTATAATGATGGTGCATCCTCAATATAAACTTGTAGAAATCCATAGGAAAAGAACGTACCAGGGTTACGATCCATTTGTATTTGCTTCCCAATGTCAACAAGTCTACTACACACCTTATCCGGGTAGTAAGAAAACATCTATGGCTAATTGGTGGGCTGTTTGTCGTTCCAAACCACGTCTTGTTGATGTATCCTTTACAAGTTATGTTCTGTACAAGTTATGCAAGTTATGAACTCTTATGTTATCTTTTCAAGTGTTTTATGAATGATTTCTAGATGTTTTCAGGTTATTACAAGTCAAAGATATATTTTCATATGATTTGGGAAACAATGAATAGTTTTGAAGTCTCTTTTGGTCCTTCATCCCAAGGGCGATCGATTCTTACTATGCTAGTGTGGCGTATAATATTATCTTTTTATGTTTTGTAGATGATGTTGATGAGGAGACTTGGGACTGTGAGCACGACAAGTAGAACCTAATGGAGTAATGTTGATGTAATAGAATAGTCAACATTTCTTTAAGTCGAACAACTTAGTATTAAGTTATGTAATTTATGATGATGACGATGTTTTAATAAAGTTTAAGTTATTCTGTTATATTTATGGCTTAGAAGAGTAAATTCTGTTAAGGGTTCTTTGTCCAATTGGTAGATGAGGCATTGCTAGGTCACCTTCTGCATATGAGCATGTTCCTCAACACTTTTAGGTGATTCCTTCTTAGATAGTTTGTAGTGGCTGCCCAATGTAACACTCATTGGTTTCGCATCCTGCATATTGAACATTTTCAGAACCTTCTTGATATAATCAACTTGTGACAGATACAACTTTCCTGCAGCCTTATCTCCAATAATCCGCATACCCAGCATTTGCTTAGCCTCTCTAAAGTCTATCATAACAAATCGTTCGGACAATTGCCACTTCGACTTACTCACTTCTTGAGCACTAGAACCGTCTATCAACATGTCATCAACATATAACAACAAAACGATATAAGCATCTCCAAACCTCTTGAAGTAGCAACAATGGTCAGCCACGCATCTGGTGAAGCCGATCTCAAGCATGAATGCATCAAACTTCTTATACCACTTTCTTGGAGCAATGTTTCAGACCATACACGCTCTTTTCAATTTATAAATGAGCTCAATGTTACCCTATGCAATGTATCCTTCTGGTTGCATCATGTATATTTCTTTCTCCAAATCACCATGAAGAAGATTGTTTTTTCATCCATATGTTCTAACATTAAGTTCTCTGCAACAACTATACTCAAAACCAACATAATAGTTGCTAGTTTTACAACAGGAGTATTTCTGATGAAAACCCTTGACAACCACTATTGTTTTGTAACACTCGCTTGCATCCATCTCCAATTTAGTTCTGAAGACCCATTTACAATGTAGTGCCTTCTTTCCCTTTGGGAGAGTAACTTGTTCCCAAGTATCATTAGACAATAGTGAATTCATCTCATCATCCGTTGCAAACTTCCACTTGCCTCCTCCATCACTTCGTATAGCCTGTGCATAACACTCAAGTTCACCCCTATCAGTCCACAAAAGATACTTATTATACCTTGAAGGAGAAAACCCTGTTTGGTAGTCCACAATTCAGGGGGATCTCATTTGCTCTGGGTTGTTTGAGGTAGCATTTGTGGTTACTGCCTCAACAACCACTTGATCATTATGAACAATCCTGCTCCCAGCTGAGTTCAAAATATCTAACTCGACAACTTCGGGCTTCTCAAACTGAGTCTCTAGTGCACCCAACCTATCTTTGTACAATACCTGTTCATTGAATATGACATCTCAGCTACGAATTAGTTTCTGATTCTGCTCATCCCAAAATCTATAACCAAATTCGTCACCACCATATCCGATAAACGTACACTTGACAGATTTACCATCAAATTTGTTTTCTATCAGTATCATCAATACAAAAATAAGAAACACAACCAAACACTCGAAGAAATTCTAGGTTTACCTCTTTACCAGTCCATGCCTCTTCTGGTATGTCATTCTCCAAGGGGTTGATGGTCCTCTATTAATTAGGAAAGCAACAGTGTTAACTTCTTCTGCCCAAAACATCTTTGGCAGTCCACACTTCAACCTCATGCACCTAGCACGTTCATTCAAGGTTTTGTGCATACATTTTACAATGCCATTCTGCCAAGGGGTTCCTCTCATGGTCTTTTCCATCCGAATACCATTCGCAGTACAAAACTGTTTGAACTCACGGAGCTCATACTCTCCACCATTGTCTGATCTCAAACACTTCACTTTTTTTCTTGTTTCAATTTCTACCAAGGCCTTCCACGTTTTAAATGAATTAAAGAGAAACTTGTTATGGAATTGGACAATTGGATGATGACGGTTATTTTTTTACATTCGGTTGTGGTTCTTGGAAGATAACCAAATGAACTATGATAGTAGCTCGAGGAAAGAAGGAGGGTACATTGTATTTGACGAATAACACTCATGAAAGTATTGCTCTTGCAGGTGCAATTAGTGATACATATTTGTGGCATAGTTTTCTTGGCCACATGAGTGAGAAGGGGATGAAAGTGTTGTGTTCGAAGGGTAAACTGACATACCTCAAGACTGTTGTTGTCGGTTTACGTGAGGATTGTGTTTTCGGGAAACAGAAAAGTGTGAGTTTCTCGAAGGGTGACAGAACTTTGAAAAAGCATAAGCTAGAGTGGTACATATTGACTTATGGGGACCAGCACCAGTGACATGTCTTGGTGGTGCGTCATATTACATGATCTTCATTGATGATTCCACCTGAGTTCGAAATATGATTATGTTTGCTATGCCTTCGTCCGCGGGTATCTTCGATCGACCGCCTTGGTGATGTGGTAGACCGAAGCCTCTGTTTTCTGTCGGGTTGATTCTGGATGATCTCCGGTCGACCGGACTATGGGTGTGGTCTACTGGAGGTCCATATAAAGTTGTGTTGTGTTATGTCTTGTGAGGTTTTCCGCTATGTCTTTTCAGTGATCGTGTTAAGTGTTTGTGGAACTTGTGCCGTGTTGTTCGGTATATTTATAGTGTTTCCATAGTGTGTGTAGAGTCTTGTCACGTATCGTTTTCGAAAGGTTATTTTGGGAAACGAGAATCTGTTGTGTCTTGTTGTTTATTTACTTTTGTGATTATATGGTCCTTATTGAGCCCCGGAGCTCAGTCCATCCGCTTTCTACTGTGCAGGTGATGTAGATGTTGATCTTATCTTTGATGACGATGCTTGGGATGAGGACTACGATGAGTGACTCATAATCTGATATGATATAGATGAGTAATAGTTGAACCTTAGTTATTTCATTTAATTTGTTAAAACATTTATTTATTTCTCATTAATGTAATACTTAGAATTATTTCACTTGTAGTACATTAATTCCATTTGTGTAACTCCTATTTGTGGATTAATACAAAATTGAATTCCCTTTTTAGTAACTCTGATATGGACTTTGGTGTCTCATCGACCAATGAGACACTGCTATGTCATCACCCGGGTTACGGGGTGTGACAGTATCGTCCGCAAAAAACAACAATAAACTCTGGACGAAGGGAATCGTCAGCACTGGTCGACTGCAAGTATCCGCGAACGAAGGGATCGTCTGTAGTATAGTTCGTGGTAAGACAATAGCCTAAGTTTCTATGCGGACGAAACGTAGGACGAATGGTTGGAAAATCGGATCGTCCGCGACCTGCAGAATTTAGAAAAATAAGTGCAAATTCGTACAAGAAAGCTACAAATTCTGCACCAACACTTCCCAACCCAAAAATGACCATTTAGACTCTATACCAAGTAGCAAATATGACCAAAACAAGATCAAACAAGTTAAAAATAACAAGTAAGCTAAATAACTATATTCTTCATGTCTAAGAACTTACACAACCGAATGTACGACAATCACCATGCTCTGCCCATACGGTACGCACGATTACACACATTGCTTAGACATTACGAACATAGCTATCGCTGTGACACGACTTCCCACAGTTCGAGCTCAATTATCTATTCACGACTCGACAACAATAACTTTAACGGCCCTAACAGTCAGCCTAGTTAGGAAGCCTAAGAAATACATCACATGCATTCAGTTTCACCCCCTGAACGACAGATTCACGCTTTGAGGATACATCCTACATTGTATCATCTGAAAATACACGTTGAAGGTATAGAACCTAGGAGGAGGGGGTGAATTAGGTTCTTAAAAACATTTTAAGCTTTTCTAAAACTTTTATTCTTTTCTAAGAGTGAAGCTCACAAAAAACTACTTCTCAACTAATGAGAAGCTTTGGGTAACCAATCTCTTTCTAAGGAGATTTTACAATTTGGCGCACTACAAAGAATTCCCTCCTTTAATGGATTTAAAACTTAAGCTCATAATCACTCTTTGAGAATAGAAGGGTAGATGAAGTTTAAGCTCAACACAAATGCTTTTGATAGACATGGAAATTAAGCAAACTTTATGGAATGAGTATATGCCTATGCCCTCTTATGACTTGATTAGCTACGAAAAATTCAGTTTTGAAAGCTATTTATAGGGCAAGAATACACAAGCTTTGTTGGTCACAACGGCTATAATTTTGGCCTTGAATTGAAAACTCCGGTCGACAGCTACTAGACAATAGTTCGACCGGAGTGCCTTTAATCAAAGGTAAAAGGCCCTTTGTTCTTATCTCGGTCGACCGCAATTCAGTGGTCAGGTCTACCGAAGCAAAGATCGGTCGACCTACCTAATATCTCGGTCGTCCGGATAGATTATAACCGTTGGAGAATTAGAACATTCAAAACTCGAATAAGGACAGCAGTCCCAAAGTGGTTTTTATACTTAGTTAAGTGTCTAATGTTCTCATGCACATGCCTAAGTGTTTTGTAAAGACATGAAACACATTTTAGAGTACTTAGGCATTGACCAACTTGTTTTCAAAAACCTTTTCAAAGTATTAAATAAAATAAACATGAGGTTTTGAATACATTCATTGTTGAGCTTTAAACAATCTTATACCCTAGTGTTCTCAAAGGAAATATTAGTCACAAAGGATTACCTGTAAGCTTAGACTAATCTTCCTAAGGTCTTTAAGTCTTCAACATGAAATCTTCTAGGAGCTTTGATGTGAAGCCTTTGATCAACATCTTATTGAGTGATGAAGTCCTTTTGCATTCTTGATGTAGTATACTGGACTTCACACTTCTTCTTGTCAATGAGTCTACCACTTGATTGTACTTTTGTTGGATTGAGTAGCTCTTGACATGTTGATCTTCCTTCTTCATTGACTTTGCAAGTACTTCAAAAGCATGTGGATTGTCGTCATACTTGTGCTACGGAGTCTTGCAAAATGTATCTTCCTTGTGTGTATGATCATACCTTAGGTTTACACAAGAAGCTAACTTACCATTTTCATCAATGTTGGTGTGAGTGCTAAGGATACTATCATTAAGAACATGTTCACACAAACATTAGAACTATCAATGATTTGTTATCATCAAAACAAGATTGATCACTTTGCCCTTCGGGCTAACAATCATTATCCAACACCTTGGACTCCACAAAACCGTTACAGCCTCAATGATTTTCCCTCATCAGGTGAAGGTCAAAGAAGTACTACACATTTCACGTTTTATAAGTTCGAATGAATCCTGACATTTAGTAGATCCTAGACAAGAGTTCAAAATGTGGCGACGACTAGGTCGACCACTACCAAATAGACGACAATGGCAATACCAATTAGACATGGACTCAAAGTGTCAAATATGACCAATTAAGACGACCCAAAGCGATAACCAACAAATAAGTTCAATAATAACAATTCACGAATACCAATAACGATAACAAAACATATACATAGCAATTGTAATAATCAGCAAAACAATTCAGTAATAATATTAACAATATAATTAATCGAGTTCCAAAGCATTAACAGAACAATCAAAACGATACAACACACAATAAGCAGTTACACCGATACTTCATTCGTTTATGCATTAAAACATGTCGTATCAGTTCCTATACCATTCTAACACAATACCCAGAGATTATATGTGTTTATAGACTGAAATTACAGAGGTGTAGGATCCTTACCTCGTAGAAAGAAAATTACACAACAATAGCACGCAAAAATCCGAATTCCCAGAGCCAGTCCTGCTCCCGGTGCAATATCTTTCCGCTCCGAACTCCGAATTGAGTTCCGTCTGCACTCAGGCGGTCGTTTTGTTGTATAGATCGTCCAAAATGGACTCCGATTACTCACTCAATTTTTCTGTCAAATTTTTTATTTTTTGGGTTCTTTTTTTTCTTTTCCTGTAACCCCAGTCGTTTCTTTCTCTTTGTTGTAATCCCACGTCCCTCTCCCTTATTGCCCCTGATACCCTATCCTTTCCTTTTTAATTCAATTTTATTTTATTTCCCTTTCCCTTTCATCCCCTTATTTAATTACCTTTCCTTTTTTATTTCCTTTTTATTGTGTTAACTCTCACAATCCTATTAAACTACTAATTAATTCTAATTCCCGATCACGCATCTAATTAAACTACTCCTCTTAAATAATTCACAATTAAATCCCCCAACTTCTAAACTCGTCAATTACGCCCCTCGTCAAATGTACCCCGAGATGCAACATGTAACGTGTTATAAAAATTGAATAGGCATGTAATCACACGAAATAAATCACGCCAACTCAATTAGTCATGCAAAAATTAAGTTCACGTCAATTGACACGTAAGCAAAAGTCTCGGGTATTACAAGTAAGGACCAAATGCCCCTGAGATGAAATATCAGATATGACACAAAATAGTTTCACATTTCCCAAAATACCCTTTTTTGAAAATACACTTGACACAAACTGGCTTAAAACCATACACTATACGAAATCGACAATACACTAACCTCGGAGTACAAACGGAACAGACACCATACAGTTCACTATGATCCTCTGGTCGACCTAGACCAGGGGTCCGGTCGACCGATGATCATTCGGGATCAAGACAGAAAGACAGACACAAAGTCCGGTCGACCACCATCCCAACCCGGTCAACCGAAGGTCATCCCGGTCGATAGGTTTCACACCCCGGTCGACCGAGATAAGACCTCTACTCTTCCGATTGCTCCAGTAGTTTGCCCCAGATGATGGACTGAAGGTCCGATCGATCGCGATTCAGTAATTACAAAAAAAAAAAAAAAAAAAGTGTAAATTAACCAAGGAAAAGTGCATTTCTGCACTTTCCAAATCATATCCCCAAAAATACAGATTTTTTACTCAAACCACATACCAAGTAAGACCAAAACAAGAACAAATAATGGAAACAACAAGTAACCAAATAATCATATTCTTCATGTCTAAGCACTTACATAACTGAATGCATGACAAGCACCATGCTCTGCCAATACTGTACACACGATTACACACATTTCTTAGACACTACAAGCATAACTATCATTGTGTCACGACTTCCCACGATTCAAGCTCAATCATCTATTCACCACTCTACAAGGATGCCCCAAAAAGTACAATGCATGGGTTTAGTTTCATTCCCCGAACGAACGGGTCTAATATTTTAATGAACCATTCTACATTGTATCATCATCCATCACCATGGACTCCACAAAACCATTACAGTCCCAATGATTTTTCCTCATCACGTAAAGGTCCAAGAATTACAACACATATCACATGATCCCTGGTATCAACACATTTCACATTTATATTTCAAATAATCCTGCAATATAGCAGATCCTAGACAAGAGCTTGAAACCGGGGCGACGACTCGGTCGACCAAAACCAAATAGATGACATCAACCGCAATTACAATTAGACGACGCCCCAATGATACCAATTAGACAACAACCTTATAACAACAATGACCAAAACGAGCAATTAACAACAAAGCAAATATGGCCGCAAAGTACAACAATTACATACACCAATCCACAACACGATATAGACACGACGATCAACCACATATAATGCAATTAAATCCGACCCTTCACCCGTTTTATGCATTAAAACATGGGTAAAACAGTTTATAATCATAATCATATTTTAAAGTACTGATTTCGTGCATATTACATTTGAAAACACAGAGGAGAATAACCATTACATGTTACAATAGAAAATTACGCAAGCAATTACAAGAATCCAGAAATCAGCCTGTTCCCGGTGCTATAACTTTTTGCTCCGAACTCCAAATCACGAACCGTATGCGCTCACGCGTAGGTATTTCGAATTGATATAAAGATCACGCAAAACGGAGAACGTTTACCCTCTCAATTGTTCACTCAAAGTTTTGCCCAAATTTTTATTCTTTTTTCTTATTTTTCTTTTCTTTCCCTGCAGCTTCCCTCTCTTTTTTTCCTTCACGTTTCTTTCTCTCTTTTTTTTTTTGTAACCTAATCCATCACTAACTCCTTAATTAACTCCCCCATTAACACCCAACTAATTACTATTCTAATTTAATCCCAACTAAATCCCCCAACTTCCAAACTCTCACACTTATGTCCCTCAACCTCGTTACACGTACAAAGCGACCCTCAATAAAACGTACCCCACATATAACACATACCCATGTTATAAAAAATAAATAGACACCTAATCAATATAATCATACAAAAATTAAATGCAACACATACAAACACATATTCCAAAAAGTCTCGGGTATCACATACTTTCCCCCTTACAAAAGTTTCGTCCCCGAAACTAGCACTACCCTCAAGACATGGATATAGACACTCTACTGCTAGATGCAAAAGCTCCTAGGTATCCACAAAACAAGTATGGTACTATATAGTAATCTATGAAATATAAAAT
This sequence comes from Vinca minor, assembly GCA_026122235.1. Lineage (NCBI taxonomy): Eukaryota > Viridiplantae > Streptophyta > Magnoliopsida > Gentianales > Apocynaceae > Vinca > Vinca minor. The sequence goes on along the minus strand of JAOCZM010000039.1, from coordinate 17,322 downwards.
GTAAGATTTTGCAAACTGTTTGAAGACAGTGTCAAGAGCTAGGCTGATCTTTGTATCCTTAGGCTCCATAACCTAACAACTTCTTTGGTGGGATTTACGCGGAGAAATGTCCAGATGATTGGAGATCTTTTTGCAAAGTATTTTCCAAGATCCTCTGAATCACTTCTTCGAGATTACGGTTATATGCTTCAAGACAAATTGCCCATAAACCTTTTTCCGTAATCGGGAAAAAAATATTTTATTTGACTGATCTTAGACTCTAAAATAGCAGAATCCTTATTATTAGGTGGCATGTGCGATTTCTCATTAATGTTGTTGAGTTCCACTGGACGCCCAATGATGCCCAGAAGGAACTGGAATTCTTCATCATCCATTGATATCCACTCTACAAAGAAGGTTAATTCAATATCAGTTAAACACTATGATAAATGTAAATATCGACGAACCATAATCATGTTATATACAGGAAATAAAAAACTTAATCCCACCAAAAAAAGGTTTCTTCCAAATGCTGGAGCAGTTAAGTAATACGAAATGTGGACGAGACTAGTGTACATCACATTATTCTAATTAGAAAAGAGTAACATAATGGTGCTATCATCGTTACCTGTATTCCGCAGTAGCTCAACTCTGCTCATTATCTTGTGATTCTTTTCAATTTCTTATGTTCCCTTCCGATGTATCACATGGCTGTGTAGGGATTCCTGACTGATACCTCTCAGTATCTGCAATAAAATGTCTTCCATTATCATAGGGTCATCGACATTCACTGGAAACATCTTCATAGAAGTCGAAAAAGGTAAAAACAATATGCAATCCCTTCTGTAGAGATGGCAGAAGTGAATCATGTAATCTTGCAAGGGTAATCAGCAGTTCAACACTCCCATTCATTACTGTAGAGCAGAAACAAATAGGAATCAATAAGAATTTATAAAATAACCGTCATCATCCAATTGTCCAACAGAAAACAAGTTTCTCTTTAACCTAGGAACTTGTCTGACATTACTTAGCTGTAATACAGTTCCATGGTGTTTTGAACCGAACATCTCCCTTCCCAACGATTAAGTTGGAAGCAGAAATGCAGTAACAAAAATGATCCAAAGATACAGCCGGTTCCCTTTTAACACTTTATTCCATTTGTCTATTTACTTGGGATTTTGATTGTGGAAGGTTGGAAGCAAGTTTCATAGGAACTATCGTTGTCACGCCCCATGACCAAGAGGCGAGACAGGACCGTGTCAATAGCCCATACTACTGACACAAGGTCTCTTACTTCTTAACCTCAAGCTTGTTAAAAACAAATATATGAACTTAAAACTTCATCATCTATAACTTCAAAGGGAAATAATATTAACAAGAGATAACCTTATACATTACAGCGGAAACTAACTTCTAATGAACACTATGAATAAACCTTTCATAACAAAACTCGAATCAATAAAGCACATGACATCATCATCAAAGGGCACTTCTCTCAATCGCATACATCATTCTCACTATTGCTAACTTCACCTGAAAAACAACATGGAAAGGAGTGAGCTTCCAACTCAATAAGAAATTAAACTCCTCCCAAAATCAAGTAGTTTGAAAAACATATATATTCGTTAGGAAAATTCTTGACTTGAAAGAGTCTTTCACCGTAAAACGGTACTTTAGTCGATTAGGGAAAAACATTGACTCACAAGAGTCCTTTAACCGACCACAATTTCTTTAACATTTAACTTTTCAAAATAGTATTTATTTTCTTTGGCTCTTTCAAGTAACACATCGAATTTGACTCATCGAGTCCTTCAACCGGGGTATACTTCGAACATTTGGCTTCAATTGCGGGGAATTTGACTCAGCGAGTCCTTCAACCAGGGGTATACTTCGAACAGTCGGCTTCGGTCGCGGGCGATGATTACTTAATTGAGCCATAAAACATACTTTACTTTTTAAAATAATAGAAAGATTATACTTTATATAATACTTCAAAATTTATTTACATAATAATATAAAAACATGATTCACTTGATAGTTAGCCCCGTGACTAATTTTTTGCAACAAATAAATCTTTATTTCTAACAAAAAAAAAGTTCCATTACCAAAAGTTGTTTCTTTAAATGCACATTAAACAAAACTCAAAAGCATATGGGCATTATGCATGCTCTAGAACTGGAAAAAACATATAACTAATTCCATTTTACCTTCAAACCAATAGCAGAAATTTAATCTTGTTATGCATATATCAAATCGTCAAAAATATCATACTTGATTCCTCTTTTTCTATATAAAAGTAAATGTTTCGAAATTCCAATCAAATCACTAGTTCAATCAATAATTACTTATTAACATTTGATTATATTAAAAAAAAGAAGGGGTTCAATTCCTTACCTTGTTGAATTCACAAATTCAAGAAAAGTATAGCAGAAATTCGTATCAGAAAAATCAGTGGTGTTCAAACAGCGATATCTCTCAGCTCGAGGCTCGGAATGCCTCCCCGTCAGCGCTCACTCGTAGGAAATTTCGATACCTTCGTTTTGATATTTTACAGGTAAAAAACGAACAAGTAACGTTTCCTCAGTGATCTATCAAAGTCTGCTCAAAAAATCACTCAACTCACAAAGTTCACTGTTTCTCTCTGCCTTGCGGCTACTGCCGCAGCTTCTCTTTCTTTTATGTTTTTTTTTTTTTTTTTTTGGTGCATAAAGGTCCCTGCCCCTATTCTTTTTATATACATACATGACTCCCCAATAACAAAACCCACGATCACTTGCCTTTCTTTTACTTTATTTATTTTTGTTTAATTAATTCCCTTAATTAATTCTCCCCATGACCCTTTGAAACCCCCGATTGCTTTACGTTATGCCTTTTCATTCCTTATAACCCCTCTGAATCTCATAAATATATACTAACTTTCATTTTCCATTTTAATTTTATTTCCATTTATTCTATTCATTGAACTCATGCGTCCCTAATTACGTCATGTGTGTGAAACGCCCCTCAATAAAACGTACACTAAATAAAATATGTAAAATAGTTTGGAATTAAATAGGCACGGAACACACACCAACATTCTTGTGAGATCTTCATTCTCAAGTCCATATATGGCACAGATATCCAATAACTTGGGCAAGTAAGGAAAATTCAATTCCCTGCAACAACATTACACAGGGCAAAACTTTGAACTAGTTTTGTGGGGTTGGCCAGACAAGAGCAGTAATGCAACGCCCAAGCGACCCGCAAGAGCCCGAATAGCAAGCTACCCATTGGACTCTCACCCATAAAAAATAAAGTTAATATCGTGTGACCCAATGGGCCACATATCAGATATTAAACTGATAAGAACAGATACTACACTTGATCTTAGCCAAAAGGCCGAGAAAGGTATGCTTAATTCATTCTCGGGGCAGCCCTTTTATAATATGTTCAACCTCCTCCTTCTTCATGAGCAAGCAATGTGGGATAACAGCTGAGTTGAAAACTTTGTTCATTACTCTCCTAAACACAGAAAAACCTCCCTGTTTATGTAGGTTTCTCATCTACAAAACTGAACCACAACCATTCTTTTCATCATTTTTTGTTGAATACAAGAATAGTGTACTTTGTTTAGAAAGGGAAGCGATTAGATTCCTATTTTGACCAATATCTGTTTCTTTAAACTTCTTACATCTTGGATTGGGACAGAGAAGTTACCTTTGCAGCACAATCGCCGATGCTGAGAAGGTGTCTCAGGAGCAGCATGAGAAGCTCCTCCTTCAGATGAAGACCGACTCCTCAGGCAACGAGCACGGCAAAAGGTGACGTACTACACAGATTTTGACTATACTTCCTTGAAGAACAGTCAATAGCAGTGATATGAAACCTAACAGCATCAATTCTGCAGCCACAAAGGTATCAGTAGAAAAAGAAAAAGATCAAGAACCTAAATTAACAACATAACCCATTAATTCCTCAATAAGCTGTGGTATGGGCGGGGGAATGGATAGGAGACAGACATAACATTTGAAAATAAAATTCACTAAGTGGCTGCCCTCCCAAAAAATACCACCGACACGTATGGATATGCTAAAACAAAATATTATTGAAAAGCTAAAGCTAAAAAGAGGAATGGGGACAAAAAAGAAGAAAAATTCTTATATAGACAAAAATTCGACAAAAAAGAAGAGTAAATTTCAGTTAAGGGTTCTTTGTCTCACTTTGGTAGATGAGGCATTGCTAGAGTCACCTTCTTGTTACATGGTGTGACAATTATGATGCCAATTCGTTTGAAGCATATGGGATCTTACGCATATGAGCACGTTCCTCGACACTTTTAGGTGATTCCTTCTTAGATAGAAAATTATTGAACTTCTTCATTTAAAAAAAAACCATTAAACTTCCTTATTTAAAAAAACTCATTCAACTTTTTTCGTTAAAAAAGAAAACCATTCAACTTATTCATTGAAAAAAACCATTGAATTTCTTCATTTAAATTCAATTCATTTATGTTATATAACCTTTTAGAACTCCTATATACATGTTATTTTCTTAGAATATTTAATTTACTTTATTATGTAAGACTTTTAGAACTAATATATACATTAAATATACTTCATTAAAAAAAAAAACTATTGAACTTCTTCATTAAAATGAAAATCATTTAACTTATTCATTGAAAAAAAACCAATGAATTTCATCATTTAAATTCAATTCATTTATGTTACATAGCCTTTTAGAATTCCTATATACTTGTTATTTTCATAGAATATTAAATCTACTTTGTGATGGAAGACTTTTAGAATTCATATATACATTAAATCTACTTCATTAAAAAAAGAAAACTATTGAACTTCTTTATTTAAAAAGAACTCAATCAACTTCTTTATTAAAAAAAGAAAATCATTATACTTCTTCATTAACCCATTGAACTTCTTCATTTAAATTCAATTCATTTATATTTCATAGCCTTTTAGAATTCCTATGTACGTGTTATTTTCTTAGACTATTAAATCTACTTTATGATGAAAGACTTTTAGAATTCCTATATACATTAAATCTACTTCATTAAAAAAGAAAACTATTGAACTTCTTCATTTAAAAAAAAATCATTCAACTTATTCATTTAAAAAGAACCAATGAACTTCTTCATTAAAAAAAAAAAAAACTTTGTTTTGGGTTGGGATTTCTAAATGTGCAGAAAATGACTATTTTTTCACAAATTTTGCCTTGAAAACGACCTCACTGGATATCGGTCGATCTGTTCGGTCAACCGGATCACAGTACCCTCGTCCGACCCAAACTACTAGGACTATTTCGGATGATGAAAAAAGGAATTGCGGTTGACCGTGCATAGAATCCCCTCGACCGGAGCTAAGAGGTTGACCAACTTTGTCATATAGGTCAACCGGACTTTGTGTAAATGTTTATGTCCTGATCTCGAATGACCACTATAAGAAAACAGTTAAATAGCGACCGAATTTAGCAACCGAAATAATAGGTCACCAAATTAACGACGGACTACCGACCATTCCGTCGCCACTCCGTCGGCCACATTGGTCACGTTGACCAAATTGAAACGACTTCGTTTTGTTCACCATTAACGACTTCGTTTTGTTCACCATTAACGACCTACTACCGACGGACATTAACGACCGTTTACCGACGAACAATATAACGACCGAATATAGACGAAAGTTAACGACCGTGTACCGACGGAACATATAACGACCGAATACCAACGAAATTTACCGATCGACTATCGACGCAATTTTGTGTGATATATTCTTGTGGTTAACGATTCGTGTTGTAATCTGTATTTTAGAGATGCCTTCAAAGAAGCCTATTCGAGCGTGCTTAGCATTTAGTATGACTACTCACTCCCAGCCAGGTTCATCATCGGACTTGAATTCTACTCCGCCATCTGCCCTCGAGCCTGGTACGACACCCCCGTCACAGTCTGTCGATGTACAGTATCTCGGGATACGTCTGCGTCAGCACCGCCCATTGAGTCTGCGCCGGTAGGAGGCTCAGCGACTCACCAGTCTGCTGTCCCAGAGACGGCGACTGATACCAGTACTGGTGGAGAGGCAATTGCACTAGATACTCGAATTCTCCTGCTGCCTACTTATGGCACGTAAGTTAATTTCAAACTTATCTCCTATATAAATCAAGTTAATTATAATTCTTATAATCATTATAATCTCTAATTAAATTTTATCGCGGGTATTATAGTTTTAGATTGAGTTCTATTTGTGCCTCCGCCATTACCGATATATTCCAATGGCGTTTCAAGGAGCATATAGCACCCTAAAGGATGTTCCCCTGGAAGAAGAAAATATGTGGTGGGATGAGTTCACGGTAAGTGTATTTGAAACTTTAATGAATTAGAAAATAAGTTTGAATTTACAAGTTTATCAATTTTAAATACCTAACATTATTTCAAAAAACAGAAAAGTTAACGATGGGCTCCTGAGCATGAGGAAGGCGTCAAGAGAGATTGGCGCACGATACTTAAGAAGAGACTCGGCAGTATCATGTGACGCGAGGAAAAAGAACAAGAAGCCCAAATAGGTTTCTGACATCGATTGGACCAGACTTTAAACGTATTGGGCAACTCTGGAATTTAAAGCCAAGTCTAAACATACATCAATAAACCGGAAGGAGGGAGAGGCGAAAAAAGGCCCAATGAAGCATACGGGCGGTTCCCTTAGTCACATTGAGAATGGTAATTGTAGAATTTTTCAAATTCATTAAAATTTTGTGTTTTATTTACGTATTTAATGTTTTAAGGAATTTTGTAAACAGGAAAAGGAGGTCGGACGTTCATGTTGGAGTACATTTAATCTAAGGTGCGCCAATTCGATTGGGCCGGGCCGGGTCGAGATTGGATTGGGCCACTTAATCGGGTTAGGCCGACCAACCCATTTGGACCCGACCTTATGGCTGGAAATAGAACCTTTATTTCCCAGCTTTTATCTCTTAATAAGGTGGTTGAAGTGGTGGAGAAAGTGGGGGGAGTGGTTTCCTCCATGATCTCCCCACTTCCCCTTTCACTCTCCCTTCAAACCTTTGAATGACTAGGGGAAAAATACTGATTTTTCCTAGCATTCTAAGTTAGTTTTCTCTAGCTTTTGGAAGCTTAGAGAAGAGAAAAAAGAGAGAACATTTAGTAAGAAAAGAAAAGATAACTTTTCAAATACTTGTTTTCTAGCTTAGGCTAATAGAAAAGAAGTAAGAAATATGTTTCTTGTTCTTCTAAGAGGTCATACATACATACTCCATCTTGAAGATTGTCTTCAAGACTTCTACAAGGCATTGGCTAGCACCAAGCAATAGAAGACCATCCCCGGGAAGATCGAGTTGATCTTTGGGAGAGACGGAGCTTGCGTTGGTGGCGTTCCGTTCGTGATACTGAAATCGTTTCAGCTATCCTAGCACTTCTAAAGGTATAATACTATCCCGTAGTCTTAGGTTCTTACTCGTGATAGATCCTATTAGAGGCGGGTCGGTTTATTTTCCATTTGCATAAGCTGATTTTGACCGGTTATTCCTCTAGCAGTGGTATCGAGCCACTCACGAGTACCACTATAGACTTAATGTGTTATAGTATTCAAGTATGGATTATGAATCTATGTTTCGCATGCCTTAGGATTGCTAGAAATGTTGTATATCATGTTTGACATGTTTTTCATCATTTTGTATGTATGATAAATGAGATTTTCGAGTTTTGAAGTTATTCAAAAAGTTGGAAAAAATCTCATTTGTCTCGAGTTCGGATCAGCGAGAGGATGTTCGGTCGATCCGAGTTGTTCTTCGGTCGGCCAGAAGTGTGCATTTGGTCAGCAGAAACTCTCTGTTTCTTTTCGGTCGATCGAAGGGTTTGACCGGTCGACCGAATCCGAGAAAGAATATGAAATGTTCAATTTTCTAGTTGCTCATGTTTCCATAAATTGTTATGTTAATTGAGCATGATGCATAGTAGTCGTCTTTACCCTGTTGGTTTATTTTATAATACGATATGCGTATCGTGCCTATCTTTTTCTATCAAAAGTTGTAATTTTCTTCTCATTAAATCCCCTCGAATGTAACTCGAGGTTTCCTTAGAATTATGTAATATTCTAGATTAGGAGAAGGAACAAGCTGTGATGAAGCTTTGGAGGAACCACACGAAGGTCAAGACGGTGTAGAATAGAGTATTTTCTTTTCATACCCTTAGAGCTGACTTCACGGTTTTTCCATTGGCTTGGAAAAACCCGAATAGGATATGGCGATTACTATTGCATTTTACTTTTATGTATTGGATGCATATGTATATAAGCATAAAGCTGTTTTTATTTATCCTTTTCTGGTGAGATTGTTAAAAAAAACAAACAAAACCCCTCAATTAAATATTAATTAGTGCCTTCCTTAGTTTGGCCCTCGTCAAGGCCTAGATCGACATTAGTATGGGACATGCCAAAGGCTGTGCATACGTGTCTATCCCAGGGTGAGGCGCGAAGGATAAGTTGTGATATCCATGGCTAAAATTTAGGGTCCTAGTTAACTGGATTATCTCGATAAATGGATTGAGGATCTAGAGGCAAAAGAGTTGAGAAAAAGTGTATAATGATACGCTTGAATAAATGTTATTCACTCAACTAACCAAGAATTACATAATTTGATGTAATTGGCAAAGCGTTGCCTACCTAAATAACCAAGTTTTGGGCGATCGGCCAAAGTGACTCGAAAGCGAGGTGAAATATGGATCTTGGCCCGCTAGAAAGTTAACGAACTTTCAGAGTTGATAATGAGGGTTATTCACTCGAAGAAAATAGTGGGAGAAATCATTAAAAAGATAAAGACCTAATAATGATTTTTTACGGTACTTACTTTGCATATGTATTTTGTTGTAGAAAAATGGCAAATTCAAACCAAACACTATCAACTGCGTTACTGTCCTTGAGAAGGACAAATTAGAGGAGTTAACTTCCTCGGCTGGTTCGAGAACTTGAGAATCATTCTCAAGCATGAAAGAAAAGTCTGTATGTCTGGAGCAGCCTATTCTGCTACACCGGAGGCTCGTGCTTGACGGCTGATAGAAGTGCTTATCGAAGCATGTTAGTAATGCTTTAGATGTGTCTAGCCTCATGCTTGTCACCATGAACTACGAGCTTGAAGCAACATGAGGACATGGGGGGCTTATGAGATCTTTGGCTCACTGAAGCAACTATATCGAGGGGCAAGCACGCCGGGAGAGATTCGATGTATTGAAACTCTCTTTCGGTGCAAAATGTACGAAGGAATGCCGGTAGGAACTCACATTCTTAAGATGATAGGTTATGTTCGGAACCTTGAAAAAGCGGGATTTCCTTTGGGACAAGAGCTGTCGGCCCTGATTTGATCTTGCAATCGTTGCACTGAAACATACTGATCGAGTTCATTACGAATTATCACATGAATGAAATTGACAAGCCATTACTGAGTTGTTGAACATGCTTTGAGGAGTGCCGAGAAGGAAATAGACAAGTCCAAGCCCGACACCATGCTTGATGGTGCGAAAAGGGTAAAGGCAAAGGTTTTGTGAGATCAAAGGCGAGCAGAAAGGTAAGCCCAAGGGCAAGCAAACCACTTTAACAATGCTGCTTTGAAACCTAAGGGTGGTGTAGCCAAGGACTCTATCTGTCATCATTGTGGTGAGAAGGGATCATTTGGAAAAGGAGCTGCAAAAGCTATCTTGCGAGGGAAAAAGGTTTGGAAAAAGGAGAAAGCAAATGTTGTTTGGGCTCAGGGTATTTATGTTGTAGATATTAATATGATTGATATCAATTTAAATACAACTACTTCTTGGGTATTTGATACCGGATGTGGTTCTCACATATGTACTAATGTGCGGGGGGCTGCAAAGGAGTAGAGAGTTGGCAAAGGGTGAAGTGGAACTACGAGTTGTAGCAGAGCACGTGTTGCGGCCACTAGTTTGTAGGGACTTGTACTTTTACTTTTCCTTCGAGGGGCTTGTTTTGGGTTTAGAAAAGCTGTTTACTATGTACCTAGTTTAATTAAGAATATTATTTCGGTTTCTTGTTTGGACAAGAAAGGTTTTGAATTTCGATCAAAAACCAGCGATTGTCGTTATTTACGGATAATATGTTTTATGCAAGCGCCTCTTTGATTAATGGTCTATATGTTTTAGATCTTGATATGCCAATTTTAAATATAAATACCAAAAGGATTAAGACTAATGATTCTAATCCGACATACCTCCGGCATTGTCGCTTAGGCCACATAAAGCGAAGACCGCGTATCGAAACTCCGTAAAGATGGGCTATTGGAATCATTTGACTTGAGTCTTATGATCGATGCGAATCTTGTTTGTTGGGTAAGATGACAACATCACCTTTCACTAAGCTAGGTGAGAGAGCCGATGCTTTATTAGGACTAATTCATAGTGATGTATGTGGCCCTTTTAATATACATGCGATGGGTGGTTACCTCTCTTCATTACCTTTCTTGATGACTTCGGTAGGTATGGATATGTGTTCTTGATGAAAGCACAAATCCGAAGCATTTGCTAAGTTTAAAGAGTTTAAACTAGAAGTAGAAAACCAACTTGACAAGAGTATTAAGGTTCTTGATCGATCGAGGAGGAGAATACTTGAGTCAAGAATTTGCGTGACTATCTAAAAGCTTGTGGAATCGTTTCACAACTTTCTCCTCCAGCTTCTCCACGATGGAATGGTGTATGCGAAAGGAGGAGCAGAACCTTATTAGATATGGTTCGTTCTATGATGAGTCACGAGCACTGTCCCAATTCCTTTTGGGAGACACGCACTAGAGGCAGCTGGCTTTAACACTTAGCAGCGTTCCATCTAAATCGAGTTGCAAAGGCGCCATACGAGTTATGGGTAGGAAGCGTCCCGGGTTTGTCTTTCCTCAAGATTTGGGGAGCTGTGAAGCTTTTGTAAAGCGCTCGGCTTACGATAAGTGGCTCCAAAATCTGAAAAGTGCATATTTGTAGGTTATCTTAAGGAAACTAAAGGATACTACTTTTATATCCCTAACGAGAACAAAATGTTTGTTGCTCGCACGGGAGTCTTTCTAGAACAAGAATTTGTTTCTAGAAACACGAGTGGGAGTAGCGTAGAACTTACTGAAGTTCCAGACTCTCAAACTAGCACTAATGATGAGATGGAAATTGAGCGAGACTCCACAAGTTGTTGTGCGGCGGGTGCCACAAAAAGTTGTCCGACCAGCTTCGATTCAAGAAACACAAGAATTGCGTAGAGTGCGGTAGAGTTAAGTCGCCCACCTCCCGAGAAAAAATTTGGATTTTTCATAACGAGAACATAGTGATGTTATGTTTGTGGATCACGATGAACCTTCAACCTACAAGCGAGGCAATTAATAGCCCAGATTCGAGAAATGGATTGAGGCCATGAGATCCGAAATGGACTCCATGTATACAAACCAAGTCCGGATCTTGGTTGAACCACTGAAGGGGTAACTCCCATAGGGTGCAAATGGGTTTTTAAGATTAAAAGCCGAGCATGGAAGGGAATGTACAAACATACAAGGGGCGATTTGGTAGCGAAAGGTTTCAAACAAGTTCATGGTATTGACTATGACGAGACATTTTCCCCCTGTAGTTATGTTCAAGTCCATTCGGATTTTGCTTGCTATTGCGACTTACTATGACTATGAAATCGGCAAATGGATGTCAAAACCGCTTTCCTTAATGGAAAACTTGAAGAGGATGTGTATATGACACGGCTGAAGGTTTTGTCACTCCAGGAGAATGCTAGAAAAGTATGTAAGCTTGAGAGATCCATTTATGGACTCAAGCGGAGCTTCTCGAAAGTTTGGAACATCCGTTTTAATGATGTCGTCCCAGTGAGTTTGGCTTCATTAGAAATGAGAATGAGCCTTGTGTTTACAAGAAGGTTAGTGGGAGCTCAATCGTATTCCTGGTTTTGTATGTAGATGACATACTACTCATTGGAAACGACATACCAACCTTAAAGTGCTGTCAAGGCTTGGTTGAGTACGTGTTTCTCTATGAAAGACTTAGGCGATGCCGGCTATATTACAGGGAGTCAAGATCTATAGAGATAGATCCGGGGAGACTCGTTGGCCTAAGTCGAGTACATATATAGACAAGGTGCTAAAGCGGTTTAGCATGCAAGAGTCTAAGAAGGGCCTTTGTCTATGGCACATGAGATGCTGTTGCATCGAACAAGCAGTGTTCTAAAACGCTCTGCAGAATTAGAACGCATGAAAAGATCCCCTTATGCTTACGCCATAGGATCCATCATGTACGCCATGTTATGTACTCGCTCGAGATGTCTCGTTTGCCTTAAAGCGTTACGGCGAGATACCCGGTCTAATTACGGTGAGCGTCAACTGGATCTCGGTCAAGAATATCCTCAAGTACTTACGAAGGACTAAGGATACATTCTTGATTTATGGAGAAGCGGATGAGCTCGTTGTAAGTGGTTACACCGATGCTAGTTTCCAAATCGGCGAGAGATGATTTCCGATCGCAATCGGGATATGTGTTTAACTTGAATGGAAGTCTTTGTGGTGGCGCGGTTCGAAAGCAATCAACCATCGCGAGATTCTCGACAGAGGCGAGTACATAGCGGCTTGTGAAGCGGCTAAGGAGGCGATTTGGATAAGGAAATTTATTTCGAGCCTCGATGTGGTTCCTAGTATTGCGAACCCGATAGACCTCTATTGTGACAACAATGGGGCTATTTCCCAATCTAGGGAACCTAGATCTCACGAGAGGTCGAACATGTACTACGGCGATTTCACCTAGTCCAGTGAGATTATAGAGAGAGGTGATGTGCATATATGTAGAGTAGATTCGGCGAGACAATGTCGCGATCCCAGCAGCGAAGCCAACTGTCGCGGCGACTGGCATGATCGTCACACTAGCTCCATGGGTATCCGATATACGGAGGGCTGATCTTTGGAGGCAGATCATTAGTATGCCACTAAAGACCATTTATTGTAATTTGGGTCTTTAGTGCAAGTGGGAGATTATTATGCTAGTATTTATCTAATTTTCATTTTGATGAATAAAAAGGCATTAATTACGGTATTATTCATTATGTTTATGCGTTCTTAACAACATAAATAAATAATATGTCCTTAGAATAGTATTCATAATTGATTGTTATGAGATACTATTTTGAAAGCGTCCTAGTCGAACATTATTATGGAATCTTCGAGGACAATAATAATGCGTAAGACTAGTATGTGCGATGATTGATATAAGATATCGGATCGTCACATGAGTATATATGATTAGAGAATCATTATCTTGGGACCAGACCAGACATGAGAAACACACCATGGGTTGTTATATAATAGTCAGCGGTGTTTCTCAAATTTTTGGTTTGGGTTGTATATGAGATCCTTCGACTTGAGGTCTCACAAGAGTTCTTGCATGGCTAGTGTTATGCTTTGATAATGTTAAACGCTATCAGTAACGAGGGTGAGCAATAAAGGCATTTATTGGGTATATCACGAATCTTGTTCGGGATGAGTGGGATCGCGAAAAGATTTGTCCCTCTATATAGCAAGAGGCGATATCTTGGGCCCACTTGATGGAGTCGACTAATTCATGGCCATGAACAAATGAATCGGTATATGATATTGTTGTCATTTGATTAGTCTACTCATGAATCAAGAAACTAAAAGATTGGACAATACAAGTGTGACTTTTCCATGACTTGTGTTCAATCTAGATATCAAGGACAAAAGGATTGCTATCTACAAAGTATCAAATGTTGTGATTATGATAAATCACGAGATATTTATGAATTGGGGGGTAATGATGCGTTGCTAGATACCTCTCATTACACGTGACATATGATGTCACGGCCAACATCATAGATACCTCTTGGAGTCGCACTCATAGATCAAGCTGGATTGGGCTTGTTGGAGTACATTTAATCTAAGGTGCGCCAATTCGATTGGGCCGGGCCGGGCTTCGGGCCAGGCCGGGCCGAGATTGGATTGGGCCCTTAGTCGGGTTGGGCCGACCAATATGATTGGGCCGACCTTATGGCTGGAAATAGAACCTTTATTTCCCAGCTTTTATCTCTTAATACGGTGGTTGAAGTGGTGGAGAAAGTGGGGGAGTGGTTTCCTCCATGATCTCCCACTTCCCCCTTTCACTCTCCCCTCAAACCTTTGAATGACTAGGGGAAAATACTGATTTTTCCTAGCATTCTAAGTTAGTTTTCTCCAGCTTTTGGAAGCTTAGAGAAGAGAGAAAAAGAGAGAACATTTAGTAAGAAAAGAAAAGACAACTTTTCAAATACTTGTTTTCTAGCTTAGGCTAATAGAAAAGAAGAAATTTGTTTCTTGTTCTTCTAAGAGGTCATACATACATACTCCATCTTGAAGATTGTCTTCAAGACTTCTACAAGCGTTGGCTAGCACCAAGCGGTAGAAGACCATCCCGGAAGATCTAGTGGATCTTTGGGAGAGACGGAGCTGCGTTGGTGGCGTTCAGTTCGTGATCTTGAAATCGTTTCAGCTATCCTAGCACTTCTAAAGGTATAATACTATCCCGTAGTCTTAGGTTCTTACTCATGATAGATCCTATTAGAGGCGGGTCGGTTTATTTTTCCATTTGCATAACTGATTTTGACCGGTTATTCCTCTAACGAGTTCAATCCCATTTCCATAAGGCTACGATTGGGACGCATCAATACCATCGCAGGCCCGAAGAAATGGGAATATGTTGATGACGATTCTCCACACTTATACGTAAGTTTTTCATTCTGATTCCCTTTTTTTTAGATTAGTTATTTACTTGTATTTATACGTAACCTTACATTTTATTTGACGGGGGTGTTCCATTACATGTTTATAATGGCCTCATGACCCAAAGCTACTCAAGCGAGCCCGACCTCACTCACGATTTTTCGACTCGGGGACTCGGTTCACTTCTCAGATATGGTTAAGGCAATGAGGGGAGGTAGCAAGTCGATCTCTCATTCAAAAATGGAGCGAAGGCTGGAAGAAGAAATTTGAAGACAAAGAAAGAGAATATGCGCGGAGGAAAAGAAGAGAAATAAGCCATTAGATAGTACCTTATTTGATGTGTTATCAAATAAAGACACTATATTAAGTCACTACGAGCTAGAAGCTAAATTGAACAATTTAGATAACGATGAGTTAGAATCGAGACTTGTACAATGTTCCCTTAGTTTGTAGATGATTTATTGGGCGATCAATAGATATTGTAGTTTATTTTGTATATTCTTCAACTTTTGTTATGTGTTTTTGGTATAATATTGAACTAGTTAAGTTTTACATTGAATTGTGGCGGGTATATAATGAGTAATAAACATCACTATTTACGGAATCTTTGGATTTTTAACGACAGAATGGCGACGGACTAGCCACCTTACTTAGGAGTATATGGTTAGGGTTTTGTGACGGAATAGCGGCTGAATGTATAGAGCAGCGTCATTTTACCAATATATGTCGCTATTCGATCATTTGGTTTGCAGAGCGACCGAATAGCAACCCAGAAGTCTTCATATCGGTCGCAAAGCCATCTCTACTACGTAATGTAGCTAAAATTTGAATAAATGTTTATTAATTAATAAAAAAAATAACTACTAAAATATTCATACTAGTTATTATTCTCATTTTGAAAAAAATAATTACTAAAATGTTTCTATATATCCATTTAAAAGAACTCAGCCATTTTTTTAAAAAGAAAGTGTCACGGTAGCGACCCAGACTACCGACCCATTTAACAATCATTGTACACGGACCACAAAATCGAAAACACAAGATTGATGTGTACTTACGACCTCTCGTCGATAAATTGAATCGGTTGTGGGGTGAAGGTGCAAAAACTTATGACATCTCGAAAAAGAAAATTTTTAAAGCGAGGGCTTCATTACTTTGGACAATTAGTGATTTCCCGAGCATATCGAATGTTGAGTGGATGGAGTACGGTGGCATTCACGCTTGTCCATATTGTATGGAGAAAACACAAGCGTTCCATTTGCGGTGGCGGGAAACAATCGTGGTTTGATTGCCATGAGATGCTTCTTGTCACTGATCATCCTTTTAGGAGATATGCAAAGGGATTACGAAAGGGACCCAGGGCGACGGGGAGAGAGTAGACCCTCCATCTACTTTGTTGGTGATGAAATGTGGTTTAGAGTTAGAAATTATCCAAAGAATTACCGATACTGGTGAAGAGATTGGTAAAGAAGCAAAGGCGAGGGAGTCGAGATCACGGTTTGGCCAAAGCGTAGCATATTTTAGGGACTTACACTTATTGCAGGACACTTTTGATAAGACACAACATTGATGTCATGCATAGTGAAAAAAAATGTGTTTGATAACGTCTTTAACTACGTGTTTGGCGTGAAGGGTAAAACTAAGGAAAATGTTAAAGGCTAGAAGCGAGATGTTGAAAAGCATTGCGATCGGCGAGAATTGAATATTAAACACGATGGTCGTGGTATAGCAGCAACGAAGGCATGTTTCACTCTTACCAAGGCACAAAAAGAGATGGTTTTGCGGTGGGTTAAAGAATTAAGGCTCCCGGATGGATATCCATCGAATTTGACGTGATGCGTTGATATGAAAGAGTTGAGAATGTCTAGAATGAAGAGTCGCGATTGTCATGTATTCATGGAGAGACTTATCCTATAGGACTCGAGAGAAGTACTACAAGCAAATGTTTGGGGAACCCTTGGTTGAACTTGAGTCACGTTCTATAGAGATACTGTGTTCCCCAAAGTTGAGTGTGGCGCATATGCAAGAATTGGAGGACACTATCGCTATTTTATTGTGCAAGTTAGAGAGAATATTTCCTCAGGGATTTTTTGAAGTGATGGAACACTTGCCGATTCACGCTTCACGTACGAAGCAAATGTTGGTGGCAGTGCAGTTTAGGTGGATGTGCACGTTCAAGAGGTAACAACCAATGTCTTTATGATCTCAACTTCACTTTTTTTTCATGTACGTATTTACAATATGATTAACTACTTATGCTTTAATTAGATACCTGCACCATCTAAAAAAATAAGATATAAAACAAAGCCGGGAGTTGAGGGGGTCGATTTGCAATGCATACTTGAGTCGAAGAAAGCTGCTACATTATTTAGCTATTATTTGAACCCCGTGAAAGCGAAAGTTACAACCATTGGGCGAAATGATGGTGAAAGAGCGAGACAAGTGGACCAAATGTATTATCAATTTGCAACTTACGGAAGATCATTTGGAAAAAAAAGAAAATATTTTATTCTCGATAAAGATTATAAAAGCGACCATGAATTATATGCTTATGAATTGTGAAGAGGTCGAACCATACCTTCATGCAGTAAAGCAATACGTAACCCC